>JAWZYT010002409.1:1342500-1670000 GCA_034508575.1 Petrolisthes manimaculis | reverse complement strand
TTGCAGACAGTAAGAGCTTGAATTTAAACACCAGGAACTGAAAACGGGAGCTTTCTAGGTGTACACAAAAGCTTATAAAAAGAGCATTTTTTTTTTTTAAATAAAATAGTATCTCCTTAAACAATGAAAGAAAACCACATGCTCTCTCTCTCAAAGAAAACCACATTCTCTCCATACATGTAATCATGTTCTTAGACAGACAGACACACAGAGACACAGACAGACAGACACACAGACAGATAGAGAGATAGAGACACAGGTAGGTAGAGAGATAGAGATAGAGACACAGATAAATAGAGAGATAGAGACACAGATAGATAGAGAGATAGAGACACAGATAGATAGAGAGATAGAGACACAGATAGATAGAGAGATAGAGACACAGGTAGGTAGAGAGATAGAGATAGAGACACAGATAAATAGAGAGATAGAGACACAGATAGATAGAGAGATAGAGACACAGATAGATAGAGAGATAGAGACGCAGATAGATAGACACACAGATAGATAGAGACACAGGTAGATAGGTAGATAGAGACACAGATAGATAGAGACACAAATAGATAGAGACACAGGTAGATAGAGACACAGAGAGATAGAGACACAGAGACACAGATAGATAGATACACAGATACATAGAGACACAGATAGATAGAGACACAGGTAGATAGAGACACAGAGAGATAGAGACACAAAGACACAGATAGATAGATACACAGATACATAGAGACACAGATAGATAGAGACACAGGTAGATAGAGACACAGGTAGATAGACACAGATAGATATATAGACACAGATAGAGATAGAGACAGATAGAGATAGATAGATAGATAGATAGATAGATATAGATAGATATAGATATATAGATAGATATAGATAGATATAGATAGATATAGATAGATAGATAGATAGATAGGTATAGATAGATAGATAGATATAGATAGATAGATAGATATAGATAGATAGATATAGATAGATAGATAGATAGATAGATAGATAGATATAGATTGATATAGATAGATATAGATAGATAGATAGATATAGATAGATAGATAGATAGATAGATATAGATAGATAGATAGATATGATAGATATAGATAGATAGATATGATAGATAGATAGATAGATAGATAGATAGATAGATATAGATAGATAGATAGATAGATATAGATAGATAGATAGATAGATAGATAGATAGATAGATAGATAGATAGATAGATAGATATAGATAGATAGATAGATAGATAGATAGTTAGATATACATAGATAGATATACATATAGATATAGATAGATCCCCGGACAACGTCGGGTATCCCTGCTAGTATATATATATATATATATATATATATATATATATATATATATATATATATATATATATATATATATTGGGGGTAGGGGAGGGGTTTGGGGATTAGTGAGAGAGTAATGGAGCTGGGTGGGGGTTGAGGAGGAGATAGAGAGAGAGAGTGAGAGAGTAATGGAGCTGGGTGGGGGTTGAGGAGGAGATAGAGAGAGAGAGTGAGAGAGTAATGGAGCTGGGTGGGGGTAGAGGAGGAGATAGAGAGAGAGAGTGAGAGAGTAATGGAGCTGGGTGGGGGTAGAGGAGGAGATAGAGAGAGAGAGTGAGAGAGTAATGGAGCTGGGTGGGGGTTGAGGAGGAGATAGAGAGAGAGAGTGAGAGAGTAATGGAGCTGGGTGGGGGTAGAGGAGGAGATAGAGAGAGAGAGAGAGTAATGGAGCTGGGTGGGGGTTGAGGAGGAGATAGAGAGAGTGAGAGAGTAATGGAGCTGGGTGGGGGTTGAGGAGGAGATAGAGAGAGAGAGAGTGAGAGAGTAATGGAGCTGGGTGGGGGTTGAGGAGGAGATAGAGAGAGTGAGAGAGTAATGGAGCTGGGTGGGGGTTGAGGAGGAGATAGAGAGAGAGAGTGAGAGAGTAATGGAGCTGGGTGGGGGTTGAGGAGGAGATAGAGAGAGAGAGAGTGAGAGAGTAATGGAGCTGGGTCGGGGTTGAGGAGGAGATAGAGAGAGAGAGAGAAAATGGAGTGGGTAGGGGAGGATTGGGGTGTGTATTAGGAAGTGTAGGGAAGGGGGTGTATGGAGGGGGGTATTAGGGAGGTGTACCACCCCATCCCTCCCTACACCCTCTATAGAATGGTTCACCAAGTTGATTCATTGGAAGTGAACATGGGTGTGAGAGAGGGGGTATGGGTAGGGGGTATGGGGGGTAGGGGGGAGGGGTAGTCAACTCAGCAACCCTCTTTATGGACTGCCATTCCAAGTTAATTTTCAGCCAACATTCTCTCTCTCTCTCTCTCTCTCTCTCACCATAATAAATATAATGGTATCTACCCTGTTGCCTGCAATAGTTTGGAGGAATCAAGTTGCTCCAATATTATCATGTATAATTTTAATTTATAAATATATATTTTTTTTCGTTTATTTTTACCTTGATATTTTTATGATATTTTTTCCAATATCTGGATTTTTTTATCTATTTTCTTTACATCTTAATTAATTATTGATAAAAGTTAATTAAACCCATTTATTTCATGGGATAATTAATAAATATTTATATGTTTTATTTTTACTAAGGAAATTGAAACACGTTATTATTTATTTTATTATTATTATTATTATTATTATTATTATTATTATTATTATAATTATTATTATTATTATTATTATTATTATTATTATTATTATTATTATCATCATTATTATTATTATTATTATCATTATTATTATTATTATTATTATTATTATTATTATTATTATTATTATTGCACAGCAAGCACCAATGAAGGAGAGAGAGAGAGAGAGAGAGAGAGAGAGAGAGAGAGAGAGAGTGAGAGAGTGCGTGTGAGGGAGAGAGTGTGTGAGAGAGAAAGAGAGTTTATGTGTACGAGAGAGAGAGAGAGAGAGTAAGAGGATTGATTGATTGATGGATATTAGGCTTGGTAACATGGAGGTCCTATAGCGCCAGAAAAAGGTGATAGAGAGGTGTGACAGCAAGCAGGAAGGAAATAAAATGAAAAGAGGGACAGTTGAAGAACTGAAAGATGGGAACTATTTAGTCTGGTCTCTCACTGGCAACCTTCCTAGCATGGGAAGCCCTCTATCCACGATATTGTGGCAGAGCAGGGGCCGGAGCCCCCTCTAGTCTATCTCGCCAGGTCTCAGAGACACACAAGCCCCCCCACCTCGGCAAGGCAGTTCCCGTTAGGGGGGAGAGAGTAAGAGAAAAGGAGGGACAACAAACATTAATCTTATTTTCATTTATTTATTCATTTTTTTACAAATTGTTTTTTATAATATCATATATATTTTTATACACACAAAAGTGTTGTTTACATAGTGACTGCTGATGAGGAGAAACTTAGAAAGGCCCAGGAAACTCGAGGAGAGAAAGGCTGTCACGTGGTTAATTACTGATATTCGTGATACATAATTTCTGACCAGAGTGTAAGGAGCAGAAATCTTTGAATCGCCTGGAATTGTTCATTTCCCCACCCAGTACACCTATAGAGGCTGAGTTCGAAGGCAGGGTGTGTGTGTGTGTGTGTGTGTGTGTGTCTTTGTGTGTAGTAATTGGATTCTCATGGGTTCTGCCTACCTGTTGATTGACGCTACGGCCCAATTGATTTAAAAAAAAGTTGTGGTCAGATAGATCCAATGTACAGTTGCCAAAAATGGGTATTGCTACAACTATTGATACAACATTAAATATATTAATGTCCATAGTTGTTTGTAGGAATTATAAGTATGTATTACAGAAGGATATGTATATTTCCTTCTGGTATACATGCTTATAGTCCCTACAAACAGTTGTGGATATTACTAGGGTTAAAGTTCCATCAAGATTTGTCACAATATCTTTTTTGGAAACTGTACATAAACTGTTTATATGCGACGTCTACCAGGTTTGGAAGGTGTGTGTAGACAAACAGAGCAACACCATCTGCTGGTCCACTCTCCAACTGGTGGTCATCTCCAACCATTTCCTACCTGCCTGCCTGTCTGCCCACTTCCACAATTAAGGTAGATGAGATTCTAACACTTACTCATATCCCTACACACACACACACACTCACACACCCTGGCACACACATACACCCCGACGCATACAAACACATCTTGTATGTATGGTGAATGTGTGTGTGTGTGTGTATGTGTGTGTAGATATATTTCATTATTTTCTTTTGAATATTCCTTTATGTTATCCTAAAAGAAGTGATGAATGAGGCGACACCACTATTGCCACCGACTGTACATGCTAAAAACCTTCAATAAGTAAACAGAATATTATCAATAAATATGAATAAAAACATATCATCTCTCATTCCACCTCTCTATAATTGTTTAAGGGTTTATTATAAAGGGTTTAAGGAGACAATTGTGGCTGGGTTTATAATTATACAGTAGCTATCATCATTTAAGACGAGAATCTGAAAATTATCGATTCCTCCAAACTCTCCCAGGAAACAAGTCACTTTAATGCTACTAATAGAGGATCTGTTTTGTGGCATATAGTTTGGAGGAATCAGTAGACCTTCAACTTACCAATAAGAGATTCTCCCCTTTAAGGATAGTTTGGGTATAATATGGAGTACCTTGATTCCTCCAAAGAGTGCTAGGAAACATGACCACATTAACACAAATAATGTTGTATTGTTGTTTTGGAGGAATAAGTTGCTCCAGATTAACCATGCAACATTTAGACTTTAGAGCCTCAAATCTTGGGAAGATAAGGAGATATAAATTATAATAAATACAAACCCTATAAGAAATAACATTGGTAGACGCATCTCTTACAAACATTATAGAGTACTGTAGTGTTTCATGACCATATTCAAGAACATTCATGGTGTATACGATGGCGTGGTAACGATACAGTAGATAAACCCCTCATTGTAAAGTCGGCGGCAGAAGTCCTGTCGTCTCACATGTTTCACCAAGACACACGATGTTTATAGACTCGAGATTATTAGGTGTAGAAAACGTGTGTATTTCTCGAGTCCATGAACACTGCCTGTCTCGGTGAAGCAGGCGTGGCGACAGCACTTCTGCCGCCGACTGTACAGTACACATGCATGGGTCTGTAATGTAGTGTACAATCATTGTTTACCGTACATACATACATTCGTCGTGATACATAATTTTCTGACCAGATTGTGAGGAACAGAAAACTTCGAATCGCCTGGTGTTGCTCATTTCCCCACCCAGTACACCTATTGAGGCTGAGTTCGAATGCAGGGTGTGTGTGTGTGTGTGTGTGTGGTGCCTGCTGTTCGTCTCTGGTCAAAGATTACGTATGACGAGTGTACAGTAGTTGTCACGTGTGGCTCAGTAGATACCCAGCATGTAGTCCACGGTGGCACTCTACAAAAGAAATATGACAATGATAAGAGATCTGATAATGTCGTGAACCAGAGAAGAAGAATTAATGATATCAACTATACTCTATATATTCAACACAAATTTTCACTGTTGTATTTAATTAAAATCTTGGAAAAATAATGTGAAAATTATATATACAAGATCTGATAATGTCGTGAACCAGAGAAGAATAAGAATAATTAATTATATCAACTATATATTCAACACTTATTTTGCAGTGTTGTATTTAAATAAAATCATAGAAAAATAATGTGAGAATGATACAAGATGTGAAGAAAAAATAAAATTTGGAGAAATAATCAAATTTGGAGAAATAATAAAATTTGGACCAATTTCAACAATCTTGCATTCTCTCCAAGCTACAATTGTGTTTCTGGTCTATTTTCAATAATAATAATAATAACATCAAAGAAATAATTATATATATATATATATATATATATATATATATATATATATATATATATATATATATATATATATATATATATATATATATATATATATATATATATATATATATATATATATATATACTGTATGCCGACCTTCACGTGTACAGCTTCACACAATCGAAAAAAGAAAACTGTAAAAAAAAATAATAACCTTGGAGTACACTTACCGGGAGGGAGTAGAAAAAGAGGAAGAGGAAAAGGAAGAGGAGGAACAGGATGACGAGGGTGATGCAGTACCACTTGTAGCATCCCCATAGGATGTGCTTGAAGGATTTCCACGGCGAGGTAATCCACAGGAAGGACGTGGCGGGACGACTGGTGAAATAAAAACAAATGAGGAAGGAAAGGGAGGCACCAGTGTTAATTATATATATATATATATATATATATATATATATATATATATATATATATATATATATATATATATATATATATATATATATATATATATATATATATATATATATATATTAATTTTTTTCATCATTCACATTTCAGTTTTTTTTTTTTTTTTTCCTAATTCAAGGTAAGGGTGTAATAATCCGAATCAATCAATCAATCAAGTATAAGTCAGACCCAGAAAAATTGATCCATTTAGATAAATTCCAGTCGTACCGACGGGGAATCGAACCCCGGACCAGAGAAAACCTTTACAGTCCAAGCTTCTACCGGGTGAGCCCTAAGAGTCCTCCCCTGGCACAGCTGTTGAACTCCGCCTTTATGGGGGGGAGGGGGAATTGGGGGACAGGTTTGGGTTTGGGGGGTTAGGGGGGGTGCGGGAGTAAGGGGACAGGCTTCGGGGGTTGGGAGGTGCGGGAGTAGGGAGACAGGCTTGGGGTGGGGTTGCGGGGGGGAGGGTGGTAGAAAGCAAGTCCCCTATTCCCGCCCCCCTAACCTCCCAAGCCTGTCTCCCTATTCCCGCACCCCCCCTAACCCCCAAAGCCTGTCCCCTACTCCTCCACCCTTCAAACCCCCCCAAGCCTGTCCCCTACTCCCACACCCCCTTAACTTTCAACATTACATGGGGAGGTTCTGTCACTAGTGTATAATTATCCCACAATCTGGCAAAGGGTCCAGTTCCTAGGCTAATATTATTGAACCTTTAGTGGGGTCATTGTTACAGAGAGAGAGAGAAGTTCTCAACCCTTGCTCCCTCCCCTGTATTGTAGGGAATATGTTGTTGTTCTTTATTATCAAGATATTTTTTACTTCGATGGAAAGAAAATGTCGGTGGGGTATTTGATTGTGGCTGTACAATTGCCTGCACTTGTAACTGGTACAGGACAAAGCTGAATGTACTAGTTATAAGTGCCGGCAACTGTACATGTATCATCACTGTGTTGGGATACAGCTATACAGTAAAGTGTAGAAGAAAATTTTAGGGCTTTATACCTATCGACTCGTGTTGGTCATTAAGGCAGTCAGTGTTGTTACATCAACACATCTTCCCCCAGCCTATAGGTTGTTATCCTTGTTTTTACAGCCGGGTACCTACTTACTGCTGGTGAACAGGGACATATGGGGATTGAGAAAACTGTCCAACAACTCCACTGACCCGGGAATCGAACCCGGGACCTCTCGCGTGCTAGGGCTGCTAGGCGAGTGTGCTAACCATTACACCATCAGCACCCCATAATAAAGTGTATCTATCACATGTGCCTGATAATATTATGGACTCACTCTGGCTCGGGCAGCTTGGGGTTCATGTTGGGGTCGTCACGTCCCTGGCCGGCCGGGCGGAGTTTGGCTTCCTCCTCGGACACCACCTCCAGCTCCATCTCTATCTTGCCCTGGGGACAAAAAAAAACATGTACAGTTGAGGACAGGAATTCCTACACATGTTGTCTGTAATTATGGAAAGAGAGAGGTCATTCATTATTCTGAAGTACTGCAGTGATACGTAATCCCTGACCAGAGACGAATGACACACACACACACACACACACACACACACACACACCCTGCATTCGAACTCAGGCTCTATAGGTATACTGGGTGGGGAAATGAGCAATGCCATGCGATTCGAAGCTTTCTGCTCCTCACACTCTGGTCAGAAATTATGTATCACGTTTGTACTGCAGTGAATTACTGGTCTACCAGGTGACATATCTGAGCGTACTCTTTAGTTTTTATAAAAAAATTCTAACCATTCTCAAGTTAATTTACACACACATAGACAAAAAGAAAAGATAACAACATTAAGTGATGTCTATATCGTCGATTATAGAATGAGAAGGAGGATGAAGGAGACAGTTAATTTCTCAAGGTCACACAACCACTGGGCAAGTCTAAGTGGTCTCTATATAAACATATAAGGAGATTAAGGGGAGGCTCTCTTGTTGGTAAGTTGGAAGGAAACAGACAACCTAAGTACTAGAAATGACTGTTTCTGATGTCTACTGATTACTTCAAGCAATTAAAGGAAAACAGACAAACTCAGTGTTACAAATGTCTGTTTCTGATGTCTACTGATTACTCCTAAATTTAATGATATTAGATGACTTTTATAACTCACAGCAATCTGGGTGACGCCTTCCTCGACCCTGATGAAGGGGAAATACCCGTACACCCTCTTGGCCTCAAACAAGTTGACGGACTGTGTGTCGTCGTCCAGGAAGGTGACGGCCACACTGTTGGCGTCTGTCTCGGCCATCATCTGTGGCACCTGTGATGGACCCACGTCATCTTGGTTCTTGGCGGGCTTGGGTAATCGGCACAAGTCCAGTGTTGTCTCACCTATAGAATGTCATTATAGTATATCCACAGTTACACTGGTCTATATATAGTGTTGTCTCACCTATAGGGGTACAAAATGTCATTATAGTATATCCACAGTTACACTGGTCTATATATAGTGTTGTCTCACCTATAGGGGTACAAAATGTCATTATAGTATATCCACAGTTACACTGGTCTATATATAGTGTTGTCTCACCTATAGGGGTACAAAATGTCATTATAGTATATCCACAGTTACACTGGTCTATATATAGTGTTGTCTCACCTATAGGGGTACAAAATGTCATTATAGTATATCCACAGTTACACTGGTCTATATATAGTGTTGTCTCACCTATAGGGGTACAAAATGTCATTATAGTATATCCACAGTTATACTGGTCTATATATAGTGTGGTCTCACCTATAGGGGTACAAAATGTCATTATAGTATATCCACAGTTATACTGGTCTATAATATATAGTGTTGTCTCACCTATAGGGGTACAAAACGTCATTATAGTATATCCACAGTTATATTGGTTTATAATATTATATAGTGTGGTCTCACCTAGAGGTACAAAATGTCATTATAGTATATCCCGAGTTATATTGGTCTATATATTTTGTATAGTGCATTTTATATTCGTCATCAGGGACAGTTGGAGAAGTTAAAGCCTCTTTCTAGTTGCCTTTTATGACAAGCAGGTTCACTGGGGAGATATTCATAACCCGGCCGCATAAACACACTCTCCAACCAGGTACATTCACGGGCACTAATAAGTATACAGCTTTGGTTGAAGCTTAGAACAGTCCAATTCACCAACGAAGTCATTCTAATGGAGATATTATTTTGAACTTAGTTTCAGTCTCCAAATATTAGAAGCACACCTGTATACTTATTAGTGCTCGTGACTGTACATGCCCACCCCGTTTACTGCTGGGCCAAAATCTAGTGGTTGGAAGGAGAATAACTCTTGAGATGTAACGACAGAACAAACCATGGGATAATATTGGAAAATTAATAGTCTCATTCTCTTTCTCAGCTAATTTAACCTTGATTGTACAGTTGGACACAGGAATTGTGCTACAGCCCAGGTGAAATATACTTGTCCCATTTGAGTAACCAGTGTCTATTATCAGGTAGTTGCTTTTTATTACCATCCTCAATACTGACTTCTGCCCCTGGTGTCTCCTATTTGGCACTAAGAAACTTGATATTGGGAGAAATTGACCATCTTTCACTTGGGCTATACCTCGAATTCCTGTGTCCAACTGTACATAACCTAACATAACCAGGATCTGACCTAACCTAACCTAACCAGGATCTGACCTAACCTAACCTAACCAGGATCTGACCTAACCTAACCTAACTAGGATCTGACCTAACCTAACCTAGTCGAGCGCGTGCATGTACACTCGTGATACATAATTTCTGGCCAGAGTGTGACGAACAGAAAGAAAGCTTCGAAACGCCTGGTATTGCTCATTTCCCCACCCAGTACACACACCTATAGAGGCTGAGTTCGAATGCAGGGTATATATATATATATATATATATATATATATATATGTGTGTGTGTGTGTGTGTGTGTGTGTGTGTGTGTGTGTGTGTGTGTGTGTGTGTGTGTGTGTGTGTGTGTGTGTGTGTGTGTGTGTGGTGCCTGACGTTCGTCTCTGGTGGTCAGGGATTACGTATCACGAGTGTACTGAGGTGTTGGGTAGCGACTCACTGAGGTAGTCATCGCGACTTATGAGGTCATTGTCCCAGAGTTGGAGGGTGAGGTGTGGAGGTCGTCGCAGCTGTGTTGACGTGAGGCTCCAGGGATGTTCCTTATACTCGACCAACATCACCTGCTCTGTCTCGATCACTTCAACGGGGAACAGAAGACGCCAGTTGAAGTTGGCGTCACCGTCCATGCACCTAGAAATACACAGGGTGAAAAAAAAAATCGGAATTAATAATAAAAAAAACCCTAGGACTTAATTAAGGGCCTATATATACACACGGTAAACAAAAATATAAATAAATAAATCTGAATTGATTAAGGGCCTATATATACACGGGAAAAAAATCATAATTAATTAATTAAGAGCCTATAATTATATACACAGGGTAAATACAAAAAAACACAACTCGGAATTATTTATTTAAGGGGTGATTTTTCTGTTGTTGAATTGAGAGGTTTCCGATGTCTCCAAACTTTGCCAAGAAACAAATCCCTTATTATTTTTGTAGTACCATGAAGGCGTCTGTTGTTTTTTGGGACATAGTTAATTAAGGAGGACATTTCGGTGTTTTAGTAAATTTGGAGCAACTGAATCCTCCAAACTATTCCAAGCAACAACAGAACACCATTATTTTTGTTCATCTGGTCCTTTTGTTTCCTGGCATATATACTTTGGAGGAATCAAGACACTCCAATGTAACAAAAGCGAATTACCACCTTAATTAATAAAGGAGGAATCAGTAGCCTTTCAAATTTGCCTACAAAAAAAATAATCCCTTAATGTTTACTGTCAAGTTTCAGAACCGAACACATGGAACAAAGCTCACAATTAATGTACAGTTGAGCAAGTTAAAAGTGCAAGAAATCTATGGTTGTATATGGCAACATCTGGCAGTTCTTTTATGATAAGCCCTCGTATCTTTATCATTGAATCACTGGGAACCCAAAGTCTATGTAAAGTGGAACGTGATTGGCTGAACTTTGTGTGTATGTATGTCAATCTCAATCTTAACTACCAATTAACCCACCCACTAACCTGTAATGTAGCCTATGTCAATCTCAATCTTAAATAACCAACCAACCAACTAGTCATGTATGTATGTATATACGTATGTCTCATCAATCTCAAAATAACCAACCACCCACCCACCAACCTGTCGTGTATTTATGTATGTATGTATGTCAGTCAACCCACTAACCTGTAATGTATGTCTGTCTTCTGAACATAGTTGGTGCCCTGGAGCCAACCCTTGACATACACATCACTCATCTTCTCCCTGGACACCACACTCGTCTCCTGGAGGGGGGCGTCGAACACGTTGTACACCACCACCCTGAGGAAGTACAGCTCCGGACTGATCAATGGTCCACACTTCTTCCACCCTTACCTTGGTGTGGGCCTCAACGGATATGGTATCACTGACAGGTGGAGGGGGGAGGGGAGAAATGTGGGCGGAGTTATATAGGGGGGGTAGCGTTACCAATGTTGAGCCATCCAGAAATTTGAATCCCGAACCACTTGTGATCATGGATGTGAACCACTCACTTGAAGGTGGTAGGAGAGGAGGGGTTGGGTTGGGGAGAGAGGGGTAAAGCTTCATCAGTGATCGAGATGGAGAGAATTATTGGATTATTATCCAACTCTGATGCTGCATTCCATGGGATATTCTTTATTATTTGAAATGAATCCAGATTTTACCTAATATAATTAACACGACACCCGTTTTTGATGACTAATATATCAAGCGATGCACCACCTACCCAGTGTTAAGTTACATTTCAAGTAAATCCTTTATTTTTATCCTGTATCATTTATGACATTTTCTAAGAAACGTTTATTGTGTAACTGGTTACCAAAGGATAATAGTTATAGTGCAAGATGTTAATTACCCAATAACTACTCCATCTGTTCTTCCTCACCCCGTCCTCCCTTATTCAATTCACTGTTTCCTCTCCCTCCATCCCAGCATTCCTTGCTCTCCATCTTACCACCACTACCATCATTCTGTGTGTTGCTGCATAATCTGTTAATGCGCAAACACGACCACAATAGAAATAAAAGTGATATTTGGTATGCAAATACAATCCGTTATATATGACGAATATATTTATTACCTTTATTTATTTATCTGAGGTCAACATCTAGGCCAGCCATTCAGACGCCCAGTATAGTGAACCAATCACAACATTTAGAGGATATTGTGTCACAACTATTGTTATTACTAATTAAAACAGGGAAAAATTGAAATCAGACTTTTATTGGTTATTGTTTACATGACTTTGTCAGTTTAGGTGAAAGCTCCACAAGTCCTCGTCACGAAGCATTCAAACCCACAATCCAACTGGGTCTGTAGGCACCACACTGTAATTATAATAACCACAATTATAATAACTGTTAACCTGAAGTTTATACTTCGAACTCACGTTTGCATTAAGCATGTGTAATGTTTGTTTTGTTTTCTTATTATTATTATAAGCACCGATATATGTATTGCTTTAGACCCTTAGCCACGATGATATACAGTATATACACTATTTATATACACTTCTATGAAGATATTAAGGCTTGAAATACTGTAGATTACATATTTCATTTTATTACTCATCAATTTGTTGCTAGTATCGTGTTCAACCACCCTCCTTCTCAATGACAGCCTGCAGTCGCTCGGGCATTGAGGCACCGTGCCTCCTCACTGTATAATATATATGGTTTTCCCCGAAAAATCTCCCACTGTGTTCTGGTGTGACGTAACAAATCTGCTGTGGTTCTCTGTCGTTCTGGCTCCCACGTGTTAACGATAGAACCTCATACATTTTCTATAGGGTTCATATCGCAGTCTTAAATAGACAAATCTATCACCTGCAAATAATCATGAGCAGTAAACCATTTTTGAACTTTCCTCGCCATATGGATAGGGCATCGGTCGTGTATAGGACAGATAAGGGTGAGTAGTTGAAAAGAAATTAAAAATATTTAGAATATGTGCTTCATTATATTGCATTTGATCGATCTATTAAATAAAGACACTGTCTATTGTTCACCCCCGTAGAGAGATACTGATTATAATTATTATCCTGTGGATATTAAGCAACAAATAACGGAGCCGAGACAATTAATTTTCTGTCTTCAGCTTTACCTGTATTCTTTTCACCCCTCATGCTGGCAGTCCCCCTCTTTATCACCTCTTCTCGCCGTAAAATAAATAAATTTCTACCTATATTTTTCAAGTAACTGGCAACCTCACACAACCTCCTCTCACCTGTCTTCTCTCTCTCTCACGTCCCCTTCCTTCCTTGCCTTCTGTAGTATTTTTTATCTTTTGTTTCTCATATTTTTAACCTTCTCATTCGTTCTTTGAAAGTTTTAATGACATAGGCCTTTCTCCCTTATCACCCATAGTCCTTCAAATTTATGCAAGCAAAAGGATATGATAATAGTTATGTAGAATGTATATATATATATATATATATATATATATATATGAAATGAGAGAGAAAGAAGGGGGGGGGGGGTATGGAGGGGCTGGTGGAGGAAGAGAGAACAAGAGAGACGCCAATAACCGTGGCTGTAGAGACGTTTTCTTGAAGATTTATGGTTGACTTTGGGCGAAGGAACTAATGGAGATGGAGTTCACATTAACAAACCTATATAATTAAGTATTGAATTTTATCATTGTCATCATAATATTATTATTTTCTACTCTCATCTGTAGGCTAATTAAGTATTGTTCGATATCAGCAGAACTGTAATGACATCAGATAGGATGGGTGATTATAAAACTTGGACATATGTAATGAAATGGCTATACTCAATGGTAAATGTGTTTCAACAATAATGAATATATTAAACAAAATTATGAGAACCACAATTATCCATATATTATATGTGAAAAGAATAATATTCTGTGGAACGGAATGAGACAATCGAATCTCTCCTGCAGAATATAGGCTTATTTCTGATGAAGTGAAGGTTCGAGTCATGTGAACCACAGTTCCCTTTACACACACACACACACACACACCAATCCCACATCTTGTAGCTTTCGCAGGCTTACCAACCTAACACACGGGGGGGAAAATAACTTGTTCTACGTTACATATAGTGTATTATTGGATTACAAGTAAATTTCTGGCCATAACAAGGAAATCATTAACACGTAGACATTGCAGAATAAAGCTAGTTACTATTTGTGAAACATATGATAATCAGTGGTGACAACCTATGAGACGTCAGCCTTCATAACCCTACACATTTCTAATGACGAGTATTTATGTGCACACAATAATATAAAGGATTAATTCAATAGAAGACTACCATCAGCATCTTGCTATTACTTTTAATACTAACTTTATAAAGATATTATTGCACCTTGTATTCCACAATATTTATATAATAAAACTCTTAATAGTGACAACATTAAAGTAAAATACAATATACAGAAATACAAATTCCAGTTCCATTTCTATAAAGCATTACATATTTGTCTTCCATTCTTCTTAGTGTTTAAAATTATGAATTTAGATGCGGCCTATAGGCCTATATATTACGTCTAGTTATCACCCACAAGACTTAATTATTAAAGTTGGCAATCTTGCAAACCAATGTATTTTGAGAGCCAGAACTGTTACATATTATTCTCCCGACAAAGAGAATATATATGTTTGTCACCTTTGATTCTCCACGTTTAATAAAAACAGTGGATTATCGGTAAATTTTTACTTAATAATTTGGTTATGGGTGATAAGAGAGAAAAGCTTATGTCATTAAAACTTTCAAAGAACGAATGATAAGGTTAAAAATATGAGAAACAAAAGATAAAAAATACTACAGAAGGCAAGGAAGGAAGGGGACGTGAGAGAGAGAGAAGACAGGTGAGAGGAGGTTGTGTGAGGTTGCCAGTTACTTGAAAAATATAGGTAGAAATTTATTTATTTTACGGCGAGAAGAGGTGATAAAGAGGGGGACTGCCAGCATGAGGGGTGAAAAGAATACAGGTAAAGCTGAAGACAGAAAATTAATTGTCTCGGCTCCGTTATTTGTTGCTTAATATCCAAAGGATAATAATTATAATCAGTATCTCTCTACGGGGGTGAACAATAGACAGTGTCTTTATTTAATAGATCGATCAAATGCAATATAATGAAGCACATATTCTAAATGTTTTTAATTTCTTTTCAACTACTCACCCTTATCTGTCCTATACACGACCGATGCCCTATCCATATGGCGAGGAAAGTTCAAAAATGGTTTACTGCTCATGATTATTTGCAGGTGATAGATTTGTCTATTTAAGACTGCGATATGAACCCTATAGAAAATGTATGAGGTTCTATCGTTAACACGTGGGAGCCAGAACGACAGAGAACCACAGCAGATTTGTTACGTCACACCAGAACACAGTGGGAGATTTTTCGGGGAAAACCATATATATTATACAGTGAGGAGGCATGGTGCCTCAATGCCCGAGCGACTGCAGGCTGTCATTGAGAAGGAGGGTGGTTGAACACGATACTAGCAACAAATTGATGAGTAATAAAATGAAATATGTAATCTACAGTATTTCAAGCCTTAATATCTTCATAGAAGTGTATATAAATAGTGTATATACTGTATATCATCGTGGCTAAGGGTCTAAAGCAATACATATATCGGTGCTTATAATAATAATAAGAAAACAAAACAAACATTACACATGCTTAATGCAAACGTGAGTTCGAAGTATAAACTTCAGGTTAACAGTTATTATAATTGTGGTTATTATAATTACAGTGTGGTGCCTACAGACCCAGTTGGATTGTGGGTTTGAATGCTTCGTGACGAGGACTTGTGGAGATGTAAACAATAACCAATAAAAGTCTGATTTCAATTTTTCCCTGTTTTAATTAGTAATAACAATAGTTGTGACACAATATCCTCTAAATGTTGTGATTGGTTCACTATACTGGGCGTCTGAATGGCTGGCCTAGATGTTGACCTCAGATAAATAAATAAAGGTAATAAATATATTCGTCATATATAACGGATTGTATTTGCATACCAAATATCACTTTTATTTCTATTGTGGTCGTGTTTGCGCATTAACAGATTATGCAGCAACACACAGAATGATGGTAGTGGTGGTAAGATGGAGAGCAAGGAATGCTGGGATGGAGGGAGAGGAAACAGTGAATTGAATAAGGGAGGACGGGGTGAGGAAGAACAGATGGAGTAGTTATTGGGTAATTAACATCTTACACTATAACTATTATCCTTTGGTAACCAGTTACACAATAAACGTTTCTTAGAAAATGTCATAAATGATACAGGATAAAAATAAAGGATTTACTTGAAATGTAACTTAACACTGGGTAGGTGGTGCATCGCTTGATATATTAGTCATCAAAAACGGGTGTCGTGTTAATTATATTAGGTAAAATCTGGATTCATTTCAAATAATAAAGAATATCCCATGGAATGCAGCATCAGAGTTGGATAATAATCCAATAATTCTCTCCATCTCGATCACTGGTGAAGCTTTACCCCTCTCTCCCCAACCCAACCCCTCCTCTCCTACCACCTTCAAGTGAGTGGTTCACATCCATGATCACAAGTGGTTCGGGATTCAAATTTCTGGATGGCTCAACATTGGTAACGCTACCCCCCCTATATAACTCCGCCCACATTTCTCCCCTCCCCCCTCCACCTGTCAGTGATACCATATCCGTTGAGGCCCACACCAAGGCAAGGGTGGAAGAAGTGTGGACCATTGATCAGTCCGGAGCTGTACCTAAAGAAGGGGGGACGGGGAGAGAGATACAGTCATGGTCAAATATAATCATCCATATAGAGGTATATAACTTACGTAAGAGTTTGACAGCTTTCCTCTGTTCCTTAGATGATAAACTTTACAATGAATAGGTTAAGGGGGTGTGGGAATAGGGGGACAGGCTTGGGGGGATTTTGGGGGGTGCAGGAGTAGGGGGACAGGCTTGGAGGGGGGGTTGGGGGGTTAGGGGAGTGCGGGAATAGAGGGACAGGCTTTCTACCCACCCCAAGCCTGTCCCCCTATTCCTGTACCCCCTCAGTCCCCTCCAAAGCCTGTCCCCTACTCCCACACACCCTTAACTAGCATCTTTTAATTTACTACAAGCAGCTACACACTACTTAAAAGAATAACATCATATTATGAACGTGAAAACATTAGACAGTAAATTGTTTGAGATACCCATATGTGGATGATTATTATTGACAACGACTGTATATTAAAAGGTGTGTATGTTATTATGAGGTAGTACATGAAGAAGAAGAGGGAGTATATATATATATATATAAAAGGTTATTATATTAAAAGGTTATTAATGTTATTATGAGGAAATGTACCTGAAGGAGGAGGGGGGAGAGTTATTAAAAGGTGTGATGTTATTATTTTGTCTTGTTGTTGTTGTGTTGTTGTTGTTGTGGTGGTGGTGGAATTAATTGTGTTGTTGTGGATGTTGTTGTGATGTTGTTTATGATTATGCTGTGTTGTTGTTGTTGTGAAAGTTGTTATATTGTTATTAATGTTGTGTTGTTGTGGAAGTTAATAATTGTAATGCTGTAATCATTCTGTGTTGTTGTAAAGGTTGTGATATTGTTATTATTATGTTGTGTTCTTGTTGTGAAAGTTGTGATGCAATGATTATGTTGTGTTGTTGTGAAAGTTGTGATGCAATGATTATGTTGTGTTGTTGTGTAGGTTGTGATGCAATGATTATATTGTGTTGTTGTGGAGGTTGTGATGCAATGATTATATTGTGTTGTTGTATAGGTTGTGATGCAATGATTATATTGTGTTGTTGTGTAGGTTGTGATGCAATGATTATATTGTGTTGTTGTGGAGGTTGTGATGCAATGATTATATTGTGTTGTTGTGTAGGTTGTGATGCAATGATTATATTGTGTTGTTGTGGAGGTTGTAATGCAATGATTATATTGTGTTGTTGTGTAGGTTGTGATGCAATGATTATATTGTGTTGTTGTGGAGGTTGTGATGCAATGATTATATTGTGTTGTTGTGGAGGTTGTGATGCAATGATTATATTGTGTTGTTGTGGAGGTTGTGATGCAATGATTATATCAACAACAACAAAAGAACACGACATACTTATGAGGCTGTCTAGGTGTGATATCAACAACAAAATAACACGACATACTTATGAGGCTGTCTAGGTGTGATATCAACAACAAAAAAACACGACATACTTATGAGGCTGTCTAGGTGTGATATCAACCGGTGGCGGCAGCTCCGGACCGACGGGGAACAAGTCCACCCACATCTTGAGTCTGCCCTGCGGTATGCCTGGGTTGGCCGGGTGGGTGAGGGGCCGGGTCTCCACGTGCTCCGGGACCAAGGCCAGGGCACGGTGTAGGACATGGAGGGCCAGACGTTCCCGGGCCTCACCAGCCGTGGGGGGCAGCAAGGCGTTCACCGATTCTGCATGGGGAAAAAAGTTTATTGAGAGCTCGACAATACACTCGTGATACATAATTCCTGACCTGAGACGAACGGCAGGCAACACACACACACACACACACACACACACATACCCTGCATTCGAACTCAGCCTCTATAGGTGTACTGGGTGGGGAAATGAGCAATACCAGGCGATTTGAAGCTTTCTGCTCCTCACACTATGGTCAGAAATTATGTATCACGAGTGTACATCATAATAGTTTAATTTGATGCTAATTAACGAGGTGTGGGAGTAGGGGACAGGCTTAGGAGGGGGTTGGGGGTGCAGGAATAGGGGGACAGGCTTGGGGAGGGGGTTGGGGGGTGCAGGAATAGGGGGACAGGCTTGGGAGGGGGTTGTTGGGGGTGCAGGAATAGGGGGACAGACTTGGGGAGGAGGGTTGGGGGTGCGGGAATAGGGGGACAGGCTTAGGAGGGGGGGGGGATAGAAAACCTATCCCCTCCCCCCTCTAACCTCCCTCTCCCAAGCCTGTTCCCTACTTCCGCACCCCCCTCCACCCAAAGCCTGCCCCCATATTCCCGCACTCCCCTTCTAATTAATTTAATTAAGATTATTTTGAGATACGGGTCCAAATGTTTCGAGCATACGGGTCTAGATGTTTCGAGCATACGGGTCCAGCAGATCACCACCGGCTCCTCTTACTCACACGTGGTAGAGTCGAGGCAGACCAACGGTGGCGCGGTGACGAGTCAGGAACCGGTTCTCGAGGTCGATGGAGGTGTGACCAATCATATCATCAGAGGAGAACCTATCATAGTCCCATACCTTTACCTCGAGGTCCTTGTGTAGCGGCAGAGTCCCTTGTACAGCACCGGACAGATCAATGGTCCATAGTCTTTCCTACATCGACTTGGTGTTGGCCTCAGCGGATATGGTATCACTGGCAGGTGGAGGAGGGAGGGAAGGAATAATGTGGGAGTCTTTACCACGTAGCGTTACCAGTGTTGGGCCATCCAGACATTTGAATCCTGAACCACTTGTGATCATGGATGTGAACCACTCACTTGAAGGTGGTAGGAGAGGAGGGGTTGGGTTGGGGAGAGGGGGGTAAAGCTTCACCAGTGATCGAGATGGAGAGAATTATTGGATCAAGTAGCTAAAGATTATAAACGAACAAAGCCGACTGTAGCCTTTATTATGTTTTCTTCTGTAATCTAAATTCAACTCTGATGCTGCATTCCATGGGATATTCTTTATTATTTGAAATGAATACAGATTTTAACTAATACAATTAACACGACACCAGTTTTTTATGACTAATATATCAAGCCATGCACCACCTACTCAGTGTTGAAATAAATTTCAAGTAGCCTAAATCCTTTATCGTAACCCTGTATCATTCACGACATTTTCTAAGAAACGTTTAATGTGTAACTGGTTACCAAAGGATAATAGTTAAAGTGTAAGATGTTAATTACCCAATAACTATTCCATCTGTTCTCCCCCACCCTGTCCTCCCTTATTCATTTCACTCTTTCCTCTCCCTCCTTGCCAGCATTCCTTTATCACCACCATCATTCTGTGTGTTGCTGCATAATCTGTTAATGCGCTAACAAGACCACAATAGAAATAAAAGTGATATTTGGTATGCAAATACAATCCGATATATATGACAAATATATTTATTATCCTTATTTATTTATCTGAAGTCAACATCTAGGCCAGCCATTCAGACGCCAGTGTTAGTGAATCAATCACAAGATTTAGAGGATATTATGTCAGCTCTAACGTTATTACTAATTAAAACAGGGATGCGAAAGTGGTGAGAGGAATGGTCCATTGCTCCGACCATTATGCAGTGTTGGTGAGGATGAAGGTCAGAGTGAAGTGGGAGTATTGTAAGAGGGGTGAAGGGGTGAGGAATAGGAGGGAGGTGGCTAGCGGGAAATTGGATGTAGCCATGGAGCTAGAATATTCTAGCTCCATGGATGTAGCAGAGTATAGGGAGGAATATAAGAGGAGGGTGAGCGAGGTGCTGGGGGATGCAAGGATGGGGATACGAGAGGGAATGGGAGTGAATGATGTGTATGAATTGTTTAAGTTGATTGTAGTGAGGACAGCAGTAGAGGTAGTAGGGTATAAGTCACAGAAGAGGGGTAAGAAAGGGAGTGCTTGGTGGTCAGAAAAAGTGAAAGATGCAATACAGAAGAAAAGGAAGGCATACAAGAGAACTTTACAGAGGAATGTGTCGGAAGAAGTGAGAGAGAGATGGAAGAGAGAATATAATGTATGTAAGAGACAAGTGAAAAGGATAGTGAGTGAGAGTAAAAGGAGAGTGGATGAGGAGTTTGGAAGGAAACTGAATGAAAAGTTTAAAGAGAACAAGAAACTATTTTGGAAGGAGGTTAAAAGAGAAAGAGGAGAAGGAAAATCTGGTAGTGTGAGAATGAAGAGAGAGGATGGAGTTGCTGTGAGTAGAAGTGAGGAAATGAAAGAAGTGTGGAAGAGGCATTTTGATCGTTTGATGAATGAGGGGACGGGAGGGGAGGCAGTGGTGACATGCATGGGGATGGAGGCAGGTAGTAGACGACAGGATGCTCAGGGAGAATTAGGAAGGGAAGAGATTAGGAAAGCAAAAGGCAAGTTGAAGATGGGAAAGGCACCGGGGGTGGATGGGATAACGGCTGAAATGTTAAAGTATGAGGGGGAGGTAGTGGTGGAGTGGATGTTGCTTATATGTACATTGGCATGGAGGTAGGGAGAGGTGCCAGAGGATTGGAGGAGGGCTATAATTGTACCTTTGTATAAGGGGAGGGGGAGTAAGGAGGAGTGTGGTAGTTATAGGGGAATAAGCCTTCTTAGTGTACCGGGGAAGGTGTATGGAAAGGTTCTAACTGAGAGACTGATGGAAGTGACAAGGAATAAAGTTGGTGAGGAACAGGGAGGGTTCAGAAAGGGTAGAGGATGTGTGGACCAGATATTTGCTCTAAAATCGATAGTGGAGAAATATATAGGGAAGGGTAAGAAGTTGTATGCTGCCTTCATGGACTTGGAGAAGGCATACGATAGGGTTGATAGGAGAGCTATGTCAGAGGTGTTGAGAATATATGGTGTTGGGGGATCTCTACTGAAAGGTATTGAGGCTTTTTATGCAGATGCAAAAGCATGTGTGCGGGTAGAGGGTGATCTGAGTGAGAGTTTTAATATTAGTGTAGGGCTGAGATAGGGATGTGTTATGTCACCATGGTTGTTCAATATATATATGGATGGGTGTATGAGAGAGACGAAAGCCAAAGTGAATGGTCTGGGGGTGAAGTTGAGGCTGAATGAAGTAAATTGGTCCTTGGCGGCAAGTTTGTTTGCAGATGACACTGTGCTGATGGCTGAGAGTGAAAGGGAGTTGCAGAGTGTGGTGGACGAATTTCAGTCTGTATGTAAGCGAAGGAAACTGAAGGTGAATGTGGGTAAAAGTAAAGTGATGGTATTTGAGAGAGCAGAAACTGAAGTGATTGACTTTGCTACACCTTACAGAGTGGAAGTACCAACTGGGACGAAGTGGGAGATAACCCTGAGGGGTGAGAGGATGGAGGAAGTGAAGGAGTTTAAGTACCTGGGGACAGTTATTTGTAAACATGGAAGTATGGAAGGAGAAATTAGGGAGAGAGCAGTGAAGGGTAGACAGGTCATAGGATCACTGGGGAGGATAATGAAAGGTAGAAGTGTGAGTATGGAAGTGAAAAGGGGACTGCGAAATATTATAATCTTGCCAACACTGACATATGCGTCGGAGACATGGACATGGAGTAGGGCTCATCAGTCAAGAATAGGTGCTGTGGAAATGAGTTATTTGAGAGGTGCATGTGGACTGACAAGGTGGGATGGAGAAAGTAATGAGAGTGTGTATAAGAGATGTGGTATGAGTGAGAAGGCAATTGGTATTGAGTGTGGAGTAGTTGAGAGAGTGAAACGTAATACTTTGAGGTGGTTTGGACATGTGGAGAGAATGCAAGGTGAGGAGTTTGTAAAGAAGGTGTATGGAAGTGAAGTTGTGGGAAGTGGTGTGAGAGGCAGAACACCAGTAAGATGGCAGAACAGAGTGGAAGAGTATGTAAAGGAGAGAAACGTGAGGGGGAGGGGAGGGCTTGACCAAGTAAGGAGGGAGTGTTTGAACAGGGAAGACTGGAGACTTTTCTGCTGTGGCCACCCCCTTCGGGGGAGTTCCCGGAGGGAACGAGGCGTCAGAGCTATAGATAGATAGATAGAAAACAGGGAAACTTGAAATCAGGCATTTATTGGTTATTGTTTACATGACTTTGTCAGTTTGTGAAAGCTCCACAAGTCCTCGTCACGAAGCATTCAAACCCCATAATCCAACTGGGTCTGTAGGCACCACACTGTAAATGATGAACACGTTGGTGTCATACAATTATAATAACTGTTAACTTATTATAACATGAAGTTTTTACTTCGACCTCACGTTTGCATTAAGCATGTGTAATGTTTGTTTTGTTGTCTTATTATTATTATAAGCACCGATATATGTATTGCTTTAGACCCTTAGCCACGATGAGATACAGTATATACACAATTTATATACACTTCTATGAAGATATTAAGGCTTGAAATACTGTAGATTACATATTTCATTTTATCACTCATTAATTTGTTGCTAGTATCGTGTTCAACCACCCTCCTTCTCAATGACAGTCTGCAGTTGCTCGGGCATTGAGGCACCATGCCTCCTCACTGTATAATATATATGATTTTCCCCGAAAAAATCTCCCACTGTATTCTGGTGTGACGTAACAAATCTGCTGTGGTTCTCTGTCGTTCTGGCTCCCACATGTTAACGATAGAACCCCATACATTTTCTATAGGGTTCATATCGCAGTCTTAACTAGACAAATCTATCACCTGCAAATCATCATGAGCAGCAAACCATTCGTGAACTTTCCTCGCCATATGGATAGGGCATCGGTCGTGTATAGGACAGATAAGGGTGAGTAGTTGAAAAGAAATGAAAAACATTTAGAATATCTGATTTATTATATTGCATTTGATCGATCCATTAAATGAAGACACTGTCTATTGTTAACAAATAACGGAGCCGAGACAATCCCTTTTCTGTCTTCAGCTCTCCCTGTATTCTTTTCACCCCTCATGCTGGCAGTCCCCCTCTTTATCACCTCTTGTCGCCGTAAAATAAATAAACTTCTACCTATATTCTTCAAGTAACTGGCAACCTCACACAACCTCCTCTCCCCTGTCTGCTCTCTCTCACGTCCCCTTCCTTCCTTGCCTTCTGTAATATTCGTTATCGTTTCTTTCTCATAATTTTAACCTTCTCATTCGTTCTTTGAAAGTTTTAATGACATAGGCCTTTCTCCCTTATCACCCATAGTCCTTCAAATTTATGCAAGCGAAAAGATATGATAGATGATAGTAGTTATGTACAACAAAAGTGTTGGCAGATACGCATTCTTGCCTGCATAATCCCACCCACAGCATTTCGCCTTCTTAAAACAGAAGGACTATAGGTTTCATGTATTGCCATTTGCCAGTAGGACAGTAATGGTAGTCAATGTAATTCTCATGAATCTCTCTATATGCTTCTGAAAACAATGTTTTATGCTTAACTACAGAATTATGTTCTCAGAATGATATTGATGACCAAATATAATGAAAACAATATAAACAAATTAACATTTATTGCACAACAAAGATGAAACTGCCTTGATGCTACTGTTTCAAGGGAGTAACCAGCCCACACTATATATATATATATATATATATATATATATATATATATATATATATATATATATATATATATATATATATATATATATATATATATATATATATATATATATATATATATATATATATATATATAGTTGATCGAGCATCTGGCGACCTTTGCGGAAGCCACACTGCTCGTCAACCAGCAAATTCCTGGAATTTAAAAAATGCAATAACCTACGATTAACAATACGTTCCATGACCTTGCATAAGCAACTTGTGAGCGCAATAGGGCGATACGATGAAGTCGATCTGGGGTCCCCCCTCATTTTGGTATGGGAATAACAGCAAGTCTCAACTTTCATATTCTCCAAATACTCGTCCTGTGTCTGTGTGTGTGTTTCTTTTTAAATTTATTTATAGAGTAATGTTGTTTATCGTCAGTTCTTTATTACGTCTATGTATGTATCACATCACCCTCACTGTCCATCACAGATAAAAAATACTTTAATAAACAAAGGAGGACAAATAATAAAACACTGATCTGCCAAAAAATGCAAACTTTTTGTGTTTATTAAATCACAAGTTACAATCAAAGCAAATTATTTTCAGCAACATCAGGCCACATTTTTTTTTACTAATCAATCAAGGCATTCCAATTTACCAAAAGTATAGGCTACTATCTCATTAAATTACAGGTTACAATCAGAGCAAATTATTCCTATAAACTATTCCCAGTAACATCAGGCCACAATTACTTTTACTCATCTGGTATTATTTCCTGGCATACTTTGGGTGAATCAAGGCATTACAATTAACACTGTCCTCGCCTTCACATGTTATGCCAGCATGCGACCCTTAACCAAGCCTAGCTCATCACGCCGGAGCCAACTCTCTTCCACTTAGCTTCGTGACTCTAGCCAGCACACACCTGCCTCTCTCCCGCTCCTGCCGCACCAGCCATTCACCTTGCCTCACCACGCCAAGGCTCTACGCACCACCACGCTACACCAAGACATTCTCCAAGCTACACACACATCCAGGCAAGCGGGAAGGCTCTACACAGGTGCTTGGCCACTACTTATATTTATCCTGTTGTGTGCACTACTGGTGAATAAAACTGTACTTAATTAAAGGCCCGTCCACACGATCGAGCTGTTCGCCTATTAACGGGCTTACCGCTTGTGCACGCGGTGGGTGAACTTGTTGAGGTGTCCAAACGAGCGTGTCTGACCAGTCACAGCCGGGCAGGAGCCAGAGTAGATGGTCGAATGGCTAGTGAGAGATACAATAACTATGGTCCTTATTAATAATTGCTATGTGCGTGAGGAAGAACAAGAACATGAAGGAAAACCCTTCAAAAGCTCCGGCTCTTAATGATTCAAGTGAAATAATAAAATATCCATATGTAAAGGTCTCAAAAATATTAATTATGTTTTATCTGGATTTTCATATTCATATGGTTATATTGAAATTTTGAAGATGAACCCTTTTTATTGAGGGTGAACCCCTTGGTTGAACCCCCTCTCGGTTGAACCTCTTAAATATTGGTTGAACCCCTTTTAAGAAGTGGTCACCCCATGAAGAATGAGTGAGTGAGTGAGTTGAACCCCTTTTAAGAAGTGGTCGTCCCAAGAAGAACAATAATACGGGTAAAACCTAGAGCTCTCGGCTTAGGCCGGAGCTAAAAAGAACACAGTGCAGATAGACAAATGGTGTGAAGACTGGCTAATACTACTGGGTAGCCGCAGTGTTCGGTGAATTCTATAATTTGAGAAACTTCCACGCCTAAGGGATAACTAAAAAAAAGGTTAGTCTTTATTGACTGACATAGTAACAAAACAGTTCACGTGGATTGTCGCTACAGGCAAAACTCATTCCTAAGTGGGGACACATAGAGAACAAAATTGCTGTGCACCTCACATGAGTGAGCTACAGTAAAACAACCTCGCACCTCAGACGTGGTGCAGCAAAAGTATGCGTCCGAAAGGCAGCCCAAATCTTAGGCCGGTGTTACACTGTGCGTCGCCGCCGCAGAATGGCACACAATACAGTATGACACGGTATAGGACTTGCGGCAGCCGCAGTGTGACACCGGCCTTATTTTATTTAGAGTAACTTTATATTTTCCGTAAGAAATTGCCAAATTAAACATTTTCACAGTCAAACTGTCAAAATGCAATTCCATAATGCCAAGACAATTTTTTTCTGCCAGATTTGCTAAATTTGGCTGTGAAAAATGCCAGTTGGCAAACCTGCTATGTTCCGCCTACACTGATTCCTCACCAAATAAATGTTACCAGCTCAAATGGCATAGACATCTATGTACAGTTCAGTGGCATCGCGAGGGTGGAGGAGGCTGGGGGGGACGTACGTCACTGGGCACAGCATTTAGGGGGACGCCAATTGCCAATTTGAAGTTGGCAAAAAATAAATTGCTTTGTTTACACAAAAGTGAATCTGAAATAATGAAGTTAAACATTTCCTGAAAAGATTAGTGCATTAAAGGAATATATTTTAATTTATTTTTTCTATTTATTAATTATCAAACTTTACTTTTGGTTTAGAAATGGGTTGGCATCTTCATTAGTATTCACGTAAATAAATTAGATGAACAATTCATTATTAAGGACTAAAAATGTAAAAAAATCGTTTTTAAGTGGCTTTAAATTGCTTCTATGAGTACTCATAGAACCCCCCAGCTGATTAGGCTCGCTTCGCTCGCCAACCACCCACCATCACGCCCCCTATTGGGGCGCCATAACAATCTTTTTCCCCGGGCGCCAACAACCCTCGTGACGCCACTGGTACAGTTGCGTGTAAATGAAACGGAGACATGCCAGCCATTACTCTTACTCTATCTCTCTCACACAAGAAACGAAAAAACACAAACTCTCTCTCTCTCACACACATAATAAAAGCAACATCATATACCTCCTCAGTCAGCATCAATAATCAATGACTTATACATATTAGGTTACATTGAAACATACTGTACATAGAGTACTGTCAAAACACAGCATTTTCCTTCTTGCAACACAACATTTATAGGACAACTAAGTGTGACTTTTTAAACACTAGTGTTATGGTCAAAGAGACAAAGTATAATAACTGTCTATTGAGAATTAATTAATTACTTGAAGTTAAAGCAAGAGCATTATGCCACTGTATAATTTTGTTAATTAATTAAGGACCCTGTGATCGTGTATAAGATTGGAGACTTCTGATTCCTCCTGACCTTGCCACGAAACAAACTCCCTCCCTATAGGTGGTGTTTCCTGGCAATATTTGAAGGACTCATTTTTCTCCAAATTTTAGACTACATCACAGGGTCTCTTAAAGTTGAACATTGAATCAATCTCCCAATATGTTGTGACAGGCAAACAGGAAAATATACACCATTATATAATCCTTATTCTTAACAGTGTAGTAATCTAAGCACCAGAATTTCCCTTCCTCTGTCTCACGCATCCTCGCCTTCACCTGTTTGCCACTCAGGCCTAGCCCGTCACGCCGGAGCCAACGTTCTTCCACTACGGCACGCTCTGGGACTCCAGCTAGCAAGGACCTTCCTCTCTCCCGCTCTTGCCGCATCTGCCACACACCTTACCACACTACGAAGAGTCTCTCCAAGCAACACACGCATCCAGGCAAGTGGGAAGACTATACAGGTGCTTGGCTACGTTCTCATTTAATGTTATTGTTTTGAAGAGTGAGTATAGCTGATAGTTAGAAATATGATGATGATTATCCATCATAATGGAAAGTTTCTCAACTAATGAACAGAGGGTCAGAGAGAAGCTGTCACCTCTATGTAGGACATTATTATCGTCCACGACTGTACCAAATAATTACATTTTGAGAGTTTCTTCTAATAACTAAACCTTTAATCAAAATACCAGAATATACAAATACAATACTTATACTCAAAATGTCATTGCTCTGTTACTAACGAATAGTAATGCAACTGTTAGTTTCTTCATGTGGTGATTTAGGCAAAGTTTCCATAAAGTTTGTTTCCAGTGATGAACTTCTCCATGGCAGTGTACAGGAAGTTATATTGTTCCTGTGGGATTAAAGGTCAAGTGCTAATATTTGCGACTGTGGGTAGTGAGATATAAGGACAATATTTATGGCTCTAGATGGAGACTCGGTAATGGAAACACATTGAATATAACAATAATAATATAGACTGATAATTTAGCAATCAATATGAAAGTGTGTTGCCTATTCAGATGACAGACACAGTATGTTCTAATTTCTAAGAAATTCTAAATAATTACTTGACGGGATGAAAGAAAGAATTTATTAAAGGCAAAGTGAGATGAAAACCATTAATCAAATCAATCACAGAAGAACATGAATCAAGTGTTAATAAAGAACAAGATGGTCAATCAACATGTGGAAAAGAAAGATTCAACTTACAACACAAGTAATGAACTCAGGTCGGTCAAAGAGGACACTGAGGACTGAGCGATACACATCCACTTCCTGGATCAGCTTAATTCGTTCCCTTGCCAGCAACAGGGCCGCTGCCACCCCACACCCTGTCACACCATCCCTGCCGACACATACAGTAGTTGGCCAAGCATAAGAATTATACACCTCGCTGATTGTGTGAAGAGTATAAATTAAAATCAGGTAGTAAGTTTCACTAATTATATATTCTTCCAATGCACTAGATGTTAAGATGTCAAGCACCACTGAAAATAATTGAATATAAAGCTGCAATATCCAATGATGTATCTGATCTCAAACAAGTTCAGGGTTTACTAACTTAATATTAGACCAACTGTATATTCCATTATACTATCTCCACCCACATACTATGTAGTGTATGCTCTGTCACACCATCCCGACACACACACACACACACAGGGCCTTCTACATTAACAACAACCAGTACAAGAGCCTAAGGAACAAAGTGATGAGAGAGATACGGGGGGCGAAGAAGTCTTATTACCCCACAAAGATTCACAAGCTGAAACAAACCAATAACAGCCAGTGGTACTCTAAAATTAAGAATCTTTGTGGTTTAGGTAATGAGTCTTCTTCCATTCCCTGTGTCTCCCATATCCCCAGTGTGGAGGCAGCTCAACAGATTAATGACCATTTCTCTACCATCTGTCAGACACTCCCTAAACTTGACCGTACCTGTCTCCCTTCCTTCCTTCCCTCCCCCTCCCCCCCAGCAACTGTTTTCAATTATGAAGTCGCCAGGAAGCTTTCCAGCTTCAAGTCTAACAGAGCAACAACCCCACTAGACTTACCAATGAAAATTTATAAAGAATTCTCTGTAGAACTTGCCACCCCACTCTGTTCGATAATCAATGCCTCATTAAATCAGTATAAATGTCCTGCAGACTGGAAAACATCATATGTCACTCCAATCCCCAAAACATCCTCCCCACAGTCTCTCAATCAACTCAGGCCAGTTGCCATTACACCAATCCCCAGCCTAATCTGCGAGGACTTTGTTTTTACCTGGGCCTACTCTCAACTCAGTCACCTAATAGATTCACAACAATTTGGAAATGTCAAAACCTCCTCCACCACTCACTGTCTTATTAGTTTATTAAACTTTATATACATAAATCTTGAAAGGAGAAAGACTTCCCTGGCACTTGTATTCATTGACTTCAAGAAGGCATTTGACCTTGTTGATCATACTATTATAATCAACAAGGCCATTGTAATGGGGCTACATCCTTCCCTTGTGGCATGGCTGTCAGACTTCCTCAGTGACAGGAGACAAGCAGTGCGCTACCAAGGCTCCATATCCACATTCCAGAATCTTACATGTGGAGTGCCACAAGGCACTAAAATGGGACCTCTGTGCTTCTTGATACTAATCAATGATGCATTAGAAGACACTCCATTCCACTGGAAATATGTGGATGACTCGACAGTAGGCATCACTGTAGACAACACCTCCCCTGACTATACCCCCCTACAAGACACCCTTGACCGACTTCAGACCTGGACTACACTCAACAACGTGACTATTAACCATGACAAGACTGTGGTTATGCACATTAACACCTCTGTGAGTAACATAACCCCACCTACAGTCACACTTGGGCCTCACCACCTTCAGCTTGTTGAGTCCACCAAACTGTTAGGAATCATTGTAGACAACAAGCTGAACTGGAAAAAACATGTAGCCACTACCATCAGGTCAGCTACATACAGGCTGTACATGTTAAGAAGGCTGAGATCCCTGGGGATGCCAGAGAGTGAGCTGAAGAGGATATATGAAATATTTATCCTTCCAAAGCTCACCTATTCTTCTCCCTCCTGGGCCAGCTCATTAAATCTAACCCAACAACGACAGCTGGAGAGAGTACAGAGGAGAGCTTGCAGGATTATTCTTGGTGGCTCTTATGCTGGCTATGAGGATGCTCTTGCCACACTCAACCTGCCAGCCCTCTCCACCCACCATAAGGATATTCTCAAGCAGTTCGCATCCAAACTGCTTGTACATCCCAGACACAGAAACCTGCTCCCACCAGATGCCCCCAGACCAACACGTGAAGCTCGACACTACAACAGACTCATCCCAATTAAAGCCAGAACAGACAGATTAAAAAAGAGCCCAATACCATCAATAGTCAAAATAATTAACAACATGTAATGTCAACCCCCCTTTTTTGCACACACACACACAAACACACACACACACACAAACACACACACACACAATCACACACACAATCACACACACACACACACACAATCACACACACAATCACACACACACACACACCTATACAAAAAATTGACCAGGACAGTCTCACCAACATCCTAATCCTTAATCCTCCCACTTAGCACCACCATTAACCTTTATCTTGCCCTCACCTCCATCAATTTTGTTGTACTGTACATACAACACATACCAATGTATGCATGTAAATGACTACAATTCATTTTTATCATTTATCATGTAAATACCATCCTCATAATTAATTATATTGTAATATGTATATTTTCAGCTTTCGGGCTGCCATCCCCTAAATAAACCGTTTATTATTATTATTATTATTATTACACACACACACACATATTCATGTGAGTAAAAATGTATCCAACTGTATAATTCAACAGTGCACATACTGTAAGAAAGTACAGTACTGTATGTTGTTTAGCTATAATTTGTAGTTCTGCTATAGGGCACCTCTATGTGGAGGAGTACATACTTGCAAGTGAAAAGCATTTGTTGGTTGATAGTGCGGAGTGACTCTGCCTTCTCCAGAACAGCCAGGAGAGCATCTGGTTGTTCTGGGAGTGACTGGGTATGGGACCAACCATGTAGCTGAAGCACCACCATGCGGTGATGTGGAGTTGCAATGGACTGTAACAAAACAATATGTATCAAAGAACTGTACACATTCATTATTTCTTGTACCAGTTTGCCATTACTCTGATTATGACTTAATTTACATCTAGTATTGTCCAGTGAAATTAGTATTTTTAGCGGATTTAATTGATAAAGTTTTTTTTAATTTGGCACAGATATTCCTGATGGGAACCCAATCAAAGAACCTGAGCAACCCCCTCTTTACGGACAGTATGTACTTTTTTTTTTTAATATATTTTAAGTTTTTTTTTTTTACAACGATGCATAAGACAAGAGAATTATATGGATATGAAAATATAAAATGTAAAATTTAGCATAAAATTGTATTTATGCAATTTCGCTGTAAATAAGGTAGAAATAGAAATAAACTTGCTACCGAGGATTAAACGTGTATGTTCAATCTCACGATTATCTGACCTTCAAAAACTAAAAAAGAACTACTGTAATTTCTCATTGGAATAAAATACATATGAGATTGTAGAACTAGGCTTAATTTAGGCCTATATAAGGATTTGTTATAATAATTCTAAATATAACGTTAATACAATAAACTCATTTCCACACTACCCAATAATTGCTCAGGGTTTTTGAAGGGGAACTCTTTTGATCTTGGTTTGGGTTCCCATCAGGATTATCTGTGCCAAATATTAAATCTTTAAAATTATTTCCGCTATTTGTTGTTTTTTAAGCTCATTTGACTGGACTAGTTGGAAAGACGACTCTATGTCACTCACACTCACCAATGCAAATATCGGACAAACACTAAAACCTGCCTTACTGGGTTTATCAAAGGTTTACATAAAATGCATACTGTACTTAGTAAAATTGTTCTAAGACACTACAGAACTATAGTGTGTTATTGGATATAATTTTCAAGTATGTTTGGACTCGTTTCAAGAAACCTAGACTGATGCGCCAGAGGTGAGTCAGTCTATCCAAAGAAAAGCACCAGACTCCCAAATAAATGTGTAGGAACATTGCCTGACATCCCTCAGACCTACCGATGTGGTAGTGGTAGGTATGATGTCAACAGTATACTCAGTGAAATTCCGGAAGGACCTAGGTGGTCCCACAATCAGTCGCATCATGCCAATATCCATGGTGCCCTCACCAGACACAAGCTCTGGGTACTCCTGCAAATACACAACACAGTTAACACCAATACAAGAGGTACAGGTATTATAAAAGATAAGATAATAACAACAGGTAGGGGAGGTGGTCAAGTGGTTAGTGTTCGGAACTCGTAACCTATTGGTCGGAAGATCGATTTCTTTGAACTGAGGGCCTGGGAATATTTACTCTTCCGATTTGAGTTTCAGACACTAACAATAAGGCTAGCGAACGTCGTAAAACACCCTCGCTGGTACCATAACAGCTGCAGTATTTGGAAATTACTCTCGCTTCTCTCCCTCTGTGGCTGGGTACCAATTCGGTAGTCGTGACGTGTGTGTATGAGTAGCAGATGACCTGGACCATAGTAACGGGCTTGATGAAGCCTATGTCCAGTGTCGGAACATATATATATAAAATAAAAATAATACTACAAACAAAACAAGAACCAGATCATACAGGGCTTTTGGTTCTATGACATTATCAAATAAATGGAAAAAATAAAAGGAGACAAGCTCATGGTTTTATGCTTTGCAGGAAGTGCTTGCCTCTTTATCATACCGTTCCAAGTATCTGCGTGTTAGCACGGGTGATAGCGGGTGTGGAGTTGGGTGAAGAAGGTACACATGTGGCTAATGATAACAAAAGGGTGAATGTGAGTGAAGGAGATGTGACTGTTGAAAAAAAAGTATACGAATGTGAGCAAGCAAGGGTGAGAAAAGAGGAAGGTAGACATACAAGGGGGTCAAGATATACAATTGGATGGTGTATGGGTGGATGAGGGAAGGTGTGGATGGGGACAAGATGGACATACACCAGGTTTGGGTGAGGGCAAAATGGAGACACATACCGGATTTGGGTGAGGGAAGGTGTGGAGGTGGACCCAAACAGAGACCTGATGCTCCATGACCAGCCTCCAGGCCGCCTCCACTGTGTGTTCCTGTGGGTGCTCACCAGCCAAGTATGCATCCTGACAACAGGCCATAGATATAGGATAAGATATTTATTTGATAATTACATGAATTATATTATGCAAACATATGAATTATGTGACACTCCCAACCACCACAGTTATTATTCAGTTAACTGAGGATGTGATAATGAAGACTCGGGCTCAGCTGATCTATGTACAGTTGCCTCAAGGTATTCCTTTAGTTTCTATTTTGTGTTTGTAGTAGATATGTCAGAGTAGCAATACTAGTCACATTTATGAATGAGACCAATCTCCTTATTGAATCATATTTTCGGACAAGGAGATTGGTCTCATTCATAAATGTGACTAGTATTGCTACTCTGACATATCTACTACAAACACAAAATAGAAACTAAAGGAATACCTTGAGGCAACTGTACATAGATCAGCTGAGCCCGAGTCTTCATTATCACATCCTCAGTTAACTGAATAATAACTGTGGTGGTTGGGAGTGTCACATAATTCATATGTTTGCATAATATAATTCATGTAATTATCAAATAAATATCTTATCCTATATCTATGGCCTGTTGTCAGGATGCATACTTGGCTGGTGAGCACCCACAGGAACACACAGTGGAGGCGGCCTGGAGGCTGGTCATGGAGCATCAGGTCTCTGTTTGGGTCCACCTCCACACCTTCCCTCACCCAAATCCGGTATGTGTCTCCATTTTGCCCTCACCCAAACCTGGTGTATGTCCATCTTGTCCCCATCCACACCTTCCCTCATCCACCCATACACCATCCAATTGTATATCTTGACCCCCTTGTATGTCTACCTTCCTCTTTTCTCACCCTTGCTTGCTCACATTCGTATACTTTTTTTTCAACAGTCACATCTCCTTCACTCACATTCACCCTTTTGTTATCATTAGCCACATGTGTACCTTCTTCACCCAAATCCACACCCGCTATCACCCGTGCTAACACGCAGATACTTGGAACGGTATGATAAAGAGGCAAGCACTTCCTGCAAAGCATAAAACCATGAGCTTGTCTCCTTTTATTTTTTCCATTTATTTGATAATGTCATAGAACCAAAAGCCCTGTATGATCTGGTTCTTGTTTTGTTTGTAGTATTATTTTTATTTTATATATATATGTTCCGACACTGGACATAGGCTTCATCAAGCCCGTTACTATGGTCCAGGTCATCTGCTACTCACACACACACGTCACGACTACCGAATTGGTACCCAGCCACAGAGGGAGAGAAGCGAGAGTAATTTCCAAATACTGCAGCTGTTATGGTACCAGCGAGGGTGTTTTACGACGTTCGCTAGCCTTATTGTTAGTGTCTGAAACTCAAATCGGAAGAGTAAATATTCCCAGGCCCTCAGTTCAAAGAAATCGATCTTCCGACCAATAGGTTACGAGTTCCGAACACTAACCACTTGACCACCTCCCCTACCTGTTGTTATTATCTTATCTTTTATAATACCTGTACCTCTTGTATTGGTGTTAACTGTGTTGTGTATTTGCAGGAGTACCCAGAGCTTGTGTCTGGTGAGGGCACCATGGATATTGGCATGATGCGACTGATTGTGGGACCACCTAGGTCCTTCCGGAATTTCACTGAGTATACTGTTGACATCATACCTACCACTACCACATCGGTAGGTCTGAGGGATGTCAGGCAATGTTCCTACACATTTATTTGGGAGTCTGGTGCTTTTCTTTGGATAGACTGACTCACCTCTGGCGCATCAGTCTAGGTTTCTTGAAACGAGTCCAAACATACTTGAAAATTATATCCAATAACACACTATAGTTCTGTAGTGTCTTAGAACAATTTTACTAAGTACAGTATGCATTTTATGTAAACCTTTGATAAACCCAGTAAGGCAGGTTTTAGTGTTTGTCCGATATTTGCATTGGTGAGTGTGAGTGACATAGAGTCGTCTTTCCAACTAGTCCAGTCAAATGAGCTTAAAAAACAACAAATAGCGGAAATAATTTTAAAGATTTAATATTTGGCACAGATAATCCTGATGGGAACCCAAACCAAGATCAAAAGAGTTCCCCTTCAAAAACCCTGAGCAATTATTGGGTAGTGTGGAAATGAGTTTATTGTATTAACGTTATATTTAGAATTATTATAACAAATCCTTATATAGGCCTAAATTAAGCCTAGTTCTACAATCTCATATGTATTTTATTCCAATGAGAAATTACAGTAGTTCTTTTTTAGTTTTTGAAGGTCAGATAATCGTGAGATTGAACATACACGTTTAATCCTCGGTAGCAAGTTTATTTCTATTTCTACCTTATTTACAGCGAAATTGCATAAATACAATTTTATGCTAAATTTTACATTTTATATTTTCATATCCATATAATTCTCTTGTCTTATGCATCGTTGTAAAAAAAAAAAAACTTAAAATATATTAAAAAAAAAAAAGTACATACTGTCCGTAAAGAGGGGGTTGCTCAGGTTCTTTGATTGGGTTCCCATCAGGAATATCTGTGCCAAATTAAAAAAAACTTTATCAATTAAATCCGCTAAAAATACTAATTTCACTGGACAATACTAGATGTAAATTAAGTCATAATCAGAGTAATGGCAAACTGGTACAAGAAATAATGAATGTGTACAGTTCTTTGATACATATTGTTTTGTTACAGTCCATTGCAACTCCACATCACCGCATGGTGGTGCTTCAGCTACATGGTTGGTCCCATACCCAGTCACTCCCAGAACAACCAGATGCTCTCCTGGCTGTTCTGGAGAAGGCAGAGTCACTCCGCACTATCAACCAACAAATGCTTTTCACTTGCAAGTATGTACTCCTCCACATAGAGGTGCCCTATAGCAGAACTACAAATTATAGCTAAACAACATACAGTACTGTACTTTCTTACAGTATGTGCACTGTTGAATTATACAGTTGGATACATTTTTACTCACATGAATATGTGTGTGTATGTGTAATAATAATAATAATAATAATAAACGGTTTATTTAGGGGATGGCAGCCCGAAAGCTGAAAATATACATATTACAATATAATTAATTATGAGGATGGTATTTACATGATGAATGATAAAAATGAATTGTAGTCATTTACATGCATACATTGGTATGTGTTGTATGTACAGTACAACAAAATTGATGGAGGTGAGGGCAAGAGAAAGGTTAATGGTGGTGCTAAGTGGGAGGATTAAGGATTAGGATGTTGGTGAGACTGTCCTGGTCAATTTTTTGTATAGGTGTGTGTGTGTGTGTGTGATTGTGTGTGTGATTGTGTGTGTGTGTGTGTGTGATTGTGTGTGTGATTGTGTGTGTGTGTGTGTGTGTGTGTTTGTGTGTGTGTGTGTGTTTGTGTGTGTGTGTGCAAAAAAGGGGGGTTGACATTACATGTTGTTAATTATTTTGACTATTGATGGTATTGGGCTCTTTTTTAATCTGTCTGTTCTGGCTTTAATTGGGATGAGTCTGTTGTAGTGTCGAGCTTCACGTGTTGGTCTGGGGGCATCTGGTGGGAGCAGGTTTCTGTGTCTGGGATGTACAAGCAGTTTGGATGCGAACTGCTTGAGAATATCCTTATGGTGGGTGGAGAGGGCTGGCAGGTTGAGTGTGGCAAGAGCATCCTCATAGCCAGCATAAGAGCCACCAAGAATAATCCTGCAAGCTCTCCTCTGTACTCTCTCCAGCTGTCGTTGTTGGGTTAGATTTAATGAGCTGGCCCAGGAGGGAGAAGAATAGGTGAGCTTTGGAAGGATAAATATTTCATATATCCTCTTCAGCTCACTCTCTGGCATCCCCAGGGATCTCAGCCTTCTTAACATGTACAGCCTGTATGTAGCTGACCTGATGGTAGTGGCTACATGTTTTTTCCAGTTCAGCTTGTTGTCTACAATGATTCCTAACAGTTTGGTGGACTCAACAAGCTGAAGGTGGTGAGGCCCAAGTGTGACTGTAGGTGGGGTTATGTTACTCACAGAGGTGTTAATGTGCATAACCACAGTCTTGTCATGGTTAATAGTCACGTTGTTGAGTGTAGTCCAGGTCTGAAGTCGGTCAAGGGTGTCTTGTAGGGGGGTATAGTCAGGGGAGGTGTTGTCTACAGTGATGCCTACTGTCGAGTCATCCACATATTTCCAGTGGAATGGAGTGTCTTCTAATGCATCATTGATTAGTATCAAGAAGCACAGAGGTCCCATTTTAGTGCCTTGTGGCACTCCACATGTAAGATTCTGGAATGTGGATATGGAGCCTTGGTAGCGCACTGCTTGTCTCCTGTCACTGAGGAAGTCTGACAGCCATGCCACAAGGGAAGGATGTAGCCCCATTACAATGGCCTTGTTGATTATAATAGTATGATCAACAAGGTCAAATGCCTTCTTGAAGTCAATGAATACAAGTGCCAGGGAAGTCTTTCTCCTTTCAAGATTTATGTATATAAAGTTTAATAAACTAATAAGACAGTGAGTGGTGGAGGAGGTTTTGACATTTCCAAATTGTTGTGAATCTATTAGGTGACTGAGTTGAGAGTAGGCCCAGGTAAAAACAAAGTCCTCGCAGATTAGGCTGGGGATTGGTGTAATGGCAACTGGCCTGAGTTGATTGAGAGACTGTGGGGAGGATGTTTTGGGGATTGGAGTGACATATGATGTTTTCCAGTCTGCAGGACATTTATACTGATTTAATGAGGCATTGATTATCGAACAGAGTGGGGTGGCAAGTTCTACAGAGAATTCTTTATAAATTTTCATTGGTAAGTCTAGTGGGGTTGTTGCTCTGTTAGACTTGAAGCTGGAAAGCTTCCTGGCGACTTCATAATTGAAAACAGTTGCTGGGGGGGAGGGGGAGGGAAGGAAGGAAGGGAGACAGGTACGGTCAAGTTTAGGGAGTGTCTGACAGATGGTAGAGAAATGGTCATTAATCTGTTGAGCTGCCTCCACACTGGGGATATGGGAGACACAGGGAATGGAAGAAGACTCATTACCTAAACCACAAAGATTCTTAATTTTAGAGTACCACTGGCTGTTATTGGTTTGTTTCAGCTTGTGAATCTTTGTGGGGTAATAAGACTTCTTCGCCCCCCGTATCTCTCTCATCACTTTGTTCCTTAGGCTCTTGTACTGGTTGTTGTTAATGTAGAAGGCCCTGTGTGTGTGTGTGTGTGTCGGGATGGTGTGACAGAGCATACACTACATAGTATGTGGGTGGAGATAGTATAATGGAATATACAGTTGGTCTAATATTAAGTTAGTAAACCCTGAACTTGTTTGAGATCAGATACATCATTGGATATTGCAGCTTTATATTCAATTATTTTCAGTGGTGCTTGACATCTTAACATCTAGTGCATTGGAAGAATATATAATTAGTGAAACTTACTACCTGATTTTAATTTATACTCTTCACACAATCAGCGAGGTGTATAATTCTTATGCTTGGCCAACTACTGTATGTGTCGGCAGGGATGGTGTGACAGGGTGTGGGGTGGCAGCGGCCCTGTTGCTGGCAAGGGAACGAATTAAGCTGATCCAGGAAGTGGATGTGTATCGCTCAGTCCTCAGTGTCCTCTTTGACCGACCTGAGTTCATTACTTGTGTTGTAAGTTGAATCTTTCTTTTCCACATGTTGATTGACCATCTTGTTCTTTATTAACACTTGATTCATGTTCTTCTGTGATTGATTTGATTAATGGTTTTCATCTCACTTTGCCTTTAATAAATTCTTTCTTTCATCCCGTCAAGTAATTATTTAGAATTTCTTAGAAATTAGAACATACTGTGTCTGTCATCTGAATAGGCAACACACTTTCATATTGATTGCTAAATTATCAGTCTATATTATTATTGTTATATTCAATGTGTTTCCATTACCGAGTCTCCATCTAGAGCCATAAATATTGTCCTTATATCTCATTACCCACAGTCGCAAATATTAGCACTTGACCTTTAATCCCACAGGAACAATATAACTTCCTGTACACTGCCATGGAGAAGTTCATCACTGGAAACAAACTTTATGGAAACTTTGCCTAAATCACCACATGAAGAAACTAACAGTTGCATTACTATTCGTTAGTAACAGAGCAATGACATTTTGAGTATAAGTATTGTATTTGTATATTCTGGTATTTTGATTAAAGGTTTAGTTATTAGAAGAAACTCTCAAAATGTAATTATTTGGTACAGTCGTGGACGATAATAATGTCCTACATAGAGGTGACAGCTTCTCTCTGACCCTCTGTTCATTAGTTGAGAAACTTTCCATTATGTTGGATAATCATCATCATATTTCTAACTATCAGCTATACTCACTCTTCAAAACAATAACATTAAATGAGAACGTAGCCAAGCACCTGTATAGTCTTCCCACTTGCCTGGATGCGTGTGTTGCTTGGAGAGACTCTTCGTAGTGTGGTAAGGTGTGTGGCAGATGCGGCAAGAGCGGGAGAGAGGAAGGTCCTTGCTAGCTGGAGTCCCAGAGCGTGCCGTAGTGGAAGAACGTTGGCTCCGGCGTGACGGGCTAGGCCTGAGTGGCAAACAGGTGAAGGCGAGGATGCGTGAGACAGAGGAAGGGAAATTCTGGTGCTTAGATTACTACACTGTTAAGAATAAGGATTATATAATGGTGTATATTTTCCTGTTTGCCTGTCACAACATATTGGGAGATTGATTCAATGTTCAACTTTAAGAGACCCTGTGATGTAGTCTAAAATTTGGAGAAAAATGAGTCCTTCAAATATTGCCAGGAAACACCACCTATAGGGAGGGAGTTTGTTTCGTGGCAAGGTCAGGAGGAATCAGAAGTCTCCAATCTTATACACGATCACAGGGTCCTTAATTAATTAACAAAATTATACAGTGGCATAATGCTCTTGCTTTACCTTCAAGTAATTAATTAATTCTCAATAGACAGTTATTATACTTTGTCTCTTTGACCATAACACTAGTGTTTAAAAAGTCACACTTAGTTGTCCTATAAATGTTGTGTTGCAAGAAGGAAAATGCTGTGTTTTGACAGTACTCTATGTACAGTATGTTTCAATGTAACCTAATATGTATAAGTCATTGATTATTGATGCTGACTGAGGAGGTATATGATGTTGCTTTTATTATGTGTGTGAGAGAGAGAGAGTTTGTGTTTTTTCGTTTCTTGTGTGAGAGAGATAGAGTAAGAGTAATGGCTGGCATGTCTCCGTTTCATTTACACGCAACTGTACCAGTGGCGTCACGAGGGTTGTTGGCGCCCGGGGAAAAAGATTGTTATGGCGCCCCAATAGGGGGCGTGATGGTGGGTGGTTGGCGAGCGAAGCGAGCCTAATCAGCTGGGGAGTTCTATGAGTACTCATAGAAGCAATTTAAAGCCACTTAAAAACGATTTTTTTACATTTTTAGTCCTTAATAATGAATTGTTCATCTAATTTATTTACGTGAATACTAATGAAGATGCCAACCCATTTCTAAACCAAAAGTAAAGTTTGATAATTAATAAATAGAAAAAATAAATTAAAATATATTCCTTTAATGCACTAATCTTTTCAGGAAATGTTTAACTTCATTATTTCAGATTCACTTTTGTGTAAACAAAGCAATTTATTTTTTGCCAACTTCAAATTGGCAATTGGCGTCCCCCTAAATGCTGTGCCCAGTGACGTACGTCCCCCCCAGCCTCCTCCACCCTCGCGATGCCACTGAACTGTACATAGATGTCTATGCCATTTGAGCTGGTAACATTTATTTGGTGAGGAATCAGTGTAGGCGGAACATAGCAGGTTTGCCAACTGGCATTTTTCACAGCCAAATTTAGCAAATCTGGCAGAAAAAAATTGTCTTGGCATTATGGAATTGCATTTTGACAGTTTGACTGTGAAAATGTTTAATTTGGCAATTTCTTACGGAAAATATAAAGTTACTCTAAATAAAATAAGGCCGGTGTCACACTGCGGCTGCCGCAAGTCCTATACCGTGTCATACTGTATTGTGTGCCATTCTGCGGCGGCGACGCACAGTGTAACACCGGCCTAAGATTTGGGCTGCCTTTCGGACGCATACTTTTGCTGCACCACGTCTGAGGTGCGAGGTTGTTTTACTGTAGCTCACTCATGTGAGGTGCACAGCAATTTTGTTCTCTATGTGTCCCCACTTAGGAATGAGTTTTGCCTGTAGCGACAATCCACGTGAACTGTTTTGTTACTATGTCAGTCAATAAAGACTAACCTTTTTTTAGTTATCCCTTAGGCGTGGAAGTTTCTCAAATTATAGAATTCACCGAACACTGCGGCTACCCAGTAGTATTAGCCAGTCTTCACACCATTTGTCTATCTGCACTGTGTTCTTTTTAGCTCCGGCCTAAGCCGAGAGCTCTAGGTTTTACCCGTATTATTGTTCTTCTTGGGACGACCACTTCTTAAAAGGGGTTCAACTCACTCACTCACTCATTCTTCATGGGGTGACCACTTCTTAAAAGGGGTTCAACCAATATTTAAGAGGTTCAACCGAGAGGGGGTTCAACCAAGGGGTTCACCCTCAATAAAAAGGGTTCATCTTCAAAATTTCAATATAACCATATGAATATGAAAATCCAGATAAAACATAATTAATATTTTTGAGACCTTTACATATGGATATTTTATTATTTCACTTGAATCATTAAGAGCCGGAGCTTTTGAAGGGTTTTCCTTCATGTTCTTGTTCTTCCTCACGCACATAGCAATTATTAATAAGGACCATAGTTATTGTATCTCTCACTAGCCATTCGACCATCTACTCTGGCTCCTGCCCGGCTGTGACTGGTCAGACACGCTCGTTTGGACACCTCAACAAGTTCACCCACCGCGTGCACAAGCGGTAAGCCCGTTAATAGGCGAACAGCTCGATCGTGTGGACGGGCCTTTAATTAAGTACAGTTTTATTCACCAGTAGTGCACACAACAGGATAAATATAAGTAGTGGCCAAGCACCTGTGTAGAGCCTTCCCGCTTGCCTGGATGTGTGTGTAGCTTGGAGAATGTCTTGGTGTAGCGTGGTGGTGCGTAGAGCCTTGGCGTGGTGAGGCAAGGTGAATGGCTGGTGCGGCAGGAGCGGGAGAGAGGCAGGTGTGTGCTGGCTAGAGTCACGAAGCTAAGTGGAAGAGAGTTGGCTCCGGCGTGATGAGCTAGGCTTGGTTAAGGGTCGCATGCTGGCATAACATGTGAAGGCGAGGACAGTGTTAATTGTAATGCCTTGATTCACCCAAAGTATGCCAGGAAATAATACCAGATGAGTAAAAGTAATTGTGGCCTGATGTTACTGGGAATAGTTTATAGGAATAATTTGCTCTGATTGTAACCTGTAATTTAATGAGATAGTAGCCTATACTTTTGGTAAATTGGAATGCCTTGATTGATTAGTAAAAAAAAATGTGGCCTGATGTTGCTGAAAATAATTTGCTTTGATTGTAACTTGTGATTTAATAAACACAAAAAGTTTGCATTTTTTGGCAGATCAGTGTTTTATTATTTGTCCTCCTTTGTTTATTAAAGTATTTTTTATCTGTGATGGACAGTGAGGGTGATGTGATACATACATAGACGTAATAAAGAACTGACGATAAACAACATTACTCTATAAATAAATTTAAAAAGAAACACACACACAGACACAGGACGAGTATTTGGAGAATATGAAAGTTGAGACTTGCTGTTATTCCCATACCAAAATGAGGGGGGACCCCAGATCGACTTCATCGTATCGCCCTATTGCGCTCACAAGTTGCTTATGCAAGGTCATGGAACGTATTGTTAATCGTAGGTTATTGCATTTTTTAAATTCCAGGAATTTGCTGGTTGACGAGCAGTGTGGCTTCCGCAAAGGTCGCCAGATGCTCGATCAACTATATATATATATATATATATATATATATATATATATATATATATATATATATATATATATATATATATATATATATATATATATATATATATATATATATATAGTGTGGGCTGGTTACTCCCTTGAAACAGTAGCATCAAGGCAGTTTCATCTTTGTTGTGCAATAAATGTTAATTTGTTTATATTGTTTTCATTATATTTGGTCATCAATATCATTCTGAGAACATAATTCTGTAGTTAAGCATAAAACATTGTTTTCAGAAGCATATAGAGAGATTCATGAGAATTACATTGACTACCATTACTGTCCTACTGGCAAATGGCAATACATGAAACCTATAGTCCTTCTGTTTTAAGAAGGCGAAATGCTGTGGGTGGGATTATGCAGGCAAGAATGCGTATCTGCCAACACTTTTGTTGTACATAACTACTATCATCTATCATATCTTTTCGCTTGCATAAATTTGAAGGACTATGGGTGATAAGGGAGAAAGGCCTATGTCATTAAAACTTTCAAAGAACGAATGAGAAGGTTAAAATTATGAGAAAGAAACGATAACGAATATTACAGAAGGCAAGGAAGGAAGGGGACGTGAGAGAGAGCAGACAGGGGAGAGGAGGTTGTGTGAGGTTGCCAGTTACTTGAAGAATATAGGTAGAAGTTTATTTATTTTACGGCGACAAGAGGTGATAAAGAGGGGGACTGCCAGCATGAGGGGTGAAAAGAATACAGGGAGAGCTGAAGACAGAAAAGGGATTGTCTCGGCTCCGTTATTTGTTAACAATAGACAGTGTCTTCATTTAATGGATCGATCAAATGCAATATAATAAATCAGATATTCTAAATGTTTTTCATTTCTTTTCAACTACTCACCCTTATCTGTCCTATACACGACCGATGCCCTATCCATATGGCGAGGAAAGTTCACGAATGGTTTGCTGCTCATGATGATTTGCAGGTGATAGATTTGTCTAGTTAAGACTGCGATATGAACCCTATAGAAAATGTATGGGGTTCTATCGTTAACATGTGGGAGCCAGAACGACAGAGAACCACAGCAGATTTGTTACGTCACACCAGAATACAGTGGGAGATTTTTTCGGGGAAAATCATATATATTATACAGTGAGGAGGCATGGTGCCTCAATGCCCGAGCAACTGCAGACTGTCATTGAGAAGGAGGGTGGTTGGACACGATACTAGCAACAAATTAATGAGTGATAAAATGAAATATGTAATCTACAGTATTTCAAGCCTTAATGTGTTTATAGAAGTGTATATAAATTGTGTATATACTGTATCTCATCGTGGCTAAGGGTCTAAAGCAATACATATATCGGTGCTTATAATAATAATAAGACAACAAAACAAACATTACACATGCTTAATGCAAACGTGAGGTCGAAGTAAAAACTTCATGTTATAATAAGTTAACAGTTATTATAATTGTATGACACCAACGTGTTCATCATTTACAGTGTGGTGCCTACAGACCCAGTTGGATTATGGGGTTTGAATGCTTCGTGACGAGGACTTGTGGAGCTTTCACAAACTGACAAAGTCATGTAAACAATAACCAATAAATGCCTGATTTCAAGTTTCCCTGTTTTCTATCTATCTATCTATAGCTCTGACGCCTCGTTCCCTCCGGGAACTCCCCCGAAGGGGGTGGCCACAGCAGAAAAGTCTCCAGTCTTCCCTGTTCAAACACTCCCTCCTTACTTGGTCAAGCCCTCCCCTCCCCCTCACGTTTCTCTCCTTTACATACTCTTCCACTCTGTTCTGCCATCTTACTGGTGTTCTGCCTCTCACACCACTTCCCACAACTTCACTTCCATACACCTTCTTTACAAACTCCTCACCTTGCATTCTCTCCACATGTCCAAACCACCTCAAAGTATTACGTTTCACTCTCTCAACTACTCCACACTCAATACCAATTGCCTTCTCACTCATACCACATCTCTTATACACACTCTCATTACTTTCTCCATCCCACCTTGTCAGTCCACATGCACCTCTCAAATAACTCATTTCCACAGCACCTATTCTTGACTGATGAGCCCTACTCCATGTCCATGTCTCCGACGCATATGTCAGTGTTGGCAAGATTATAATATTTCGCAGTCCCCTTTTCACTTCCATACTCACACTTCTACCTTTCATTATCCTCCCCAGTGATCCTATGACCTGTCTACCCTTCACTGCTCTCTCCCTAATTTCTCCTTCCATACTTCCATGTTTACAAATAACTGTCCCCAGGTACTTAAACTCCTTCACTTCCTCCATCCTCTCACCCCTCAGGGTTATCTCCCACTTCGTCCCAGTTGGTACTTCCACTCTGTAAGGTGTAGCAAAGTCAATCACTTCAGTTTCTGCTCTCTCAAATACCATCACTTTACTTTTACCCACATTCACCTTCAGTTTCCTTCGCTTACATACAGACTGAAATTCGTCCACCACACTCTGCAACTCCCTTTCACTCTCAGCCATCAGCACAGTGTCATCTGCAAACAAACTTGCCGCCAAGGACCAATTTACTTCATTCAGCCTCAACTTCACCCCCAGACCATTCACTTTGGCTTTCGTCTCTCTCATACACCCATCCATATATATATTGAACAACCATGGTGACATAACACATCCCTATCTCAGCCCTACACTAATATTAAAACTCTCACTCAGATCACCCTCTACCCGCACACATGCTTTTGCATCTGCATAAAAAGCCTCAATACCTTTCAGTAGAGATCCCCCAACACCATATATTCTCAACACCTCTGACATAGCTCTCCTATCAACCCTATCGTATGCCTTCTCCAAGTCCATGAAGGCAGCATACAACTTCTTACCCTTCCCTATATATTTCTCCACTATCGATTTTAGCGCAAATATCTGGTCCACACATCCTCTACCCTTTCTGAACCCTCCCTGTTCCTCACCAACTTTATTCCTTGTCACTTCCATCAGTCTCTCAGTTAGAACCTTTCCATACACCTTCCCCGGTACACTAAGAAGGCTTATTCCCCTATAACTACCACACTCCTCCTTACTCCCCCTCCCCTTATACAAAGGTACAATTATAGCCCTCCTCCAATCCTCTGGCACCTCTCCCTACCTCCATGCCAATGTACATATAAGCAACATCCACTCCACCACTACCTCCCCCTCATACTTTAACATTTCAGCCGTTATCCCATCCACCCCCGGTGCCTTTCCCATCTTCAACTTGCCTTTTGCTTTCCTAATCTCTTCCCTTCCTAATTCTCCCTGAGCATCCTGTCGTCTACTACCTGCCTCCATCCCCATGCATGTCACCACTGCCTCCCCTCCCGTCCCCTCATTCATCAAACGATCAAAATGCCTCTTCCACACTTCTACTCACAGCAACTCCATCCTCTCTCTTCATTCTCACACTACCAGATTTTCCTTCTCCTCTTTCTCTTTTAACCTCCTTCCAAAATAGTTTCTTGTTCTCTTTAAACTTTTCATTCAGTTTCCTTCCAAACTCCTCATCCACTCTTCTTTTACTCTCACTCACTATCCTTTTCACTTGTCTCTTACATACATTATATTCTCTCTTCCATCTCTCTCTCACTTCTTCCGACACATTCCTCTGTAAAGTTCTCTTGTATGCCTTCCTTTTCTTCTCTATTGCATCTTTCACTTTTTCTGACCACCAAGCACTCCCTTTCTTACCCCTCTTCTGTGACTTATACCCTACTACCTCTACTGCTGTCCTCACTACAATCAACTTAAACAATTCATACACATCATTCACTCCCATTCCCTCTCGTATCCCCATCCTTGCATCCCCCAGCACCTCGCTCACCCTCCTCTTATATTCCTCCCTATACTCTGCTACATCCATGGAGCTAGAATAGGAGGAGACGACCCGCGGTCAGAAAAGTGAGGTCAGGTCAGCCATATTGGTATTGGCAAGAAGCTCGCCAGCCGCTCCTTAATTATTAATCTGGCCATGACTTATGTCACCCAAAAGGTGATTAATTCATACACTCTGCAGACAATGAAATATATTGTTACTAAACAGTTTGGGTGAACACTACCACTATCTACAGTGGTCAAAACAGAGTGAAGAAATAACATATTATACAGTAAAGCAGTTCCTTTTTATGCAGTTATCAAAGTATGTCTATACGTTTGTGTGCGTGTGCGTGTGCTTGTGTATGTGTGTGTACAATCTGGGTGTGGTAAAATATGTTTACGTGTGAGGGAAGGTCACCAAACAAATTAATAAACGGCTGTGTTTGTGTGTTACTTAGGGAGGGACCCATTTATCAATTAGGAAGTTCATTAAGGGATTACGTTTGCGAGACCCATCACCAACCCATCACTAAGGTTGAAAATGTCATGGTTTTGAATATACAACAATAATTCAGTTATTTTTCTTTTTCCGACTACATGATATTTACAATATAAGAGTTGGCATCCTTCTCAGTGTAACTGTAATTGGCATTACATGCATCATTAAATATTGCATTATTAATTTTGCCTCCCTAGTTAGGATGATCGGTTACTTGGCCATGCCTATTATTCCAAGGAAATGCATACCATTGAATTCTGTTCCAATTTTAAGTTTGTCAAGCAAGTGTGTTAGAAATATTAAAAATAATGTTTCTCTTTAGGTAATCAATGACTCTGTTCTGAAAAGTAGGATATTACATGATTCTGTTAATGAAGAGTCAGAGGAATACATGTATATTCCAAGTCAGTCTCACCTCTCAAAGTGTACAAATAAGATAGTTGTATATATAGCAGGATTTGTTGTATATATGTTAATGAAGTCCTTGTATTGTGAACCATACATTGTTGCCCTAAACTCAGACAAGACTGATAAACATATTCTTTCCTTGGTAAAACTTAAAGACAGAGTAAACTTGGTGTATCCATCTGATGATGTAATTGATATATGTATTACATCAGAAAAACTGTTTAGGGAAAGAGGGTCCAGCACCACTTTGGAGAGGGTAGATTGTAGCAAAATAATAATATCAGTGTTAATATATTATGCCTACAAATACATATTTTCTACTTTAGCTGGCCACATGTACGACTGAAAATCACTTGAATTAGTTAATTAAGGCAGTTGCTGAATCATATTTGCAGGTGAAATATGTATATATATGTATATAAATTACTAAGAAGTTGGCATCCAAAGTGAAAGTAAAGAGTTGACAAATATATACAAAAATTATACATTTCAGTGGCCAATTTGGTATAGAGTGATATGTCAGTAATTTATAACTTTCTATTTATATTATTGAAAGATGTGTGAATTGTATGTTATTAATTAAAGAATACGAAATACATGTCATACCGTAATTAAAAATGAATAAACATGGTGAGGAATATGGGTAAACTGTATGGGTACTATGAGTGGTCAGCCTTTCTTGCCAATACTAGGCGTTGGCTTCTGAGGACCTGACTGGCTTCACTCCACTGAGACCCAAATGAACGCGCGGGCCGCCTCCTCCTATTCTAGCTCCATGGCTACATCCAATTTCCCGCTAGCCACCTCCCTCCTATTCCTCACCCCTTCACCCCTCTTACAATACTCCCACTTCACTCTGACCTTCATCCTCACCAACACTGCATAATGGTCGGAGCAATGGACCATTCCTCTCACCACTTTCGCATCCCTGTTTTAATTAGTAATAACGTTAGAGCTGACATAATATCCTCTAAATCTTGTGATTGATTCACTAACACTGGCGTCTGAATGGCTGGCCTAGATGTTGACTTCAGATAAATAAATAAGGATAATAAATATATTTGTCATATATATCGGATTGTATTTGCATACCAAATATCACTTTTATTTCTATTGTGGTCTTGTTAGCGCATTAACAGATTATGCAGCAACACACAGAATGATGGTGGTGATAAAGGAATGCTGGCAAGGAGGGAGAGGAAAGAGTGAAATGAATAAGGGAGGACAGGGTGGGGGAGAACAGATGGAATAGTTATTGGATAATTAACATCTTACACTTTAACTATTATCCTTTGGTAACCAGTTACACATTAAACGTTTCTTAGAAAATGTCGTGAATGATACAGGGTTACGATAAAGGATTTAGGCTACTTGAAATTTATTTCAACACTGAGTAGGTGGTGCATGGCTTGATATATTAGTCATAAAAAACTGGTGTCGTGTTAATTGTATTAGTTAAAATCTGTATTCATTTCAAATAATAAAGAATATCCCATGGAATGCAGCATCAGAGTTGAATTTAGATTACAGAAGAAAACATAATAAAGGCTACAGTCGGCTTTGTTCGTTTATAATCTTTAGCTACTTGATCCAATAATTCTCTCCATCTCGATCACTGGTGAAGCTTTACCCCCCTCTCCCCAACCCAACCCCTCCTCTCCTACCACCTTCAAGTGAGTGGTTCACATCCATGATCACAAGTGGTTCAGGATTCAAATGTCTGGATGGCCCAACACTGGTAACGCTACGTGGTAAAGACTCCCACATTATTCCTTCCCTCCCTCCTCCACCTGCCAGTGATACCATATCCGCTGAGGCCAACACCAAGTCGATGTAGGAAAGACTATGGACCATTGATCTGTCCGGTGCTGTACAAGGGACTCTGCCGCTACACAAGGACCTCGAGGTAAAGGTATGGGACTATGATAGGTTCTCCTCTGATGATATGATTGGTCACACCTCCATCGACCTCGAGAACCGGTTCCTGACTCGTCACCGCGCCACCGTTGGTCTGCCTCGACTCTACCACGTGTGAGTAAGAGGAGCCGGTGGTGATCTGCTGGACCCGTATGCTCGAAACATCTGGACCCGTATGCTCGAAACATTTGGACCCGTATCTCAAAATAATCGTAATTAAATTAATTAGCATCAAATTAAAATATTATGATGTACACTCGTGATACATAATTTCTGACCATAGTGTGAGGAGCAGAAAGCTTCAAATCGCCTGGTATTGCTCATTTCCCCACCCAGTACACCTATAGAGGCTGAGTTCGAATGCAGGGTATGTGTGTGTGTGTGTGTTGCCTGCCGTTCGTCTCAGGTCAAGAATTATGTATCACGAGTGTATTGTCGAGCTCTCAATAAACTTTTTTCCCCATGCAGAGTCGGTGAACGCCTCGCTGCCCCCCACGGCTGGTGAGGCCCGGGAACGTCTGGCCCTCCATGTCCTACACCGTGCCCTGGCCTTGGTCCCGGAGCACGTGGAGACCCGGCCCCTCACCCACCCGGCCAACCCAGGCATACCGCAGGGCAGACTCAAGATGTGGGTGGACTTGTTCCCCGTCGGTCCGGAGCTGCCGCCACCGGTTGATATCACACCTAGACAGCCTCATAAGTATGTCGTGTTATTTTGTTGTTGTTGATATCACACCTAGACAGCCTCATAAGTATGTCGTGTTATTTTGTTGTTGTTGATATCACACCTAGACTGCCTCATAAGTATGTCGTGTTATTTTGTTGTTGTTGATATCACACCTAGACAGCCTCATAAGTATGTCGTGTTATTTTGTTGTTGATATCACACCTAGACAGCCTCATAAGTATGTCGTGTTTTTTGTTGTTGTTGATATAATCATTGCATCACAACCTCCACAACAACACAATATAATCATTGCATCACAACCTCCACAACAACACAATATAATCATTGCATCACAACCTACACAACAACACAATATAATCATTGCATCACAACCTCCACAACAACACAATATAATCATTGCATCACGACCTACACAACAACACAATATAATCATTGCATCACGACCTACACAACAACACAATATAATCATTGCATCACGACCTCCACAACAACACAACAACACAATATAATCATTGCATCACGACCTACACAACAACACAACAACACAATATAATCATTGCATCACGACCTCCACAACAACACAATATAATCATTGCATCACAACCTACACAACAACACAACAACACAATATAATCATTGCATCACGACCTACACAACAACACAATATAATCATTGCATCACAACCTACACAACAACACAACAACACAATATAATCATTGCATCACGACCTCCACAACAACACAATATAATCATTGCATCACAACCTACACAACAACACAACGTATCATAATCATTGCATCACAACCTACACAACAACACAATATAATCATTGCATCACAACCTCCACAACAACACAACATAATCATTGCATCACAACTTTCACAACAAGAACACAACATAATAATAACAATATCACAACCTTTACAACAACACAGAATGATTACAGCATTACAATTATTAACTTCCACAACAACACAACATTAATAACAATATCACAACTTTCACAACAACAACAACACAGCATAATCATAAACAACATCAAAACAACATCCACAACAACACAATTAATTCCACCACCACCACAACAACAACAACACAACAACAACAAGACAAAATAATAACATCACACCTTTTAATAACTCTCCCCCCTCCTCCTTCAGGTACATTTCCTCATAATAACATTAATAACCTTTTAATATAATAACCTTTTATATATATATATATACTCCCTCTTATTCTTCATGTACTACCTCATAATAACATACACACCTTTTAATATACAGTCGTTGTCAATAATAATCATCCACATATGGGTATCTCAAACAATTTACTGTCTAATGTTTTCACGTTCATAATATGATGTTATTCTTTTAAGTAGTGTGTAGCTGCTTGTAGTAAATTAAAAGATGCTAGTTAAGGGTGTGTGGGAGTAGGGGACAGGCTTTGGAGGGGACTGAGGGGGTACAGGAATAGGGGGACAGGCTTGGGGTGGGTAGAAAGCCTGTCCCTCTATTCCCGCACTCCCCTAACCCCCCAACCCCCCCTCCAAGCCTGTCCCCCTACTCCTGCACCCCCCAAAACCCCCACAAGCCTGTCCCCCTATTCCCACACCCCCTTAACCTATTCATTGTAAAGTTTATCATCTAAGGAACAGAGGAAAGCTGTCAAACTCTTACGTAAGTTATATACCTCTATATGGATGATTATATTTGACCATGACTGTATCTCTCTCCCCCTACCCCCCTTCTTTAGGTACTTCCTCAGGGTGGTGGTGTACAACGTGTTCGACGCCCCCCTCCAGGAGACGAGTGTGGTGTCCAGGGAGAAGATGAGTGATGTGTATGTCAAGGGTTGGCTCCAGGGCACCAACTATGTTCAGAAGACAGACATACATTACAGGTTAGTGGGTTGACTGACATACATACATACACAAATACACGACAGGTTGGTGGGTGGGTGGTTGGTTATTTTAAGATTGATGAGACATACGTATATACATACATACATGACTAGTTGGTTGGTTGGTTATTTAAGATTGAGATTGACATAGGCTACATTACAGGTTAGTGGGTGGGTTAATTGGTAGTTAAGATTGAGATTGACATACATACACACAAAGTTCAGCCAATCACGTTCCACTTTACATAGACTTTGGGTTCCCAGTGATTCAATGATAAAGATACGAGGGCTTATCATAAAAGAACTGCCAGATGTTGCCATATACAACCATAGATTTCTTGCACTTTTAACTTGCTCAACTGTACATTAATTGTGAGCTTTGTTCCATGTGTTCGGTTCTGAAACTTGACAGTAAACATTAAGGGATTATTTTTTTTGTAGGCAAATTTGAAAGGCTACTGATTCCTTCTTACTGAAGGTGGTAATTCGCTTTTGTTACATTGGAGTGTCTTGATTCCTCCAAAGTATATATGCCAGGAAACAAAAGGACCAGATGAACAAAAATAATGGTGTTCTGTTGTTGCTTGGAATAGTTTGGAGGATTCAGTTGCTCCAAATTTACTAAAACACCGAAATGTCCTCCTTAATTAACTATGTCCCAAAAAACAACAGACGCCTTCATGGTACTACAAAAATAATAAGGGATTTGTTTCTTGGCAAAGTTTGGAGACATCGGAAACCTCTCAATTCAACAACAGAAAAATTACCCCTTAAATAAATAATTCCGAGTTGTGTTTTTATGTATTTACCCTGTGTATATAATTATAGGCTCTTAATTAATTAATTATGATTTTTTTCCCGTGTATATATAGGCCCTTAATCAATTCAGATTTATTTATTTATATTTTTGTTTACCGTGTGTATATATAGGCCCTTAATTAAGTCCTAGTTTTTTTTTTATTATTAATTCCGATTTTTTTTTTCACCCTGTGTATTTCTAGGTGCATGGACGGTGACGCCAACTTCAACTGGCGTCTTCTGTTCCCCGTTGAAGTGATCGAGGCAGAGCAGGTGATGTTGGTCGAGTACAAGGAACATCCCTGGAGCCTCACGTCAACACAGCTGCGACGACCTCCACACCTCACCCTCCAACTCTGGGACAATGACCTCATAAGTCGCGATGACTACCTCAGTGAGTCGCTACCCAACACCTCAGTACACTCGTGATACGTAATCCCTGACCACCAGAGACGAACGTCAGGCACCACACACACACACACACACACACACACACACACACACACACATATATATATATATACATATACCCTGCATTCGAACTCAGCCTCTATAGGTGTGTGTACTGGGTGGGGAAATGAGCAATACCAGGCGTTTCGAAGCTTTCTTTCTGTTCGTCACACTCTGGCCAGAAATTATGTATCACGAGTGTACATGCACGCGCTCGACTAGGTTAGGTTAGGTCAGATCCTAGTTAGGTTAGGTTAGGTCAGATCCTGGTTAGGTTAGGTTAGGTCAGATCCTGGTTAGGTTGGGTTAGGTCAGATCCTGGTTAGGTTAGGTTAGGTCAGATCCTGGTTAGGTTAGGTTATGTACAGTTGGACACAGGAATTCGAGGTATAGCCCAAGTGAAAAATGGTCAATTTCTCCCAATATCAAGTTTCTTAGTGCCAAATAGGAGACACCAGGGGCAGAAGTCAGTATTGAGGATGGTAATAAAAAGCAACTACCTGATAATAGACACTGGTTACTCAAATGGGACAAGTATATTTCACCTGGGCTGTAGCACAATTCCTGTGTCCAACTGTACAATCAAGGTTAAATTAGCTGAGAAAGAGAATGAGACTATTAATTTTCCAATATTATCCCATGGTTTGTTCTGTCGTTACATCTCAAGAGTTATTCTCCTTCCAACCACTAGATTTTGGCCCAGCAGTAAACGGGGTGGGCATGTACAGTCACGAGCACTAATAAGTATACAGGTGTGCTTCTAATATTTGGAGACTGAAACTAAGTTCAAAATAATATCTCCATTAGAATGACTTCGTTGGTGAATTGGACTGTTCTAAGCTTCAACCAAAGCTGTATACTTATTAGTGCCCGTGAATGTACCTGGTTGGAGAGTGTGTTTATGCGGCCGGGTTATGAATATCTCCCCAGTGAACCTGCTTGTCATAAAAGGCAACTAGAAAGAGGCTTTAACTTCTCCAACTGTCCCTGATGACGAATATAAAATGCACTATACAAAATATATAGACCAATATAACTCGGGATATACTATAATGACATTTTGTACCTCTAGGTGAGACCACACTATATAATATTATAAACCAATATAACTGTGGATATACTATAATGACGTTTTGTACCCCTATAGGTGAGACAACACTATATATAGACCAGTGTAACTGTGGATATACTATAATGACATTTTGTACCCCTATAGGTGAGACAACACTATATATAGACCAGTGTAACTGTGGATATACTATAATGACATTTTGTACCCCTATAGGTGAGACAACACTATATATAGACCAGTGTAACTGTGGATATACTATAATGACATTTTGTACCCCTATAGGTGAGACAACACTATATATAGACCAGTGTAACTGTGGATATACTATAATGACATTTTGTACCCCTATAGGTGAGACAACACTATATATAGACCAGTGTAACTGTGGATATACTATAATGACATTTTGTACCCCTATAGGTGAGACAACACTGGACTTGTGCCGATTACCCAAGCCCGCCAAGAACCAAGATGACGTGGGTCCATCACAGGTGCCACAGATGATGGCCGAGACAGACGCCAACAGTGTGGCCGTCACCTTCCTGGACGACGACACACAGTCCGTCAACTTGTTTGAGGCCAAGAGGGTGTACGGGTATTTCCCCTTCATCAGGGTCGAGGAAGGCGTCACCCAGATTGCTGTGAGTTATAAAAGTCATCTAATATCATTAAATTTAGGAGTAATCAGTAGACATCAGAAACAGACATTTGTAACACTGAGTTTGTCTGTTTTCCTTTAATTGCTTGAAGTAATCAGTAGACATCAGAAACAGTCATTTCTAGTACTTAGGTTGTCTGTTTCCTTCCAACTTACCAACAAGAGAGCCTCCCCTTAATCTCCTTATATGTTTATATAGAGACCACTTAGACTTGCCCAGTGGTTGTGTGACCTTGAGAAATTAACTGTCTCCTTCATCCTCCTTCTCATTCTATAATCGACGATATAGACATCACTTAATGTTGTTATCTTTTCTTTTTGTCTATGTGTGTGTAAATTAACTTGAGAATGGTTAGAATTTTTTTATAAAAACTAAAGAGTACGCTCAAATATGTCACCTGGTAGACCAGTAATTCACTGCAGTACAAACGTGATACATAATTTCTGACCAGAGTGTGAGGAGCAGAAAGCTTCGAATCGCATGGCATTGCTCATTTCCCCACCCAGTATACCTATAGAGCCTGAGTTCGAATGCAGGGTGTGTGTGTGTGTGTGTGTGTGTGTGTGTGTGTCATTCGTCTCTGGTCAGGGATTACGTATCACTGCAGTACTTCAGAATAATGAATGACCTCTCTCTTTCCATAATTACAGACAACATGTGTAGGAATTCCTGTCCTCAACTGTACATGTTTTTTTTTGTCCCCAGGGCAAGATAGAGATGGAGCTGGAGGTGGTGTCCGAGGAGGAAGCCAAACTCCGCCCGGCCGGCCAGGGACGTGACGACCCCAACATGAACCCCAAGCTGCCCGAGCCAGAGTGAGTCCATAATATTATCAGGCACATGTGATAGATACACTTTATTATGGGGTGCTGATGGTGTAATGGTTAGCACACTCGCCTAGCAGCCCTAGCACGCGAGAGGTCCCGGGTTCGATTCCCGGGTCAGTGGAGTTGTTGGACAGTTTTCTCAATCCCCCTATGTCCCTGTTCACCAGCAGTAAGTAGGTACTCGGCTGTAAAAACAAGGATAACAACCTATAGGCTGGGGGAAGATGTGTTGATGTAACAACACTGACTGCCTTAATTACCAACACGAGTCGATAGGTATAAAGCCCTAAAATTTTCTTCTACACTTTACTGTATAGCTGTATCCAAACTCAGTGATGATACATGTATAGTTGCCGGCACTTATAACTAGTACATTCAGCAATGTCCTGTACCAGTTACAAGTGCAGGCAATTGTACAGCCACAATCAAATACTCCACCGACATTTTCTTTCCATCGAAGTAAAAAATATCTTGATAATAAAGAACAACAACATATTCCCTACAATACAGGGGAGAGAGCAAGGGTTGAGAACTTCTCTCTCTCTCTGTAACAATGACCCCACTAAAGGTTCAATAATATTAGCCTAGGAACTGGACCCTTTGCCTGATTGTGGGATAATTATACACTAGTGACAGAACCTCCCCATGTAATGTTGAAAGTTAAGGGGGTGTGGGAGTAGGGGACAGGCTTGGGGGGGTTTGAAGGGTGGAGGAGTAGGGGACAGGCTTTGGGGGTTAGGGGGGGTGCGGGAATAGGGAGACAGGCTTGGGAGGTTAGGGGGGCGGGAATAGGGGACTTGCTTTCTACCACCCTCCCCCCCGCAACCCCACCCCAAGCCTGTCTCCCTACTCCCGCACCTCCCAACCCCCGAAGCCTGTCCCCTTACTCCCGCACCCCCCCTAACCCCCCAACCCCAAACCTGTCCCCCAATTCCCCCTCCCCCCCATAAAGGCGGAGTTCAACAGCTGTGCCAGGGGAGGACTCTTAGGGCTCACCCGGTAGAAGCTTGGACTGTAAAGGTTTTCTCTGGTCCGGGGTTCGATTCCCCGTCGGTACGACTGGAATTTATCTAAATGGATCAATTTTTCTGGGTCTGACTTATACTTGATTGATTGATTGATTCGGATTATTACACCCTTACCTTGAATTAAGAAAAAAAAAAAAAAAACTGAAATGTGAATGATGAAAAAAATTAATATATATATATATATATATATATATATATATATATATATATATATATATATATATATATATATATATATATATATATATATATATATATATATATATATATATATATATATATATATATATATATATATATATATATATATATATATATAATTAACACTGGTGCCTCCCTTTCCTTCCTCATTTGTTTTTATTTCACCAGTCGTCCCGCCACGTCCTTCCTGTGGATTACCTCGCCGTGGAAATCCTTCAAGCACATCCTATGGGGATGCTACAAGTGGTACTGCATCACCCTCGTCATCCTGTTCCTCCTCTTCCTTTTCCTCTTCCTCTTTTTCTACTCCCTCCCGGTAAGTGTACTCCAAGGTTATTATTTTTTTTTACAGTTTTCTTTTTTCGATTGTGTGAAGCTGTACACGTGAAGGTCGGCATACAGTATATATATATATATATATATATATATATATATATATATATATATATATATATATATATATATATATATATATATATATAATTATTTCTTTGATGTTATTATTATTATTATTGAAAATAGACCAGAAACACAATTGTAGCTTGGAGAGAATGCAAGATTGTTGAAATTGGTCCAAATTTTATTATTTCTCCAAATTTGATTATTTCTCCAAATTTTATTTTTTCTTCACATCTTGTATCATTCTCACATTATTTTTCTATGATTTTATTTAAATACAACACTGCAAAATAAGTGTTGAATATATAGTTGATATAATTAATTATTCTTATTCTTCTCTGGTTCACGACATTATCAGATCTTGTATATATAATTTTCACATTATTTTTCCAAGATTTTAATTAAATACAACAGTGAAAATTTGTGTTGAATATATAGAGTATAGTTGATATCATTAATTCTTCTTCTCTGGTTCACGACATTATCAGATATCTTATCATTGTCATATTTCTTTTGTAGAGTGCCACCGTGGACTACATGCTGGGTATCTACTGAGCCACACGTGACAACTACTGTACACTCGTCATACGTAATCTTTGACCAGAGACGAACAGCAGGCACCACACACACACACACACACACACCCTGCATTCGAACTCAGCCTCAATAGGTGTACTGGGTGGGGAAATGAGCAACACCAGGCGATTCGAAGTTTTCTGTTCCTCACAATCTGGTCAGAAAATTATGTATCACGACGAATGTATGTATGTACGGTAAACAATGATTGTACACTACATTACAGACCCATGCATGTGTACTGTACAGTCGGCGGCAGAAGTGCTGTCGCCACGCCTGGTTCACCGAGACAGGCAGTGTTCATGGACTCGAGAAATACACACGTTTTCTACACCTAATAATCTCGAGTCTATAAACATCGTGTGTCTTGGTGAAACATGTGAGACGACAGGACTTCTGCCGCCGACTTTACAATGAGGGGTTTATCTACTGTATCGTTACCACGCCATCGTATACACCATGAATGTTCTTGAATATGGTCATGAAACACTACAGTACTCTATAATGTTTGTAAGAGATGCGTCTACCAATGTTATTTCTTATAGGGTTTGTATTTATTATAATTTATATCTCCTTATCTTCCCAAGATTTGAGGCTCTAAAGTCTAAATGTTGCATGGTTAATCTGGAGCAACTTATTCCTCCAAAACAACAATACAACATTATTTGTGTTAATGTGGTCATGTTTCCTAGCACTCTTTGGAGGAATCAAGGTACTCCATATTATACCCAAACTATCCTTAAAGGGGAGAATCTCTTATTGGTAAGTTGAAGGTCTACTGATTCCTCCAAACTATATGCCACAAAACAGATCCTCTATTAGTAGCATTAAAGTGACTTGTTTCCTGGGAGAGTTTGGAGGAATCGATAATTTTCAGATTCTCGTCTTAAATGATGATAGCTACTGTATAATTATAAACCCAGCCACAATTGTCTCCTTAAACCCTTTATAATAAACCCTTAAACAATTATAGAGAGGTGGAATGAGAGATGATATGTTTTTATTCATATTTATTGATAATATTCTGTTTACTTATTGAAGGTTTTTAGCATGTACAGTCGGTGGCAATAGTGGTGTCGCCTCATTCATCACTTCTTTTAGGATAACATAAAGGAATATTCAAAAGAAAATAATGAAATATATCTACACACACATACACACACACACACACATTCACCATACATACAAGATGTGTTTGTATGCGTCGGGGTGTATGTGTGTGCCAGGGTGTGTGAGTGTGTGTGTGTGTGTAGGGATATGAGTAAGTGTTAGAATCTCATCTACCTTAATTGTGGAAGTGGGCAGACAGGCAGGCAGGTAGGAAATGGTTGGAGATGACCACCAGTTGGAGAGTGGACCAGCAGATGGTGTTGCTCTGTTTGTCTACACACACCTTCCAAACCTGGTAGACGTCGCATATAAACAGTTTATGTACAGTTTCCAAAAAAGATATTGTGACAAATCTTGATGGAACTTTAACCCTAGTAATATCCACAACTGTTTGTAGGGACTATAAGCATGTATACCAGAAGGAAATATACATATCCTTCTGTAATACATACTTATAATTCCTACAAACAACTATGGACATTAATATATTTAATGTTGTATCAATAGTTGTAGCAATACCCATTTTTGGCAACTGTACATTGGATCTATCTGACCACAACTTTTTTTTAAATCAATTGGGCCGTAGCGTCAATCAACAGGTAGGCAGAACCCATGAGAATCCAATTACTACACACAAAGACACACACACACACACACACACACACACCCTGTCTTCGAACTCAGCCTCTATAGGTGTACTGGGTGGGGAAATGAACAATTCCAGGCGATTCAAAGATTTCTGCTCCTTACACTCTGGTCAGAAATTATGTATCACGAATATCAGTAATTAACCACGTGACAGCCTTTCTCTCCTCGAGTTTCCTGGGCCTTTCTAAGTTTCTCCTCATCAGCAGTCACTATGTAAACAACACTTTTGTGTGTATAAAAATATATATGATATTATAAAAAACAATTTGTAAAAAAATGAATAAATAAATGAAAATAAGATTAATGTTTGTTGTCCCTCCTTTTCTCTTACTCTCTCCCCCCTAACGGGAACTGCCTTGCCGAGGTGGGGGGGCTTGTGTGTCTCAGACCTGGCGAGATAGACTAGAGGGGGCTCCGGCCCCTGCTCTGCCACAATATCGTGGATAGAGGGCTTCCCATGCTAGGAAGGTCGCCAGTGAGAGACCAGACTAAATAGTTCCCATCTTTCAGTTCTTCAACTGTCCCTCTTTTCATTTTATTTCCTTCCTGCTTGCTGTCACACCTCTCTATCACCTTTTTCTGGCGCTATAGGACCTCCATGTTGCCAAGCCTAATATCCATCAATCAATCAAGCCTCTTACTCTCTCTCTCTCTCTCTCGTACACATAAACTCTCTTTCTCTCTCACACACTCTCTCCCTCACACGCACTCTCTCACACTCTCTCTCTCTCTCTCCTTCATTGGTGCTTGCTGTGCAATAATAATAATAATAATAATAATAATAATAATAATAATAATAATGATAATAATAATAATGATAATGATAATAATAATAATAATAATAATAATAATAATAATAATAATAATAATAATAATTATAATAATAATAATAATAATAATAATAATAATAATAATAATAATAATAATAATAAAATAAATAATAACGTGTTTCAATTTCCTTAGTAAAAATAAAACATATAAATATTTATTAATTATCCCATGAAATAAATGGGTTTAATTAACTTTTATCAATAATTAAATAAGATGTATAGAAAATAGATAAAAAAATCCAGATATTGGAAAAAATATCATAAAAATATCAAGGTAAAAATAAACGAAAAAAAATATATATTTATAAATTAAAATTATACGTGATAATATTGGAGCAACTTGATTCCTCCAAACTTCGATATTTTATCAGCAGCTTCTCCCCTCCTCTACCACCATTACTCTGCCTAAGCAATCCACAAGCACACAAGGACAGCTAGCGTATGAAGAAAAGGATGCCCAGCTTGACTCCCCTGTAACACCAAGATATACGAATGGGAAAATAAGAGGCCGCTTATCTACCATTCCTCCATCATCCATCACCACCACTGAATCTGTGCCCACTCTGACTGTTCCCGGTCCTAGTACTTCTCATCATTCATCCCCACCACGATCACATCCACGTCAGCGTAACCTAACACCATCAAAAATTATACTGCTTTTGTTTATGGAGGATGGTGGGAGCGAATCTGGTGGGAGTGAATCTGACGCCAGTGACGAAGTGTGCTTAGGTAACAATTCACTTAGTTCAAGCAGTGACGAGGACGAAGGAAATGAGAACGACGGAACATCTGTAAATCTCCGTGAAGTGTTTTCTTTTGACTGGTCAGAGGGGTCAGATTTTGTACCAGACCAGCACGATTTTCGGCCAGACAGAAGTGGTACAACAAGGGACTGGCCCTGCAACGACGAGGCAAGAGAGAGTGCCTTCTTTCGTGCCTTCATCGATGAGGAAGTGATGTCATATATAGCTGAGAATACGAACAGATACAACAGTTGGGTGACTCAGCAAATGGATTTCATTTCCCCTTTTTCCAGAATAAGAAATTGGGTAGATACAATTGTCAGGGAGCTGTTTGTATTTCTGGCATTGATGATGATTATGCCTCTTTGCAAAAAACACGTTCTTTGTCATTACTGGCGCAACGATGCCCTCATCAGCACACCTTTGTTTAGCAAGTATATGCCTCGTGATAGATTTTTATTACTGCTAAGCTTTCTTCACTTTTCAGACAATGAAAATCCTAACAAAGAAGACCGTATATGGAAAGTGAGAGGTATATTATTGATGATCATTTCACGGTTCAAGAAATATTTTTATTCATTTCAAAAGCTGGTCATAGATGAGTCACTAATGCTATACAAAGGGCGGCTAGTTTTCAAACAATATATACCCTCTAAAAGACATCGCTTCGGCTTGAAACTATTTATGTTATGTGACTGTGATACAGGATTTGTGCTTGACATGATTGATTACACAGGTACAAATATAGATATACCAGTGGTGGACAAGAAAGATCCTATAAGTATGTCTGGTGCTATCGTCAAGAAAATGATGGCAGACTACCTGGGTAGGGGTCATATATTGTACACCGACAACTGGTATACAAGCCCTGCTCTGTGCCAATTCCTGTATGACAACAAAACGGGATCATGTGAAACTGTAGGGGCGAATAGGAAGTTCATGCCGAAATTCAATGGAAAAAAAACTCGAGTTGAAAACCCGAGTTCTAGTGATACACCAGAATCTGAAGAGGAAGGTCGTGCCCACCACGAGAGAAGTAGGAAGCGACGCAAGAAGGAACTGTTCATTCAAAGTGAAAAGTCTGGCAAAATTGGCGCATACAAGTGGAACGATAGGCGGCCATTCCATCTCCTTTCAACTATCCACAAGGGTGAACTAGTTCCAACCGGAAAGATACACTACAGAACAAAAAAAAACATCATGAAGCCTGATGTTGTGGTAGATTATACTAAAAATATGCGCCTTGTAGACAAGTCTGACAGTCAAATAAGTGGTGTTGAGTGTTTAAGAAAGTCTGTCAAGTGGTACCACAAGTTCTTCTTCCACTTGATAGATATCACAATGCTCAATGCTTACAATCTCTGGCTTGACAAAAAGAATATTGACCCCTCTAAGAAGCCAAAGCTACGCGAGTTTGTGTACAATGTTGCGTACCAGCTTTTGGAGGACTTTGGAGAACCTACTACCAACCTCAAAGGTCGACACCCTAACCCCATGCCAGATCGCATTATAGACGCATATAGTCGCCATTACCCAGTAAATACTGAGATAGTGAATGGAAAGAGAAAACCAAGAGACTGCTATGTATGCAAGCACACAACCCGACGTCAAAAGAAACGCACTCGAGTAGTCATAATATGCAATGAGTGCAACATTGGACTATGTATTGGATATTGCTTCAGGGATTACCACACATTGAAGAATTTCTGATCCACTAGCGCTCCACGGTAACTTACTGAGAGAGTGAGAAACTTCACGCAATTGTCCTGTAACATCACTCTGTGTGTGTGTAATCCTGCGCTCTCTTTCTCTCTCTTATTATTTCACTATTGCTGCTAAATATTACTATTATTTCATTATTACAGTTATATTTTACTATCATTGTCTCATTACTGCTAGTGCAATATTATTATTATTATTATTATTATTATTATTATTATTATTATTATTATTATTATTACTGCTAGTGCAATATTATTATTATTATTATTATTATTATTATTATTATTATTATTATTATTATTATTATTATTATTGTCTCATTACTGCTACTGCAATATTATTATTATTATTATTATTATTGTCTAGTGCAATATTATTATTATTATTATTATTATTATTATTATTATTATTATTATTATTATTGTCTCATTACTGCTACAGCAATATTATTATTATTATTATTATTATTATTGTCTAGTGCAATATTATTATTATTATTATTATTGTCTAGTGCAATATTATTATTATTATTATTATTATTATTATTGTCTAGTGCAATATTATTATTATTATTATTATTATTATTATTATTATTATTATCATTATTATTGTCTCATTACTGCTACTGCAATATTATTATTATTATTATTATTATTGTCTAGTGCAATATTATTATTATTATTATTATTATTATTATTGTCTCATTACTGCTACTGCAATATTATTATTATTATTATTATTATTGTCTAGTGCAATATTATTATTATTATTATTATTATTATTATTATTATTATTATTATTATTATTATTATTATTATTATTATTATTATTATTATTATTATTACCGGTGCTTATAATAATAATAAGAAAACAAAACAAACATTACACATGCTTAATGCAAACATGAGGTTGAAGTATAAACTTCAGGTTATAATAAGTTAACAGTTATTATAATTGTGGTTATTATAATTACAGTGTGGTGCCTACAGACCCAGTTGGATTGTGGGTTTGAATGCTTCGTGACGAGGACTTGTGGAGCTTTCACCTAAACTGACAAAGTCATGTAAACAATAACCAATAAAAGTCTGATTTCAATTTTTCCCTGTTTTAATTAGTAATAACAATAGTTGTGACACAATATCCTCTAAATGTTGTGATTGGTTCACTATACTGGGCGTCTGAATGGCTGGCCTAGATGTTGACCTCAGATAAATAAATAAAGGTAATAAATATATTCGTCATATATAACGGATTGTATTTGCATACCAAATATCACTATTATTTCTATTCTGGTCTTGTTTGCGCATTAACAGATTATGCAGCAACACACAGAATGATGGTAGTGGTGGTGGTAAGATGGAGAGTAAAGGAATGGTGGGATGGAGGGAGAGGAAACAGTGAATTGAATAAGGGAGGACGGGGTGAGGAAGAACAGATGGAGTAGTAATTGGGTAATTAACATATTACACTATAACTATTATCCTTTGGTAACCAGTTACACAATAAACGTTTCTTAGAAAATGTCATGAATGATACAGGATAAAAATAAAGGATTTACTTGAAATGTAACTTAACACTGGGTAGGTGGTGCATCGCTTGATATATTAGTCATCAAAAACTGGTGTCGTGTTAATTATATTAGGTAAAATCTGGATTCATTTCAAATAATAAAGAATATCCCATGGAATGCAGCATCAGAGTTGGATTTAGATTACAGAAGAAAACAGTTAGCTACTTGATCCAATAATTCTCTCCATCTCGATCACTGGTGAAGCTTTACCCCCCTCTCCCTAACCCAACCCCTCCTCTCCTACCACCTTCAAGTGAGTGGTTCACATCCATGATCACAAGTGGTTCGGGATTCAAATTTCTGGATGGCTCAACATTGGTAACGCTACCCCCCCTATATAACTCCGCCCACATTTCTCCCCTCCCCCCTCCACCTGTCAGTGATACCATATCCGTTGAGGCCCACACCAAGGCAAGGGTGGAAGAAGTGTGGACCATTGATCAGTCCGGAGCTGTACATTGAGTGACAAATATGATGGCAATAATAAAACAGTAATAAAATATAGCAAAAATAATGAAATAAAGATAGTATCAATAATAGTATCATAGTATCAATAATAAAACAATAAAAGTAAAATACAGAGGCAATATAAATAATAATATTGCAGTAGCAGTAGCAGTAATTAGACAATAATAATGATAAAAATAATAATAATAATAATAATAATAATAATAATAATAATAATAATAATAATAATAATAATAATAATAATATTGCAGTAGCAGTAATGAGACAATAATAATGATAATAATAATAATAATAATAATAATAATAATAATAATAATAATATTGCAGTAGCAATAATAATAATAATAATAATAATAATAATAATAATAATAATAATAATAATAATAATAATAATAATAATAATAATAATAATAATAATAATAATAATAATATTGCACTAGACAATAATAATAATAATAATAATAATATTGCAGTAGCAGTAATGAGACAATAATAATAATAATAATAATAATAATAATATTGCACTAGACAATAATAATAATAATAATAATAATATTGCAGTAGCAGTAATGAGACAATAATAATGATAATAATAATAATAATAATAATAATAATAATAATATTGCACTAGACAATAATAATAATAATAATAATAATAATAATATTGCACTAGACAATAATAATAATAATAATAATATTGCACTAGACAATAATAATAATAATAATAATAATAATATTGCTGTAGCAGTAATGAGACAATAATAATAATAATAATAATAATAATAATAATAATAATAATAATAATAATATTGCACTAGACAATAATAATAATAATAATAATAATATTGCAGTAGCAGTAATGAGACAATAATAATAATAATAATAATAATAATAATAATAATAATAATAATAATAATAATAATAATAATAATAATAATATTGCACTAGCAGTAATAATAATAATAATAATATTGCACTAGCAGTAATGAGACAATGATAGTAAAATATAACTGTAATAATGAAATAATAGTAATATTTAGCAGCAATAGTGAAATAATAAGAGAGAGAAAGAGAGCGCAGGATTACACACACACAGTGTGATGTTACAGGACAATTGCGTGAAGTTTCTCACTCTCTCAGTAAGTTACCGTGGAGCGCTAGTGGATCAGAAATTCTTCAATGTGTGGTAATCCCTGAAGCAATATCCAATACATAGTCCAATGTTGCACTCATTGCATATTATGACTACTCGAGTGCGTTTCTTTTGACGTCGGGTTGTGTGCTTGCATACATAGCAGTCTCTTGGTTTTCTCTTTCCATTCACTATCTCAGTATTTACTGGGTAATGGCGACTATATGCGTCTATAATGCGATCTGGCATGGGGTTAGGGTGTCGACCTTTGAGGTTGGTAGTAGGTTCTCCAAAGTCCTCCAAAAGCTGGTACGCAACATTGTACACAAACTCGCGTAGCTTTGGCTTCTTAGAGGGGTCAATATTCTTTTTGTCAAGCCAGAGATTGTAAGCATTGAGCATTGTGATATCTATCAAGTGGAAGAAGAACTTGTGGTACCACTTGACAGACTTTCTTAAACACGAACATACACTAATTTCATTACACCACAAGAAACATTTACTCAAGTCATTGATGTTGTTTAGAGGGCTAGGAAGAAAGCCTTCAATTTACAGTTAAGGCAGCGAGAATACATTCGTCACAAAAGGAAAGGGATGACAAGGCATGATGCGCTGAGTTAGGCTATAGGACATAGAGGATTAGTACTGTATATACAGTTATGAGGAAACCAATAGTATACAGTATATATATATATATATATAGGCTCTCCTGCCACTCTTCTTTACTCTGTTCTTACTTCAATATTTATGTACTTTGTCGTTGTTGTTGTTCATCTCCCATATCATTCACTATTTTCCGTCGATTTGACACATGTATTTATACGAATACACCTTGCCGCAAACACACACATATATACCTGAGCTTACACACACACACACACACACACACACCTAAACACAAACACACTCACCTGCCCGCACATACAAAAAAACAACACCTGTCCACACACACAGACACGTACACATATAATAGAAGATACACACTCACACATACTTACCGAGAAGGATACTAGCTGAGTAGCGATATATACCGAACTGCCAGAGTTCCCTTCTAGCCTGGTCCTCTGGAACGGGTTGAAACTCAGTGAAGTTGCTTGGCGTCAATGATTGGTCCCTGAAGGTGATGTATATATATATATATATATATATTTGTGTATGTGTGTGTAGGGCTGTAGGCACACACAGACAGACTTAACACAACACACACAACAACAACAAACACACACACACTACACTACACTACACACATAAACACACACAACACTACGTAACAAACACACACACATTACACAACAAACACACACACACAACATAACACACAACACAACACACACTACACAACAAACACACACACACAAAACACAACACACACTACACAACAAACACACACATAACACCATACAACACTACACAACCACACACAACACAATACAGTATACAAAATGGGACCAAAATCACTAAACAGCCAACCGTGAGTACCTGAGTGAGTACCTGATTGAGTACTGTGAGTGAGTAAGGAGAAAGAGGCCCCCTATAGAGACTGCGAAGGTTACGATGACCAGCTTCCCCCTCATCTTGGCGCTCCACATTCTGCGAAACAAAAGTCATTATCATCATTATCACCATCGTCATCACAATCACTAATATCATCATCAGAAGCATTATAATCCCTATCATTATAAGTATCATCATTATCACCATCGTCATCACAATTACTAATATCATTACCATCGTCATCTTAATAACTAATGTGTTCATCATCATAATAATAATAATTGTAATGGCCAATAATGATTTATGTAAAGTTTCATATGAGTTGGTTCACTATTTCTTTGAACAGTTTATTTCTAGATCATAATCATATAGACCTAATGTTCGAAGCAGTATATTTCGTGTCTAATGTTTACTTTATGGGAGACCTTCAGCCAGGCTCAGTTCAGTTAGTTAACCTTAGTTTTATTGTGAGAGCCGATCGAGTGTGTACTTGTGAACATGTTGGTTTATAAGGACAGTATGAGTCCTTCCAATATGAAGTCATACGAGGCTGATAAGTTGTAATTTGTTGGTCAAATGGTTCGGTGGGTGAGTAGCCTAGACTATTGGTGTTAATTGTTTGTGCTTATTAATGAATTAGGGGAGTAGGGAAGTGGCGTCCTCATCACGAGTCAGTCTACGACACAGGGGGGTTGGGGATCCCGCTCTCTACCAATGACCCCACCAAAGGCTCGGATTGACTAGGAACTGGACCCCTTGCCTGGCCTTAGAGATTCCTCATGTACAGCCATGGCTGTTAGTGGTGGACCAGGGTCCAAGGAGTGTTGGAGAGCAACTGAACAGAGTTAGAAAAAGGGAGTCTTATAAACCTCTCTCAATGTTGAGAATAGTTTGGAGAATTCACTTGTTCGAACTCTGTTCAGTTGTTCACCAACACTCCTTGGACCCTGGTCAAGCACTATCAGCCATGGCTGTACACTCGTAATACATAATTTCTGACCAGAGTGTGAGGAGCAGAAGGCTTCGAATCGCCTGGTATTGTTCATTTCCCCACCCAGTGCACATATAGAGGCTGAGTTCGAATGCAGGGTATGTGTGTGTGGTGCCTGTCGTTCGTCTCTGGTCAGGGATTATGTATCACGAGTGTACTATCCCTCTTAACCCGTTGTTTGCTACAAGCCACCATCCAGGCATTAGTGAGCGAGTGCGACAAGCCATTATACAGCCAGCTACCTGCCAACCCAGTTGATTCAATTAAGGTCATGGCGATATCCGTCAACCCCTTTCATGTGTCAAATTTTCATCAACTTAGTGTCTTAGTCAGTCGATCCACAGACACCATGGAAGGAGGAAGTAGTGATTTATTGGAATCTAGCCAGCCACACACGGGGAGAATAGTTATCGGAAGACGGATGCCGAAGTCACTTCAGAGGCCCTTCCTTACTTACTCCAGCAGTAGTGAAACAGAAGATGAGGTCATCCCTACAGTAAGAAAGAAAATGAAGGGAGATGCACAGAAAATGCATACACCTGTTGCACGTTCCCTTTCTTCGATATTTTATCAGCAGCTTCACCCCTCCTCTACCACCATTACTCTGCCTAAGCAATCCACAAGCACACAAGGACAGCTAGCGTATGAAGAAAAGGATGCCCAGCTTGACTCCCCTGTAACACCAAGATATACGAATGGGAAAATAAGAGGCCGCTTATCTACCATTCCTCCATCATCCATCACCACCACTGAATCTGTGCCCACTCTGACTGTTCCCGGTCCTAGTACTTCTCATCATTCATCCCCACCACGATCACATCCACGTCAGCGTAACCTAACACCATCAAAAATTATACTGCTTTTGTTTATGGAGGATGGTGGGAGCGAATCTGGTGGGAGTGAATCTGACGCCAGTGACGAAGTGTGCTTAGGTAACAATTCACTTAGTTCAAGCAGTGACGAGGACGAAGGAAATGAGAACGACGGAACATCTGTAAATCTCCGTGAAGTGTTTTCTTTTGACTGGTCAGAGGGGTCAGATTTTGTACCAGACCAGCACGATTTTCGGCCAGACAGAAGTGGTACAACAAGGGACTGGCCCTGCAACGACGAGGCAAGAGAGAGTGCCTTCTTTCGTGCCTTCATCGATGAGGAAGTGATGTCATATATAGCTGAGAATACGAACAGATACAACAGTTGGGTGACTCAGCAAATGGATTTCATTTCCCCTTTTTCCAGAATAAGAAATTGGGTAGATACAATTGTCAGGGAGCTGTTTGTATTTCTGGCATTGATGATGATTATGCCTCTTTGCAAAAAACACGTTCTTTGTCATTACTGGCGCAACGATGCCCTCATCAGCACACCTTTGTTTAGCAAGTATATGCCTCGTGATAGATTTTTATTACTGCTAAGCTTTCTTCACTTTTCAGACAATGAAAATCCTAACAAAGAAGACCGTATATGGAAAGTGAGAGGTATATTATTGATGATCATTTCACGGTTCAAGAAATATTTTTATTAATTTCAAAAGCTGGTCATAGATGAGTCACTAATGCTATACAAAGGGCGGCTAGTTTTCAAACAATATATACCCTCTAAAAGACATCGCTTCGGCTTGAAACTATTTATGTTATGTGACTGTGATACAGGATTTGTGCTTGACATGATTGATTACACAGGTACAAATATAGATATACCAGTGGTGGACAAGAAAGATCCTATAGGTATGTCTGGTGCTATCGTCAAGAAAATGATGGCAGACTACCTGGGTAGGGGTCATATATTGTACACCGACAACTGGTATACAAGCCCTGCTCTGTGCCAATTCCTGTATGACAACAAAACGGGATCATGTGAAACTGTAGGGGCGAATAGGAAGTTCATGCCGAAATTCAATGGAAAAAAAACTCGAGTTGAAAACCCGAGTTCTAGTGATACACCAGAATCTGAAGAGGAAGGTCGTGCCCACCACGAGAGAAGTAGGAAGCGACGCAAGAAGGAACTGTTCATTCAAAGTGAAAAGTCTGGCAAAATTGGCGCATACAAGTGGAACGATAGGCGGCCATTCCATCTCCTTTCAACTATCCACAAGGGTGAACTAGTTCCAACCGGAAAGATACACTACAGAACAAAAAAAAACATCATGAAGCCTGATGTTGTGGTAGATTATACTAAAAATATGCGCCTTGTAGACAAGTCTGACAGTCAAATAAGTGGTGTTGAGTGTTTAACCCCTGAAGACCGGTTGACGTCGTAAGCCGTCTTACGTAACTAACCGGGCAACTGCGCCTACCGTTATAGAGATCTAGCGCTATTTTGAGCCAAGCGCGGCTATTCTGGGCGGGTTTGGGCGATTTTGCAGTGTAGCCAACTACCATACAATAGCAGAAAAGGGTTCAGTCAGTCTGATTCCCCAGTAGGCTACCCACCACGATGACGGGAAGACGCACTGCTAATTCTCCCGTGTCCGATTCGATGCGCGCTACACCCTCGCGTCGACGCGCTCCACTCGCTACCTCCACACCATCGTTGCCTCCACGTACTCGACGCCTTCCACAACGCCTTACTGATTCTGCAATAGGGCGAGAACTAGAATTGTCCATCTCTATGGTGAACAGTGATAGTGATGATAGTGATGTCTATTTTGAAATAGATGATTCTGACCCTGAATTTCGTATCAATAACGAAGCGAGGGTAACTTACACCACCGAGGAGGATGATATTTTTCCACCTGCTCAACCTCACTCCCAAGTAAGTGAACCACCTTCAAGTGTTAGGATACTTGCAACCTCTGCTGTGCCAGTCGAAATCCCGTCGACGAGTAGGGGGAGTTTAGGTGATTTATCACCTATTGCAGGACCGAGTGGAGCTTGTGGTTCCTCCACTCGCTCCGTAGCAACCTCTAAGAGGAAGAGGAGGTTACATTTTACCTCTTCTTCATCGTCGGGTGAAGATATACCTCCAACAACTCGATCAAGGAGTAGGAGAGTTGGAGGTAGAGTACGAGGAGTGAGAGGAGGCAGGAGAGGACGTCTTATCTCGGACGAGATAAGGGAGCCATCTTCTGACCCAGACAACCCTTCTCCTGTTGACTCAGCGGACCTCACTCTCTCCCCCTTATCTTCACCACGACCACGGCATCCATCCTCACAACCACGACCACAACAACAACAACAACAACAACCACAACCACCACGACGACGAGTAGCAGATGTGGGTCCGTTTGTGTGGACTGATGGCAGGGATTTTCAGCCTGATATTCCTGCTTTTGATGCACGGGAATCAGGAATTCAACCAGAATTTCCCTGTACAGCTGCGTCAAAGATGATGGATTACTTCGTCGCCTTTTTTGACGTAGCTGTAGTGTCGTGGATCGTTCGGGAGACGAACGTTTACAATCAAGTTATCAATAACTGGCACCACACAACGCACCGGGAACATTCTCATATGGTAGATTGGGAAGATGTAAGCGTTGCAGAAATGTATGTGTGGCTTGCACTAACGATGTTGATGCCGCACAACAAGAAACATCGATTGCGGGATTACTGGACCACGGATGACTTACTATCCACACCTATCTTCGGGAGGTATATGTCACGGGACCGCTACAGGGATATCCTCACCAACCTCCACTTCACCAACAACCTAGGTCCCTCCCCGAGTGATAGGCTGTGGAAAATCCGTACTATATTGTCCATGTTGCTCCAGAATATCCGTGCATTTCTACGACCATTCCAGAAAGTGGTAATCGACGAGTCTCTCATGCTCTTCAGAGGTAGACTGTCCTTCATTCAGTATATCCCGTCTAAGAGGCACAGATTTGGCATAAAGTTTTATGTCATCTGTGACTGTCAGACGGGATATGTTTTAGATTTTGTAATTTATACGGGTTCAGATGTGGATATCGCTGAGAATGATCCTCATGGCTTCTCAGGTGCTGTTGTAAAGCACCTGATGGACCATTTCTATAACCGAAACCACATTCTGTACACGGATAATTATTACACATCTCCATTGTTGAGTCAGTTCCTGAAAGAGCATGGAACGGAATCCTGTGGCACTGTTCGTCCCAACAGGAAGTGGTATCCAGCCTTCCCTGTAACACATCGGGGCGACTTTCTCATCCGAAAATCTGGCCCTCTACTTGCCATGAAGTGGCATGACAAGAGGCCAGTACACATGCTCACCACTGTGCACAAGGGTGAGATGTTGGATTCCGGCAGGGTCGACCGCGACACAGGTAATCCCATCCTCAAACCTGATGTCGTGTTTGATTATAACATCAACATGAGACTCGTCGACAAATCAGACATGATGATCAGTTCCATCGATTGCCTGAGAAAAACCTGCAAGTGGTATAAAAAGGCGTTCTTGCACCTGATCGACATCTGTGTATTGAACGCCTACATACTCTACACCCAGCAGCATCAAGGCACGACCGTCACCCTTCGCCAGTTCGAGAAGACGGTCGTGAAGGAGCTGCTGGTGGAGTATGGAGTCAGAACACCACAGCAGCAGGCACGGCCACCGGCAGGAGGGCAGCTTGACAGACTCCAGTCAAGAGTTTGGGCCGAGCGCCACTTCCTTGACGACCTGCCTACCCTCGCGTCAGGCAGGTCAGGCTTCCGCCGGTGTTATGTCTGTATGCACACGACACGTCGGCCCACCAGAAGAAGAGAGACTAGATACTGGTGTACCGGGTGTCAAGTGGCACTATGCCCCGGGAAATGCTATTCTGAGTATCATACCTTAGATGATATATAGATAGCATGAAGTGTGGGAAATGAAGTGACAGTGACACATTTTTTTTTTTTTTTTTTTTTTATTATTATATACGAGTGTATGGTGACAGTGACACAATAGTTTTAGTGAAGTGATAGTGACACGTTATATATAAGGAACAAGTGCAGTGATAGTGACACGTTAGATATAAGGAACTAGTGCAGTGATAGTGACACAATAAGAAAATACGGAAGTGAATATGTGATAGTGACACGAATTTATTCATTCAAGTGTACATTTTATTATTAGTTAGTGCGGTGATATAGACACAGGACGAGTGTATTTTTACTCGTTATTACTCCCACACTTCATCCCGGGGCACTAAAACCACTCTGGAATGGTCAGCAAGCCACACAGTAGAGGTTGCAAGTAGGAATAACACAGCGCGATAGGCTCGTAGGGGCGTGGTGAGGAGGAGTGTGCAGCCACCCGCGCGGCACCTAGCCACGTGCGCGGCACCCTAGCCACCGCCACCCCCACCCGTCAGAACACTTCACGCTTACCGCGCAAAACATGGTCCACTTCAACTCGCCCTATCTCCACAACTACTCATCGTACAGCCCTCCCGATGGTACCATTGGAAAGAGGAAGAGTTGAAGGTACGTAAGAACCTATTTTGAAGTTAGTACACTATATAGGTTCCGAGTGTGAGCGTTGTGAATAAAGGGTAAATCGAGTAATTTTGACGCGAGCGGGTGGGTAGAAACGTCGAGTAAGCTCACCCCGTACCGGACTCCAGGGGTTAATGCATTTGAGTATCTATATAATAGAACACTGCGTAGGTGTTCTCGGCAGCAAGTAGGAGCTGAACTGTGTTCCTTTTTGTTCTATTATAGCCAAACTAACTCGTGAGAGTGAGTACGTGTTGACTGGAATTCGATGCAAAAATCGGTCCCATGTTGGGCTCCAGTGTAACAAACCTTTGTGGGGTATGCCAACATTTAATTGTTTACGTGTGTTTTCTGACAGGCCTGCAGTTGCAAACGTAGCCTGTCATGAGATTTAGCTCACAAGCGACACACTAGTGGGGGTTAAACCGTACCCTATTCCTGTGCGGCTTTAAGCACAACGCTTGGCATGTGAAGGTAAGAAGTATTACACAACCCAACATGGGTGTGCTTCTCTATGACCACAGTTTGTACAGGTTGTTGTAACATCACCTCAAAGCAGTGTGAATTGTTAAGCCTAGTACGTGGCCATTCTTCTCTATCGGTAAGCATGATTAATGCTACCGTAATGTTAGTGGTTCCCGAAACAAGGGTAATTCACTCCACATATGACCAAAGATGTCTATGTGAATTTAGGACAGGCGTCCTCGTGTCTCGATGTCTGAGACAGCGCAATTTGTGCAATATAATAATTACTCCACAGACGACTGAAGCTCGTCAAGGTGAAACGGTGACGGATGTCTCTGTGTCGAGACTTCCAAGATGGATCTGGCTAAAGGTTTCTTCCAGATACCACTTGAGAATCGAAGTCGTCTCATCACAGCGATATCTACCCCAAGTGGGCTATACCATTTCAAGGTACTACCATTTGGTCTCACGAATTCGCCCACCGTTTTTAATCATGTCATGCATCAGGAACTACATGGCATCGAGGGGGTTGAAGTTTTCGTCGATGATGTTCTTGTGCACTCAGTCACATTTGAGGAGCACCTGGTGATATTGCAAGCTGTGTTGCAGCGACTGCAGAGGGTATTCAACGTAATATCAGAAGCCAAGTCCGTTAAGGGTGACATCAGTGTCCCCGTATGAATGATAGCCACAAGAACTTGGTCGTGAAAGCCATTAGAGTTACTGTTTCTCTGGCCACAGCTCTCGGACCTCACTGTAACTCCTCAGTAAGTATACGTAATATTCACTATCGTCCATCATTGCAAATTCATAGCTGGAATCAATGCTCGTGATTGTAGGTGGGTATGACGAGTGATAATTTATGATGTGAACATTAACCCTTAAGAACCGCAATTCATTACAACAGTCTTCACCCACAACCGCAAATACAACCTCATTTTTAAAGTTACTCTAAGGTTAGTTTTAGTCTTATAGGTTTGTAGAGCTTTATTTTACACACCAGAATATGCAGAAAGTTTTCTATCTCCACTGATTAGAGTACAGCAGCACACCAAAGTCGGAAAATAATATGACAGTTACCCCCCCAAATAACATACGAAGGCATACGCATGCGTTACACATGTTTATAATGTGTAGATACATGAGTATGTGTACCTCTATGTGTGCTTGCATGTTTGTGTATGTAAAACCAGTATATAAATGCACTGAAATAAACAGAAAAGGCAACATACAAGTCATTTTTGCATACAACTGTGCATACCTGTTATAACACTAACGCATGCATGTACAGTGTTTGAAAGTGTGTTATTACTAATGTCCAATGGCTATAAGATCTATGGGAGGCAGAGAGAGGCTAGGGGAGGCAAGGGAGTGGGAGTGTATGACAGGCCATGAGTGATCTTATTGGTTGCAGATAACACACAGTGGGTGTAAATGTACTTTGGCCACACCCACCTACACCAAAGGGGGGGGGGGGGGGAAGTCAGCCAATCACGATCAATTACAATAGTACAGAGTTACAGCTTCCCTTTGGTACCATTGCTGTGGCTATATGTAGCCCATGCAGTTATTTATGGGCGGTTATATAAAGGCGTTACTCGGTTTTAAGGCCAAAATTTCTATTAACGCCTCAAGGCGTTGATAGGTCTTTAAGGGTTAAAAAAATAACTGAGGTGGACAACATAGAAGGTTGAGGAACAGGCTGGATTGAAGGAGACTGTTGATGGTGAGGTGCAAAGAGGAGGTCCACGCCTGCATTCAGTACTTGTTATGGCTCTGGAGGATCGCAATGCAGACATTAGGAAGGGAACCAATGAAGCAGTTCTTCCATTCATGATTCAGTAGACCATCTCTAGAACAGGGAATGCAGCTGGACGCAAGGACTCGGAAGATGTGGACAAATTCCTAATTCTTCAAGTTAACAACCTGAAGCAACAGCGAGGTTTGGATAATTCCTAGCCCTTCACGAGTCTGTAAACATTGCATGGTAGCAATGTTTCTTTTGTGTGTGCGAATGTCACGAGTCACAATTGACTCGTGACATATTAGTCAATATGTAGCAGGGATAAGTATTAACATCTTCACTACTCAGTGAAGATGATTATCTCATGGATACATTATTATGTCTCCGTGTTATTATGTTACGGTATTATTATACCGGCGCTAGGTTTTAGTGACATCTCTACTCTTAGGTAGAAGATGTCCAGTTATTTATCATCCTGTTTCTGTACAAACATGATTGTGCAGATACAGTGGATGAAATGAAACAGGAAAACCTTAGCCAAAAATCAAAATAACACAACTAACTCGTGAGTAGAAGGTGAGTACGTAGGGATTATAGTGCATACATATCGAAAGGCCCCATGTAAAACAATTAAATGTAGGCAAACCCCGAAAAGGTTTGTTTACCCTTACCCCCAGGGGGGTAATATGTGATGGATGGGAGTATTTTGTGAGAAAGAACCAATGAAAAGTCACCCTTACAGCACTAGCTTTCATAGTGCACGGCAAAACTGGAAACCGGTTAACAAGGCTTAAACAATGCTTCCATGAACCATTTATTAGCCATAACACAAACATGTAATTCAAATGTCAGTCTTTTCATAATATAAAACTTCAAACATAAATGCATTACAGACACAAATTTGATAATTTAACAATATTCATACATAAAGAGATTGTTTAGCTTATCTTTGTTTTACGAAAAGGTGGCAATCTGTTGTAGGCAAAATTGAGGTCTACTGACTACTCTATACACTATGTTTTACTTGAATATTAGGATATTTTAAAATTGTCTGTTTCCTAGCAGAGTACAGAGAAAAACATAACCCTCCAATTTGCTCACAACACATTTAATAGCCCCTTGAAGTAGTCACTATAGCATATACAGTATGATAATAAATATTTGAAGACCTGACAGACACATACTGAACATGAATTAAGCTTCTTTAACCACTGGTTTAGATGCAACAGAGAAGAACTTGGAATTGGTGAAGGAGGACATTGTCAAGGCGGTACAAACCTGCCCAATACCAGACCTACACGATATCCAGCTTCAGTTCGACTACTGGAAAAATACAACGAGATATGCATGTGCTAATAAGGTGAGTCTTTTCCCCATTTCTATACCTTTTTTCTGCATTGGGATAGCGAATTGTATAGAAGTGAAAGACCTTGTAGGACAAGGGGGAATGTGACAGAGAGGAAGAACAGCAAGCAGGATGAGAGGAATTGGGAAGGAGAGAATAATGTCTCTACCAAAAACTACAGTATGGTTGGTCTTTAGCAACATACAATACGCACATTGAATCATGACTATAACACACACGCACACCACCCCTTCTCTCTCCCTCTTACTTTCTCACACACACACACACACACACACATACACACATAATGTACAACTTCAATCCAAACTTTCAATACACCCATGACCGGTAGGACGTCGAAGTTAAGGCTACGGAAAATATAATATTTTGGACAAACTGAACTGATAAGCAACACAGCATATTTTCATAGCGAATTATGACACAACTTGCATCTTGATATAATAAGTACCCCACTACATTAACCAATATTTGTCTTAATATCTGTTAAGTAAAGAGGACCTCATCAGTCTCCATCTCACTGATTACTACAGACACAGGTGGGTGGCAAAACGGGACGTTTCCAAACATCAAAACATCGCTACATTTCCTACCTTGACGGTGACAAGTGGATCTGTTACGAACCCGGCTTGGCTCCCGATCCCAAAGACTGTCTGGTATACTCCTTTGGTATTAACAATGAGTGGTCCTTCGATGATGCCATGGATAAATACGGCTGCCAGGTGAGGTCAGGTTATATTACGCTGGTGAGGCTGGGCTTCATGGGTGATGTTAAATGAGGTACGGGGAGGTTAAGCAAGTGAGGTCAGATCAGGTCATGTTGATTATGGTTAGGTTTGGTGAAATATAGAATCAGGTCAAGCTAGAAGTGAGGTTTGGTCAGGCAAGGCAAGGTTAGATGAGGTTAGATCATTTAAGTGAAGCGAGGGAAGATAAGACTAAGTCAGGGTAGATTAGATCAGCTTAGGTTTGGTGAAGTGAGGTTGACACATATCTAATAAAATTAGGTCAGGTAACTAGTTATCCTTTTTATTAATACTCTTTTCTTCAGTATACCATAATTATACATAACAATATTGTAGTCCATAATTTATTATTAGTAACACAAATTAACATGTCTGACAGGTGAACAGTTTTGACCCGACCATGAATCGCCCGAACTTTAAGAGAGGATCCAATATATACTTCAAGAACCTGGGCTTGGAAGGTAAAAAAGGGACTTTGAAAGGAAGAAAACAATCCAAGGTAATTCTTTCTGTGTGTTCATAGCATATTCATATACTGTATGAGAATATATTCTGTATGTATGAGTAGGCTTACATTATTAAGGCATTTTATTGCAGCCAGTATTTACCTTTTATGTATAACTAGCTGGCTCCGCCACCCTTCGGCCTACAAAGAGCCGCTAGCTCCTGCGGAGGGCTGGCGGCCTGTGGCCGCTCTTCCACCACCCAAAGCTATACATAAGGAGCTTATTTGTTTCTTGGCATAGACAGGAGGAATCAGAAGCCTCCAATTTTCATACACGATCACAGAGTTCTAAATAAACAAATGATATAATAATACAACACTGATATGTAACAAATGCAAACTCCACTACCACCACTACTATATCAACCACTACCACCTCCACTACTACATCAACCACTACCACCTCCACTACTACATCAACCACTACCTCCTCCACTACTACATCAGCCACTACCACCTCCACTACTACATCAACCACTACCACCTCCACTAATACATCAACCACTACCACCTCCACTACTACATCAGCCACTACCACCTCCACTAATACATCAACCACTACCACCTCCACTACTACATCAACCACTACCACCTCCACTACTACATCAACCACTACCACCTCCACTACTACATCAGCCACTACCACCTCCACTACTACATCAACCACTACCACCTCCACTACTACATCAACCACTACCACCTCCACTACTACATCAACCACTACCACCTCCACAACTACCACCACCACTACTACTAATACATCAACAAATACCACCACTACCACTACCACCTCCACTACTACCACCACTACCACCACCACCACTACTACCACCACTACCACCATCATCATCACAACCACTACTACTACTACCACCACTACTACTACCACCACCACTACTACCACCACCACCACTACATCAACCACTACCACCTCCACTACCACCACCACCACTACTACTACCACCACCACTATTACTACCACTACTACCACCACCACTACTACCACCACTACATCAACCACTACCACCTCCACTACTATCACCACCACCACTACTACTACCCCCACTACCACCACCACTATTACTACCACCACCACTACTATCACCACTACCACCACCACCAATACTACCACCACTACCACCACCATCACCACAACCACTAGTACTACTACCACCACTACCACTACTACCACCGCCACCACTACATCAACCACTACCACCTCCACTACTACCACCACTACCATATCCATTACCACCACCAATATCACCACCAACACCACAACCATCACAAACACGTGTGTGAGTGTGTGTTACCTCTCTCTCACCCCCCCCCCCTCTCTCTCTGAAATTAAAGATATATAGCGATAAGAGATAGAGAGAAAGCATGTGAGAGAGAGAGAGAGAGAGAGAGAGAGCATGTGGGAGAGAGAGAGAGAGAGTGAGAGAAAGAGAGCATGTGAGAGAGAGAGAGAGAGAGAGCATGTGGAGGAGAGAGAGAGAGAGTGAGTTTGTGTGTGTAGCATATCTGCATGGTGTAGCCTATGAGAGTTACATAGAGTTACATAGAATCACAGACCACAACAGACCTTACGGACCACACGGGGTGATCTGATTAGAAGGTTACTGGTGGAGAATGAATTTCTCCCCAGTGATAGTTGTAGATATGGATAGCAAAGTAGAAGGCTCTCTCCCCACCCTCCACTCCCTCCGGCCTGAGCCGTACAGGAAATAAAGTCGGGAGTAAGAACCTTGTGGGGTTGGCAGAAAAAACTCCATAAGGAAATTTTATAGGAAAGATAGAAAGTAGTTGAAATTTGGCTAACTTGCCACCTGCAATGGGCAAAAATTATTCATTAGTAAACATCGAAATTCGGGGATTAGATGCAAGGTGTTTATCTAAGCGACGTTTGAAGCTGTCTACGGTATTACAGTCTATTACGTTACAGGGAAGCCCATTCCATAAGTTGATGACTCGGTTAAAAATGAAATTCTTGGATTCGTGTGAATTAAAAGATTTACCTATGATTTTATAGCCGTTACCTCTTGTGTAGTTTGATTGATCGATATTGAAATATTTGTTGCATTCCATATTATCTATGCCTTTGATTATTTTCAATACCTGGATTAAGTTGCCTCTCAATTTACGTTGTGCTAATGGGAATAGATTCAATTCATTTAGTCGCTCCTCATACGTTTTGTTTCATAGACTTGGTATCATTTTGGTAACTCTACGTTGGACTCGTTCCAATTTTACTATATCTATCTGGTAGTACGGGCACCAGGCTTGGACACAATATTCCATAATGGGACGGACCAAGGATTTATACAAAGTAAGGATTGTATGTTTGGACTTATACTCGAATGCTCTGCCAATAAAGACGAGAGTTTTATTTTCTTTCTTAATTACTTTCGTACACTGCTGACTGGGTTTTAGGTTACTTGATATTGTTACCCCTAAGTCTGTCTCTTGGTCCACGCTTTTAAGTTGATTACCATTTAACGAGTAGTTTGCTGTTACGTTATGTCTGGCCCAGTTGACTTATTTAAATTTAATTTATCAATACATTTTATTACGTCATTTTCTGTTATGCTGATATTATTTAATACCTCGGTGTTTTCGTTATGGACTGTTGTTTCAGCTGGTATATCGTTCGGGTTTTCTGTAGTAAAGACTGATGCAAAGAAAGTATTTAGGATACTACTCATTCGCTCTTCATCTGTCGTTAAGTTCCCATTTTCATCAAGAAGTGGTCCGATAGTTGACGTAAGTACTTTCTTTTGTCGAAAATAGCTGTAGAACTCTTTCGGGTTTGTTTTACTTTGATATGCAACATGTTTTTCAATTGAGAGAGAGAGAGAGAGATAGAGTAAGTATGTGCCTATCCCACCCTCTCTTTCACTCTCTACCAGCCTTTTTTTTCGTCTTGTGGTCAATATAAGGCTTCCTTCGTCTTCCAATTCTTTTTTCCTTCGTCCTTTGGTCAATTTAATTTTCCTCTGTCCTCCAACTCCTTTTAAAAGACATAGGATCATATTAGAGAGGTTCGACTCCATGGAGTGTGTATAGGTGGAGGCGACATGACCATGGCTCACTAATCCAGGGGTTCGAACCCCCCCAAACCCCCCATTGATCATTGAAAAACTTTTTTTTATAGGTCGAAAACACTCCCCAGGTTTCAGCAATCAAACTCATGTAAACATTTTCACACTAGGTTAAAGGATGAGGGCGTGCATCGCGGGCATTTGCAGACAGAATTTCGGATTTATGTATATAGATGTATACTATATATATACATACGTACTGTATATAAATATGTGTGTGTACTCTAGGTGGACACGCTGGGAAACATTATGAGAATGCTGGGTCATGAGGGACGGCGAATAGATTACCTTAAGATAGACATCGAGGGCTCCGAGATCCCGGCGCTGGAGCAAGTGTTCAGAGAAGCTCCTCATCTATTGACTCAAGTGTCTCAGCTGGGTATGGAGGTTCATCCGGGCAAATATCGTGTCGGTAAGTCTCTTCAAATGTTTAGTATCCGAGTGAGTGTCTGAGTAATTGACTGATAAAACGCCAGGGAATCTCTCCATAACACTATACTATTATAACTTGTGGTTCTTCTAATGGACGTGACATATTATTTATTTGTCTACCCAGTCTGTTATTTGTATGGGCTATTGTTGTAATTGTCAGTCTGTCTTTCTTTGTCTACTATCATGCTGTTGCTGGGTTCCCAGGACGATTTCAGGAAAGGTTTTCTATGTCACGAGGAAAAATATGATTTAATTTTGGGTAAAGATCTGGATTTTTTCACACATTTCCTCTCTCTGGTTTCTTCAAAACCACCCAAAATCACCTCAATATTACTAACAGGGGATCTGCTTCATGACATTAGTTTGGAGTAATCAATAACCTTATAGTTTTCCATCAGGAGAGTTACTTTATCCCTTAATTAAAGAGCCTTTTCTAATACCGGTCTAATTTTCCCACAGACGACAAACTGGACAAGACGAGTAACCACTACCGTGTGTGGAGGATCTATCATCTCTTGGAGTGTCTGGGCTTTCAATTGATGCACATGGAACTTAATCAATACCCGGGTTCACAGTACAAGTGGAACGGCACACTTCAGTCATGCTGCTATGAGCTGGTGTGGGTCATGCCGCCAAGTCCTCTTCAAACTTAATGAAAATAATTATGTTCTAGGGTTGTTGGCCATAACAGCAGAGAGTTACTTAGTGGTGAGTTTTTGTTTCCAATGTCCAGGGCCGTATACAAAAATATTTATGATGTGTGTTGACGATGGTATAATACAGGTAACATGACTCCATAGTCAGTACCACGTCATCGTCAACACCACCAGCGTTCTTGAATACGGCCCTGGGAACTGGGAACGAATTCACCAATAAGTGACTCTATCTTTGTAGTGATCATGATTGTAATTATTATATGATGGTAGATGGGGTCGCCATATCACTACCCACGTTACATGTAAATCTATAATATTTTGTGTTAACTTATACAAACATACGATACCCAAGTCATCCAAAGGTGAGGCAATTGGGACGCTGCCTTCCTTGTTCCTGCTGTAGTGAAGCACGAGTACAAATTATATCTATCTAATTTTGTGATTCAAGCATGTCGGATCAAAACATGCAGAACAGACAAAAACAATGTCATGGACCATTTGAATTTTGAATGTCATCTCTGAGGTATTTCATGATTATGGTTTTCATTATGACAGCATCTCCGGTTACTGTTAAGGGTGTCTAGTAGACACACGTTCAGGGCATTTCGGGTCGCGCTATCGGACAGAGCCCTGTGGACCACCTGAAAAGTCACCATGGACCACGAGTTGAGAACCACTGGTCTAGAGGTTCACTTTCCTTGCACAATCACTCTCGTACACCTTTTGACCACTCTTGTTTCACCCATTCATTTCAAAGGCCCATGCCCATCTCAGAACACTTTCCTTTATTCTCTGATCCAATGATTTTTTACTCACGCCACACTTTTCACGGATTTCAGTATTGCTTAGTAACCCTTTCCATCTTTAGATGGACCGGACGTGCAATTTTCAACATTATTCATTCCTACTGCTCTTCTTCTCGATTCAACATACTCAAGCTACATAAAAGTTCATTAATATAACACTAGTGGCCGTAAACGTAGAATCTCGAATACTTGCCCCTGGGGTACCCTTATGGCTCATTGATAGAGTTTCTGTCTGACATCTGTATGGTACAGGGTTCGACTCCCCTTGGACATATACTGGGATTTTTAAGGAGATCAAAATCTATGCACCACATAACAGTGGCGGGTCATTACAGTAACAAGAGTTTTCAAAAATCAACATAATAATGTGATGAATAGGAAGTGTAAAAATAGTGGTGCCGTAAATATCGAAATGGAAGAGAGAATCAATGGAGCACGAGGGAGAGAAAATGTTGTCGATGTTAAATTGGAACCTTAAAAAGAAGCTTTACTTTATTCTATGATGTGCCAACTGATACAACCAATCGTATCACTGCTTGTATGTATGCCAACTCGTGGGTGTTATCTTATCTTATACACGTGTAATGTAGATCTGGAGAGAATGAATGGTTTAATTGTTTGAGAGTCGTGCATATAGTTATAGCGGTGGATCACTGTCCCTTAATTCCTTTCATTCACAGGTTCACAGTATAGGAGGTGGAATTTCTGATGTTCAGAAGCTGTGTATTCAATTGAATCAGTTGTGGACAAAAAGTTGTGATACATGTGTGGCAATAACATTTATCTTCCATTCCTAGGTGTATGCTTGTTTGTTGTAATTCTATTTTGTGAGCTTTTAAGATAAATGTAATATCGAGTAGAAGGTAAGGTCATCCACACAATGGTCATAGATGTGGAATTCGGTGCCAGGTCAAATTTTACCTCAGTAAACTATTTATAACTAATCATAAAGTTATCATATTTGTATAACTTTTAAGAACATTTATATAACTGTAACTGTGATACAGACAGAAGCCATTCCACAGTACAAACGGGTGATGGAACAGTAGCTTTGCAATGGTGTATTTCTTTAAGTGGTTAGATAATAGCCAAAACATCGATGTCTGCAGTTTGCAACTTCTGCTTCGTCAGATCTTCATTTTCTGGGAGAAGTACATTGTTCGTACGTCTGGAGTAACTGATTCATCCAAACTATTCGAAGCAACAGAACACCATTATATTTCAATATATGGTCCTGTTTACTATCCCCTTAAGGATCACAGTACGATGGATTATTAAAAGACAAACCACTGTATACGAGTTAGTCTGGCTGGATCTAATGTCACCAAAAGTTATTATAATCCCCATTACAATACCCATAGACTCTATACTTAGTCTAGATGGAGCCATCGCAGATACCTGTCCAAGATGCAACACAGCACCTCACTCTATTAAACACATTATGGAAGACTGCAACACACACAACGACACTAGCCAACAACACAACATACACTCACTGAGGGCATTGTGAAAAAGCCCGGTTCAGGCTATAGCCTTTCTCAAGAGCTCAGGGCTGCTCGGTCAGACAGCTTGAGAAACTTCAACAAAAACGCTATATCTATAGTTAGTACTCTATACCCACCTGCTTAGTTCTGTCACCCGAGACAACTCAACACTCTCACTCAGTTTCTATGACCTTGTTGATATCGTGTGCCTGACATGTGATAAATCCAAATGATAATACCGTAACAATATTTATACCGTACAGTCACGAGCAAACCTTCACCGACACATAATTTATAACAATTCTTGTGAATGTAAAGTATAGATTACTTGTAACAAACCTCCCTTGGCCATGGCTTTCATCTCTTGGTTCAGTATCTTTAGTATCTATGATGGATGGAGACACAGCAGGCTGCAGGAATTAGGGACAAAATGCTACCAGGGAATGTTGGTGAACTGTTTTTGCTCTTGTCTGTACAAAAATATGGTTGGTTTTGGTCATTAAGGCGATGTAACTGTAAAGTGATAAAGTGTGTGTTATGAGCAGGGTGTAAAGTCATGGTCTAATGTACTGCAGCACCTTCCAATGAGATGGCTTCGAAAAATGATCCGAAACTATAGCTGTTGGTGTGTGCAATTTTGGTTCATAAAATTAACTCAAATAGCTCGCTTTTATTCACCAGGTTGCAGTACATTAGATCATGACTTTACATGTGGTGAAGTGTACGAGTACGTGTGTTATGAGGTGATTGTCAGTGCTTTGTGTACAATACATCAAGAGTTTATAGAGAATCTTACTGTTCATGATATTTATAAACAATTGAATAAACATACAAGGACCACTGACCTGTGAATAATACTATTCTATTAACTCATTAAGGATATTACTAAATCGTAATATGATTGAGACTGGTTTACAAAACCATATCAATCACATACAATTTTTATAAGTTTTGTATTTACCTTTGTGGATATAATTAGAGTAGGCTAGTAGGAAATGTACTGTAGGTACAGGGCGGACAGGACAGGAGAATAAAAATATATGGAAGGCAAATGGTGAGGATGCGTGGCTGTGTCGTGTGTCAGTGGTTATATGGTGGAGGTGGGGTTATTGTGGAAACAGTAACACGAGGATCAAAGAGATACCGTGACACAGTTCAAAATCAGAGTCCTGTCGCCTGTAGCCTATCTCATACGTATGTAGTACAGTACGTGGCCGTATTAGTAAGGTGAGGATAGGGCTACAACACTTGGGGAAGACAAGTATGAGTCCAAGGTGGGGATGTGTACAGTCCATTCCTTCACCTAAAACACTAGTGATTTATGGTATACACACGCTTTACAGAGACACTAAGACAATGTTGTCTCTGGGCGGTCCTTGATACTTGTAGTGGCGCGGTGTAAGGGTTAATTTAGGTGTGTGTGTGTGTAGGCACAGAATGGGGAACACAGACAAGCTACAGGTACCGATATATGAATGCATAAAATAATATAGCCCCCCTTTATAAATAAAAGAAAACGAGGTCTTTGCAGGTTTACAGAAAAGGATGTTACTCAGGGGTAACCCTTTATAGTAAACATTTACGTAGGGCCGGGTTGGTGGATGCTAGGTCAAGGGAATACTTTATTCCCTTGACCTTGACCTTGGGTGGATGGGTGATGCTGCGGATGTTTTCTCATCCGCTCTACAATATGTTTATTATTGTTACTTCATATTATTATCAATGTTGTCTTTGTTCTCCTTCATGATATTATTTACATATATTTACTCATATTAATTTCCCACCATATATCAATTAACTTTATGGCCTTTAGAGACAACATTCCCCAGAGTGTTGGGGTTTGTACTAAAGGTAAATAAAGATCTTTAAAAAATTACCTGAGATTTAATGGTCCTTCAATTGACCACCTCGTGTATCGTAATAAAAGTGACTGTATGACCCTGGATGGTGGGTGAAGGGGAGGAAGTAGTGTTGCCTGTGGCGTGGGTGGCTTCTCGAAGGAGGACGATGGTGGGTATGTGGGCGTGGGGTGGTCGGCGACAGGTGTAGTCCACAGGGGGAGCCAGAAACACCCCGGCTATATTGTGGTAGACCAGTTGTGAGTACCCTGGGAAAGGAGGGAGAGAAACACATAATGAAGAGGAACTAGATTCATGAAGGATAAGGCCCCGTTCACAAGAGGCCTTTTTGATCGCGTGAATAGAGACACGGGATTCCAAAGTTCAATGGCAGTCCATTGAGTCTTTAACACGTAAACGTGGAGGTTCCCAAAACGTGCGAGTAGCAAGGTCTCCCTCACAACCGGGCGTTTGCAAGACACTGTACACATGAAGAATTAGCATTGTATACACAGAGTGGTTACTGCCACGTTTTCAAGGCAGTGTACTGCTTCACTGAGTAACGCTAGCCATTGAGGAGAGACTTTGAGTTACCATAAGAAACCCTAAACCCCCAAGCAGAGGTACAGTTGGCTACACTCCCGCGTTGCCAATGTTGAGCCACCCAAATATTCGAATCCCTAACGAAGCGAAGCACTCATGACCTCCATCTCCCCAACTCAGTCGTCCCTCCCTCCATCTCACTCTGTCATGAGTGCTTCGCTTCGTTCGGGATTCGAATATCTGGGTGGCTCAACATTGGCAACGCGCAGTGGTCAACGCGGGAGTGGAGCCAACTGTACTTTCCCCTGCAACCACAAAACAAAAAAGCTCCTGGGAAACTCTACGTGAAGAGATTACACGTTACATAAGAGGTAACGGTGAGGTTCAAAACGCTTCATGTGTACAGTACAGTGTTAAACGCCCATTTCAAAACGCGCGTTCAGTAACGACTTTTGTGAACAGGACCTATGGGTAACAAACCATTTTTATATGGCCCATCAAGAATGTGTAGGTATTAATCGTTTCCTTTTTTGGTAGGTGAATGGTAACGTTGACAATTTCCGACCCTGGCTAGTGTAGGTTTCATTCCCACATTCCACCACGTTGGAAAAAACACCACATTCTCGTCATTAACTAAGGAGAAAACTGTTGATGGTAAATTGGAAGACTACTGATTCCTGCAGCCAATGTCACGAAACATATCCAGATCCTCTATTGGTAACATTGAAGTTATTTATATACCGGATGGCTATGAAGAATCAGATGCCCTCCATATAACGAAAATGAGAAGCTACCCTTAAGTGTATATACTCCATGTGTGTGAAGTATAGCGTGTATGTATTCCAGCCATATTAAAGTATGCCAGGGAGAGTGTATGCCAAGCATATTAATGTGTGTCAAGGAGAGTGTATGCCAAGCATATTAATGTGTGTCAAGGAGAGTGTATGCCAATCATATTAATGTGGATAAATTTACGCTGACATTTCTTATAAAAACAACTATTTAAATGATAACTAAGTACCATTACAATCATCCTTAATACCTACAAGTTAGTCTAATATATATATATACTAGCTGGCTCCGCCGCCCTTCGGGCGGCTAAGAGCCGCTAGCTCCTGCGGAGGGCTGGCGGCCTGCGGCCGCCCTTCCACCACCCTTCGGGCGGTGGAATTTTCATACACGATCACAGAGTTCTAAATAAACAAAGGATATAATAATACAACACTGATATGTAACAAATACAAACTCCACTACCACCACTACTACATCAACCACTACCACCTCCACTACTACATCAACTACTACCACCTCCACTACAACTACTACATCAACCACTACCACTACCACCACCACCACTACCACCACCACTAAATCTACCACTACCACCTCCACTACTACCACCACCACCTATTCCCGCACCCCCCACCCCAAGCCTTACCTTACTTAATGAATGTGTGTGTTTGTGTGTGTGTGTGTACGGTAGGGATGTGTGTGTTTGTATGTCTGTGTATGTGTATGTGTGTGTATGGGGCATGCTTGGGGTGTGTGGCGGTAGGGGACAGGCTTTTTACCCCCCCCCCCCCAGCCTGTCCTCTATTCCAGCACCCCGCAAACCCCCCCACCCCAAGCCTGTCCCTTATTCCCGCATATATAGTCTATCTCTCTCACATACAGTCTCTCTCTCTCTCTCTCTTTCTCTCTATCTACCTATCTCTCACACACAGTCTCTCTCTCTATCTCTCTCACATAGTCTAGCTATCTATCTATCTCTATCTCTCACACACACTATATCTATTTTTCACTCATTCTCTCCCCCCCCACACACACACTATCTCTCTCTCACACACAAATATAACCAAACCCAGTATTACCTCTCTCTCACACACACACTCTCTCTCTCTCTCTGAAATTAAAAATAGAGAGAGAGAGAGAGAGAGAGAGAGAGAGAGAGAGAGAGAGAGAGAGAGTTTTTGCGTGTCACTAATCCAGGGGTTCGAATCCCCCTCAAAACATTAAAACAAATTGTAAAACATGAAAAATATTTTTTATATAGGTCCAAAACACTCCCCAAGTATTAGCGATCACACCCATGTAAAAATTTTCACTCTAGGACGAAGGATCAGGGCGTGCATAGAGGACACACACACACACACACACACACACAGACACAGAGATACAGAATTTCGGCTTTATGTATATATATATATATATATATATATATATATATATATTATAATAATATTAGTACTAATAATGATATTAATAATAACAATATGATATGGGTTGATGCACACAATTCATATCCAAAACTGATGATTCTTGCAGGATAACTATATCATATCAAGGAATAATGTGTATAGAGACATCATATATTAACCCTTAACGTCCGGACTGCGGTCATATACGGCCCCAGGAAGCCCCCGGGTCGTGTCTTACACCCCTGCCATGTGGTGACCGGGCAGGTTGAAGCACCGCTATTGCCAATGTCGGCATTTGCGAGCCCAATTTGGCGGGGTTTTTTTTACTTGGCTATACTTCACCACCATCCCTACAAATCACCATCGTCAGTCAGTGTGTTACTGACTGTAAACATGGATGGATGTGGATTAGATTTCTCGTGCGTGTCCGATTCTGTGTTGCGCCATGCTTACTTACAACACTGACTGCCACCCGCGCGGGCCACGTTCAGTTGTCGTCAGAGCCACTCCACCTAAACGAACGCATCCGCGCTCACACGAGAAAGTACCCTTCATTCCTCACTTAATTTCTCGGCAACGGAGAGTTGTAGAGAGCTGAGGTTGGTTTTATTGGAAAGAGGAAGAGTTGATGGTGCTAACAAGACCAAATTTAAGTTGTTCAGTATCGTAGTTTAGACGTACAGAGTAAGTGGAATAGAGCGATTTTGGAAAAATCGGCCAAAAGCGCCCGGCCAGGCAGTAGGGAAAGTAAGACTAGCCCCGGACTGACAAAATGGCTATCCATAGTTATCCCGTCGCGGAGGGGTTAAGGGACCCTGTGATGTAGTCATAAAATTGGAGGTAAACGAGTCTTTCAAATATTGCCACGAAACACCAATTATATGGAAGGAGCTTGGCATGGTTTCGTGGCATGGTCAGGAGGAATCAGAAGCCTCTAATTTTCATACACTATCACAGGGACCTTAATTTTCCTATGCCTATCATAACTTAGAGTAGTCGACCAAAACATTCATGGTGTTGTCGATGGTGTGGTGTTGGTACGACGACTCAATAGACAAGCAATCGACCTATCCTATCTGTTCCATGCCATTGTTAACACCACGAATGTTCTTGACTATGACTATTAGAACTATAAAGAATGTTAGAGACTTACAGAAGCACATAGTTATTAGGAAGAGTATGTTCCATTTTCCAGTGCCCAGCTTTGCCAGTATAGAGTCGAAATCTTCGTTCATGTTGTGGGTAGGGGGTCGGTGGCAGGGCTGGTGGGTGGCAGAGTGGATTGGTAGTGGTAGCAGAGAAGGTCAAGGAAAGGACACACACACACACATACAGATACACATGTCAGGTATACAATAATTATTAGCTGCTGTAGGAATCGCCACGAGCATTAAGTCATCTAGGTAAGCAACAACATCTTGAGTCATGTCACTAAAGATAGTATTTATCCTTCTTTGGAATGTTAGGGGTGCATTAGATAATCCAAGGAGCATTCTGATAATTGCTAATGACCATTTGGGGTGCTAAAAGCTGTAATAGGTTTGGATTGGCCATCTAATTCTACTTGCCAATAACCACTTATTAGGTTAAGACTCGTAGAGACTATATTATTTTTCCCAATCTCCATGAAGATATCTTTAAGTACAGGTAACGGGTACCTATCCTTGACAGTGTTCTCATTTATCTTCCTAAAATCTATAACAGGATGGAAATCACCTGTTTTCTTAGTCACTAAGAATAATGGGCTGTTATAAGGACTGTTTGAAGGTTCAATGATTCCTACTGGCTTCTGCAGACATATCATCCACCATTTTATTCATTATTTGCCTCTGACTATGAGGTAATCTGTAAGTTTTCACATATACTGGATTGTGTCAGTTAATGATATGTGATGTTTAACTAGTGTTGCTTTCCCCAAACGTTCACCAGGTAAGGTAATAGCCAACATGTGATTTACTAATGTGTGTAAAAGCTGAGTGCGATGTGAAGGAAAATCATTTACTTTTACATGCTCACTTAATTCATTAGTAGTTTGCGTAAGTTGCAAATCATCAACAATGTGTATGTTGGCTAAGGGAGGAGATTCTTTTTCCACTTGTATAGGTTTAAGAAACACAAGTCACCTACAGTATTTTTAATGTTCACCTGGTTTAATGTTCATTGCCAGATCAACCTTGTTAAAAATTAGAGCTTCAATGAAGTTGTCTCTTTGTATCAGAGAAAATATGGACATACCGACATTATTTATTCTACATGTTTCACTTAAGGATATGGTTTGATTTCCTTCAGTTATCACCTTTCACTTGTATTTTAAGGATAGCAAACCCTTTACTTGGTAAATGAGTAGTACTTTTGACTGTGCCTGCCAATATAATGTGTGAGTCACATTCTCCCTTGAGTGTCCCAGCACTCAGCTGGTGCCCGATGACTCATAGGTCATCATGGGTATGCCCGACCTTGAAAGATAATTGACTGTAGTGAGATTACAATGTCAAGGTTATGCTCTGTCAGCTCCTTTAATCTGTAGAGACCATCAGTTGGTAAACTGAAGTGTTCACAGTTATAGAAGGTACATTCTAGTCTATGACTACTTGATGAAAGTGTGATAGGAAACTGTACTATTCCTTTAGTAACTAATCTACTACCAGATAAGGCAGTTAATTTTTTTAAATCTAATGACTGCATAGTCCATCGTTCCTGCGGGTTTTCCCTTAACAGCCGTTTAAATGTTACTTCAGAAAGTAAAGGAGACACAAGCTCCAGCATCTACAGCTAGAGAGACATTTGTATTCCCCATGTTACAAGGAAGTGAAAGAATATCCACTTTACTCAAAGCAGCAACAAGTATATTTATTAGCTTAGTTGTAATTAATGTGCAGTGTTGTTTGTTAAAATCTTCACCTGTTTTTGCACATCTGTTATTGACTTCATACCTGGCATTCAACGTTACTCTACATTCATCTGTGTTATGTGTCACACTGTTATGAATAATGCAAAACTGATTACTTGGCTTGTTGTCACTTTCACTTACTACATTATTATTATCCTTACTATTGGCATTTGAGCGATTATTCTTATTAAAGTAACATTTTTCTAGGTTGTGTCCATATTTCCTACAGATCATACAATAAGGCTTCTTCTTCGCGCTCTGTAGTGTGAAGTTTGTAGTGTGTGGTGTGTGTGAAGTGCTTGGTTGAGTGTTTGTGTGTGTTTACAGCTACAGGTAGGACTCTAGGTACATTTACTTGTTTGTTCAACCACACTGACCCCCAGAAGAGTTGTTTAACATGGTTAATGGTCGAACCAGCTAACGCTAGAGTCATACATAAATTAACTGTTACACAATTACTCACTATACTTCTAACCATTCTGTGTACCCCTACTAGTAGAAAAAAATGGATAATAGGTATAAGTTACAATGTCCCAAGTGATTGTCTTCACTGTATGAGTTTGGGATGAAACATTAGTAATAGTAGATGAAGTGTTATTATTAGTTGCCTTTGCTGTTGTTGTAGAGTTATTATTCGTTGCGACGGTGTATCATGAAGTGTTAATTACTTTTTGTTGATGAAGTGTTAGTTTGTGAAGCCGTAGAGTAAGTACGTTCTGATCTCGTGTTACTAGGTGAAGGTTATTAAGTGTTACCAAGTGAAGGTTGTGGGGGTGGACTGTGTTTTATAATATAACTTTATAATAATTTATCAAAAGCTTACCTTACTGGTTAATATATAATCTCGTTGGTTGGCTGCAGCGAGTTAAACCAGAGTTATAATTCCTTGTATCCTTCTCTCCAACACAATAAATTTATTTCTGGGTTCGTCCTGCTATATATGTATTGATTATAGAGCATGCAATAATGGTGAATCACAAACAACCAATGCCAATTTTCTCTATTTATTAAAATAAATTCCAAGCCAACAATGAATAGTTAAATTCAATCAAAAATCACACACACACACTTCCGTTCACAGTAACTATCTATTACTTACTCTTCCGTCGCTTCTCCCTCACGTGCTGTAAGGCCACTCTCACTCGGACACGTGGACAGTAATATTACGTTACTTTAATATAATTATCACAAGCTAGCACTTCCCCTCGCACACACAGAAGACGGTAATTACGTTATCGTAATATTAATGGAGAATCAAGCAACCCAGCTGGTAATATTTCAATGTCAATAATCACACTCGTTTTTACTGTCCCTTGTACACACACACACTCGTAAATTCCTGGCCAGCCCTCTCCTCACCTGTAAAAATGACACCTTACTAATTCTCGTCAAGCGAATGAATAGTGAGTTAAATAACAATAAGCCTTGTGAAAAAGTAATTAAACAAATTCTACGTTACATTATAACTGTAGGCCTCCAGGCAAGGCTAGGACCGGCTACGAGGTGCTCCTTTCGAGTGCGTTTATCAACTGCTGTATTCCTTCAAAATCAATGTATGGGTGGTGGAGATTAATTACCCTTCTGACTCCTCCCCATTTAACCTTTTTTTCTACCTGGCCCAACTGTCGGCCATGCTTGTCCTCCCTCTCATGTGTTCGCATAGCCTAGTCCTTGACTACGTTTACATATGTCACTCACACTTTAGTTATACATGCCTTCAATTAACCTATGACGTACTGTAAAATCCCAATAATTCCCCTTCCACTTCAATATCAATTTCGATGAGTAGTAGATGCCCATTAGGATAATTATTAATGCAGAATATATATCCAGTGTAATGAAACACAGAATGGAGTGAATGGGTACTCGACCTCACCTCACCTGACATGACCCTTCCTTGACTACCTGGGGATTAATAGCCCGCACCTACAATTTCAAATTCCTGTCTCTGGAAAATTCCACTGTTCTATGCCTTCTAGAACATTCCCCACACGTGGTATACCTTTGTTAATATATATATATATATATATATATATATATATATATATATATATATATATATATATATATATATATATAATATATAGCATTTTACTACTTACGTATGTATGGTCACGGATCGATCCGTGACATTCGCACACACAGAAGAGACATTGCTCTATGCAATGTTTAATAGAATAATGAAGTGGTAATGACGCCTTTGCATGTATAACTATTACAATAATAACTCACTCACACTTAACTCATTCTTGTATGTGTCATGACTTAATACCAGTTAAGTGTTTATTTTTGCCAATGAGTGAAAAACTCCTAACAGTTACTTTAACTTTAAAATCTAAGGAGAAACTCCGTGGCAAGAATAATTATACCTGGTAGTGTCTAGTACCAATAGTACACATTTAAACAATATATAAGTGTGGTGTATGTAATACATTGTGTCATTGTTACATAATATGTAATAATAAAAATGCAAAAAATATTCTGGAGACAAATCCAACTGCCATCAATTTCTGTAAGGCAATATATATATTAGGTGATTATCCAAGCCTCGGAAAGGGGAGCCCCTCCAAATCTCTGGCTTGGATAAGGATACACAGATTGCAATATACATATTATTTAATCATTCAAGATTAGAGTTAGGGATAACCTCTGGAACTCAAGTCTTAGATGACTAAAATGCAATATCCAAACGTCAGACCGAGGTAGACTACCAAATCGACGTTTGGATAAAGGGTTTGTGCTCGTTGCACTCGGAGATAACAATAAAACGAGTAATTTGAATCCTAATCATAACCTATAATTAGTTACTCGCTCAATTTTCCCTCAAGCAACCATGACATAAGGTCTGCCCCAACGTTAGCACTTCCCTTTATATACCTCACAGTGAAATTAAACTGTTGCAAGTACAGAGCCCAACGCATAAGTCGTGCGTTGGCGTTCTTTGACGTGCGCAAACTCTCCAGAGGCATGTGATCAGTTTCTAGCAAAAAATTATCGCCATATAAGTAGTAATAGTATTTCTTTATACCTTCTACTACTGCCAGAAGTTACTTTTCCACAGTACTGTAGTTTGCTTCGGCAGACTTCAGCTTACGACTGTGATAAGCAACTGGAAATACTTTCCCATCCTTCTCCTGTAATAAGACAGCGCCGAGACCGTACTGGCTCGCGTCAGTCCTAAGTATAAATGGACGTTGGTTGTCAGGCAATTTCAAAATCGGTTCCTTGCAAAGAAAATTCTTGAGTGAAACGAATGCTTCTTCTTGCTCTGATTCCCATGATACCTTATTAGGAGCGTTCTTCCTTAACAGCTAACTGAGTGGATGTGCAATGACAGAAAAGTTTGGTATAAACTTATGGTAATAACCAGTAAGACCCAAGAATGACCGTACCTGCTTCTTCGTGGTAGGTCGTGATGCATCCTTGATTTTCTTTATCTTGTCATTCTGGCACCCACAGCGTCCCCCACCTACAGTGTGACCCAAGAATTGTACCTCCTGCTGAAACAATTCACACTTAGATGGTTTTACAGTCATGTTATATTCTTGCAGCCGTTGCAAGACAGCTTGCAATATAACAATGTGCTCCTCGAACGTGGTTGAGTGCACGAGAACATCATCAACAAAAGCTTCAACCCCTTCAATACCATGCAATACCTGCCGCATCACACGGTTAAACACGGCGGGAGAATTAGTGAGCCCAAAAGGTAGTCCGTTTGGCGTGGATATAGCCGTGATAAGGCGGCTTCGTTTCTCCAGCGGTATTTGAAAGAAACCCTTAGCTAAGTCCATCTTGGAAAATATCCTAGAGTTGCTAATCCTAGCAAAGATCTCTTGCTGGTCACACATTGGCTCAGCATCGACCCTAGTAACAGCGTTAACACGCCTATAGTCACCGCAGATTCGTACCCCGCCATCCTTCTTCCTAACCACAACAATAGGGCTAGAATAAGACGAGTCCGGCCTCTCAATAAAACCAGCTGCCTCCATGTCATCAATTTCCTTACGTACTGTATCAATCAACCGTACAGGAATAGGATATGGTTTAACCCTCACTGGTTTGTCGCTTGTAAGCTGAATCTCATGACAGTCAACGTTAGCAACAGCTGGACTGTCAGAGAACACACGTGAATATTTTGCCAGTATCGTGTTGACTCTTGCAAACTGGTCTGGACTTTATTTCTCCGAAACAAAAACCTGAGCCACTGTCTCGCCTTGAAGAGTTTCAGTCGTCTGCGGAGTATATCCCTCCTCACCCTCGGGAATTACCACAGCAGCGCTAACCATATCTACAGCTGGGCAAAAATGACCACGGACTAGGCTTAACACTTCACTCTGTTCTGAGGTGATGTTATAACCGCCTGCCCCAACAATAGAAGTACAACCCTGTTGAGTGGTATAATACTCCTTAATTAAGCATATTAATATGAAACCGCTTGGCTTCACCCTTGATTTTAACTATGTAGTTAAGGTCATTCACCCTTTTAACTACTTCAAAAGGACCCTTCCACTGAGCCAACAACTTATTATGAGCTGTTGGTAACAAAACAAGACATTCTCCCCCTACCTGTAGAGTTCGGAGCTTAGTTTTCCTATCGTAGTAGGACTTCTGAAGCTCGTTTGCCTTAGCTAACTCCTGCTTTGCAATCTCACAAGTTTGCTGTAATCGTTCTGACAGATCAATTACGTAAGAATAAGTGGTTTTCACCACGGGATCCGATTCCTCATCGTCCCACAGTTCCCTTAGAACCTGAAGCGGTCCTCGAGCAGGTTTACCATACACTAACTCGAATGGACTAAATTGCAACGATGCCTGAGGTGCCTCGCGATACGCGAACAGTAGTGGCGAGATATACCTGGTCCATTCCCTAGGTTGTTCTACCGCCATCCTCCTTAACATCTTTTTGAGAGTACCATTAAATCTCTCACACAAACCATTACACATTGGATGATAAGGTGTTGTCCTCAACCCCTTAACTGAGAATAACCTCCACAACTCCTCCATCATAGCCGAGGTAAATTGACTGCCTCGGTCTGACAATACCTGCTTCGGTATGCCGACACGACAGAATATATCCAACAAGGCTTCAGCCACTGTAGTGGCTTCTATATCTCGCATAGGTACTGCTTCAGGCCATCTAGTCGCGAAATCTACAAAAGTAAGAATGTATTTGGCACCGTCCGTAGCCCTCGGAATAATCGGTCCAACAATATCAACCGCTACCCTCTCAAATGATTCTGAGATAAGCGGTAGTGGCTTAAGAGGTGCGGGCTTAACCCGACCCCGATCACACGTTTTCTGACAAATATCACATGACCTCAACATTCTACCTATCTCACTCCCCATACCTGGCCAAAAAAAATGAGCCTGAATCCTATCAACTGTCTTCTTCCTCCCCATATGACCCCCCAACATAGCATGATGACCCAAGACGAATACAGCCCTCTATATTTCTCTGGTACGAGAAATTGCAACCCCTCTTCCCCCTCGGGGTTTACTGTGCGACGGTAAATTCTGTTCCTCTTCCTGACGTAACTGGTCACTATCCCATGTCGATCACTACTATCACCCTCAAGTGCCTGTTTGCGAACAAGTGCCAATGAAGGGTCACTTGCTTGTTCTGCAACTACATCCTCGCAATTAATGAGATCGGCGGCCGTTGCCACTTGAAGTGGAGCAACTGTTTTCTTTGCATGAGCCATACCCCTAGTTACAGCAGCTGCACTAGTCTAAGTGGAAACTTCTACTGAACAGGCATTCTTCACCCCTGGAATATTCCCTATTACCAAATCTGACACAGGATTTTGCATGACAGCTGCGACTACCTGGCCTGTGAAAAATGGACTTTCCACTGCAACCTTAGCAAGTGGATACAACCTCCTGGTACCATCAATCATAGTGATAGTTACCTGCTCACCTGTAAAATTCGCTCACACGAGAAAGTACCCTTCATTCCTCACTTAATTTCTCGGCAACGGAGAGTTGTAGAGAGCTGAGGTTGGTTTTATTGGAAAGAGGAAGAGTTGATGGTGCTAACAAGACCAAATTTAAGTTGTTCAGTATCGTAGTTTAGACGTACAGAGTAAGTGGAATAGAGCGATTTTGGAAAAATCGGCCAAAAGCGCCCGGCCAGGCAGTAGGGAAAGTAAGACTAGCCCCGGACTGACAAAATGGCTATCCATAGTTATCCCGTCGCGGAGGGGTTAATATATAATCTCGTTGGTTGGCTGCAGCGAGTTAAACCAGAGTTATAATTCCCTGTATCCTTCCCTCCAACACAATAAATTTATTTCTGGGTTCGTCCTGCTATATATGTATTGATTATAGAGCATGCAATAATGGTGAATCACAAACAACCAATGCCAATTTTCTCTATTTATTAAAATAAATTCCAAGCCAACAATGAATAGTTAAATTCAATCAAAAATCACACACACACACTTCCGTTCACAGTAACTATCTATTACTTACTCTTCCGTCGCTTCTCCCTCACGTGCTGTAAGGCCACTCTCACTCGGACACGTGGACAGTAATATTACGTTACTTTAATATAATTATCACAAGCTAGCACTTCCCCTCGCACACACAGAAGACGGTAATTACGTTATCGTAATATTAATGGAGAATCAAGCAACCCAGCTGGTAATATTTCAATGTCAATAATCACACTCGTTTTTACTGTCCCTTGTACACACACACACTCGTAAATTCCTGGCCAGCCCTCTCCTCACCTGTAAAAATGACACCTTACTAATTCTTGTCAAGTGAATGAATAGTGAGTTAAATAACAATAAGCCTTGTGAAAAAGTAATTAAACAAATTCGACGTTACGTTATATCTGTAGGCCTCCAGGCAAGGCTAGGACCGGCTACGAGGTGCTCCTTTCGAGTGCGTTTATCAACTGCTGTATTCCTTCAAAATCAAGGTATGGGTGGTGGAGGTTAATTACCCTTCTGACTCCTCCCCATTTAACCTTTTTTTCTACCTGGCCCAACTGTCGGCCATGCTTGTCCTCCCTCTCATGTGTTCGCATAGCCTAGTCCTTGACTACGTTTACATATGTCACTCACACTTTAGTTTAGGGCCTACATGCCTTCAATTAACCTATGACGTACTGTAAAATCCCAATAATTCCCCTTCCCCTTCAAAATCAATTTCGATGAGTAGTAGATGCCCATTAGGATTATTATTAATGCAGAATGTATATCCAGAGTAATGAAACACAGAATGGAGTGAATGGGTACTCGACCTCACCTCACCTGACATGACCCTTCCTTGACTACCTGGGGATTAATAGCCCGCACCTACAATTTCAAATTCCTGTCTCTGGAAAATTCCACTGTTCTATGCCTTCTAGAACATTCCCCACACGTGGTATCCCTTTGTTAATATATATATATATATATATATATATATATATATATATATATATATATATATATATATATATATATAATATATAGCATTCTACTACTCACGTATGTTACGTTATGGTCACGGATCGATCCGTGACAAAGGTTATTAGTAACGAGTCAGTTAATTATGTAGATTTAGTAGGAGGAAAGTTAGTGGTTAATTCTCTACTTTGTATGTCTAAATCTAGTGCAATGATATTTTTACTCAAGAGAGAAGTTGCACTTTGTATAATACTTACACTTTAATTAGTTATCTCGGTTGAATCAACTAAGCTTTCACTACTTTGTTAGTATTGCCAAGCTACGTGTTCGCTTGCTTAACTAGTGTTAGTTATAGTGCGGTAGTATACGTATTCTTTCACTCATTTCCTGTCACTTTTGCTTGAAGAAAAGAAGAACACATCTGTATATATACGTGAAGGCATACACACATGTTAATACTCACAATTATGAATACATAGAATGTGTAATGAGGAAATATTGTTAAATACGTGTACATATAATATTATAACCTAGTGTGATGACATAAGATTGTGTTATATTTTTGTAATATATAATTATATGTACAGTCGGCAGCACAAGTTCGCTTCATTTCCACTTGCGTATGTATTAGCTATAGTGATGTTGTAATACAATTTTAATGCAGTGTTGACAGATATAGTTCTCATATGGTAAATTACGTATGTTGTTGGAATAAAAACTGTTTCAGAATGCAACTATCTGGTTATATTATCATTATTAAAAACATGGAATGGACGCTAATTTATGCTGCCGGCTGTACCTAGCTACTGACCATATTATAGGAATAAACGTTGTAGTGATAGCTGGTTGTATCTCAGTTGTAGTCGCGATGATGTAACATAACCAAGCCTACGTCCTTCCTTAGTCGTGTGTACTTTAATTGTCGAGTTGTTTGTTATAAGCCCGTATAGATGAAGTTGAAGTTCGACTATCATTTCCCTTTGACTATACTCTATGTTTAAGTACAGAAGGTATAGTGATGCATACCAAACCACGCCTACGTCCTTCCTTGTATTGTTGTTGTTGTTGTTGGTAGGTGCAGCTGGTGGAGTTATGAGTAGAACGATGACGTAATAGCCTCCCTCAGTGGTGTGAGATGGCAGAGGTCGATGACGTCACCACTGCCTGGTGCAGTACGAGAAGGGATGGGGAGAGGCTAGTATTGTTTGGAGTTGTGATGTGCTGAGTCGCGGCTGACCCAGAGTGACCTCTCGCTCTCCCTCTCGTCTCACTCCTGTATACTCTTGTCTTCTCTTCTCGGTTATTCCTTGCTTTTGTAACTGTTTGTACTTATCTTTTTTTTCTATACCATTTCGTATCCTCACCGCTGTTCACCAAATGTTCTTGGGCAAGAAAGACTTAGGTAGGATGGCTGGCGACTGGTTTGTCTTTGTAGTGTCTTTGATGTCTCTTCGGAGTTTGATTTTATATTATAAGGTTTTCTATAATTATATGGTTTGAGAAGATACAAGCAAGATTAAGTAGTTTAGTCTACAGAGTCACAATATGTAGCTATGTACGGGTTAAGTTAGGCTAGGGTGCTAACTTTAAAAGAGAGATTATATGCTAAGGTAACCTGTTAACGGATCGGTTATCAGTAGCTAACTGAAGCTATAGGGCACAAGAGGAGGCCCTGTGACGTCATTATATGCAGAGGTGTTAGTGGGTCTCACAGTGAGTTGTACCCTGTTCTCTTCCCGTTCAAGCTTAGGTCAGCATGTGATGTCTGAGTGACCCTTGTAAGTAAGAAGTATGTAAGTGATTATAAGTAGCCACCTAGATGTAGGTCTAACTGGAACAGAGCAGGCAAAGTGTGAAGGAATCAGGAATGTCCACTTCCCACACATCAACAGCATCTCATCCTCTCCGTTCCTAGAAGAAATAGAGTTCTTTTAAATCTAAATGGTCTGGTTTAAGTTCCTGGAAAAGGGGGGGATGTGCGACTCCTTCATCCCGTCTCTGTCTTGTTGTCGTTATGTAGATTGTGGTATTTTGTTATTATCACTGTAGTTGGAAGAATTTGTATTACATGTATCTAGTTACCTGATGTTAAACTACTTTTTCCTTTGTTACAGGTAGTCGTGTTCTTTGTTGAATAAAGCCTTCTATATGGTCAAGCTGAGTTTTACTTCAATTTATTCAACAAAGAAGATCCTCTGCTGGTCGTCTCTGGAGAACCATGGACAAGTTCTTGCGACCTGACCGTTTTGAAGCGAATCCAAGTGCGAGCAATGCAGCTAAAGAATGGAAGCACTGGTATAAAACATTTAGCAACTTCCTCACTGCTATAAATCAACATAATCCCGATAAGCTGAATGTTCTTATCAACTACGTAGCTCCAAATGTTTATGAATACATTGCTGATTGCAACACTTATCCAGCTGCTATCGATGTTCTACAAAAACTGTATGTGAAACCCAAAAATGAGGTGTATGCTCGGCATCAACTGGCCACCCGCAGACAGCAAGCAGAGGAGTCCTTGGACGAGTTTCTACAAGCCCTGAAGCAACTTAGTACTGACTGTAATTATCAGGCTGTAACTACCGAAAAATGCAAAGAGGAGGCTATCAGGGATGCATTTATCAGTGGCCTGAGCTCAAATACAATCCGTCAGAACTTTTAGAAAACAAGACTTTAGATCTTCCGACTGCATTTGATCAAGCACGAGCCCTTGAACAAGCGCAAAAGAGTTCAGAGTCTTACACAACTCAGGTTTTTAGTGCTGCTGCTACTGGTGGTGATATTGTTGAAGCTCAGGATAGGACAAAAGCATCTGCAGATGCTTCTCAACTGGCAGCTATACCAGAAAAACAACAGAAGTGCTTCTTTTGTGGAAATAGTCGTCACCCTCGACGGAACTGTCCAGCACGTGATGCCATATGTCATAAGTGCTTAAAGAAAGGACACTTCAGTAAGGTGTGTCGGTCAGCTGTATCTGGAACTTCATCTTCACTCCAGTCTCCTACATTAGCAGCAATGTCTGCTGCATCAACTAAAAGTTTGTCTAAAGCAACTGTAAAAGTGTGTGTTAATGGCAATGTTGCTGAAGCTCTATTTGACACAGGTAGCTCAGAGAGCTTTATATCCAGGCAGCTCATAGATAAATATCACTTTCAGGTAGTCTCTGGTTCGGGCAAAGTGTCTATGGCTTCCACCTCTCTTAGTGCCCACATTTCTGGCTATACCTTAGTAAATATTGAGTTGCAAGGCATTATGTATCCATTTGTCAGGTTATCTGTTTTGTCTGATCTATGCTGTGATGTTATTTTAGGCCAGGATTTTATGAAACAACATGAGAGTGTCAATGTAGAGTTTGGAGGGAGTAAACCTCCTCTGAATGTGTGTGGTTTAGCTAGTGTAGGTGTTCAACCTCCTTCTCTATTTAGTAATCTCACTAAAGACTGTAAGCCAATTACTACTAAATCTAGGAAATACAGTGTACCGGACAGACAGTTTATTAGGTCAGAGACACAAAGACTGCTTGCGGAGGGGGTAATAGAAGCTAGTAACTCCCCATGGCGAGCACAAGTTGTGGTAACAACAAATGAGAGGCACAAGAAACGAATGGTGATAGACTATTCACAGACTATAAATCGCTTCACTCAACTTGATGCCTATCCCCTACCGAAAATAGATGAGTTAGTTAACACTGTAGCACAATATCAGTATTACAGTACTATTGACTTGAAGTCTGCCTATCACCAGGTTCCTATAAGAGACGAGGACAAACCTTATACTGCTTTTGAAGCTGATCAACAACTCTATCAGTTCTGTAGGATTCCTTTTGGTGTTACTAACGGAGTTGCATGCTTTCAGCGCATAATTGATCAATTTATTTCTGATAATTCTCTCTCTGACACCTATGCATATTTAGATGATATAACAATCTGTGGTAAAAGTAAGGATGAGCATGATCATAATTTGCAGAAATGTCTTGATGCTGCTGAGAAATCTAATTTGACAATCAATCATGACAAGTGTACTTTTTCAGTGTCCTCTGTAAATCTTTTGGGTTATACTATATCTCACGGTACTATCAAGCCAGATTTTGAAAGGTTGCGCCCACTTCAAGAACTTCCACTACCTCATGATAATGCTTCATTACGCAGGTCTATTGGTTTGTTTTCTTACTATTCTCAGTGGATCTCTAGCTTCTCTGAGAAAATTGCTCCTCTTGTTCAAAGCAAGTCATTCCCATTGTCTGAAAGAGCTCAGTGTGCTTTCAAAGACCTTAAGGTAGAGATAGGAAAATCAATAGTTCATGCTATTGATGAAACTGTTCCTTTTGTTGTGGAAACTGATGCCTCTGATATAGCTATTGCTGCTACTCTTAGTCAAGCCGGCAGACCAGTAGCGTTCTTCTCTAGAACCCTCAGTACTAGTGAAAGAAAGCATTCATCGGTGGAGAAGGAAGCATATGCCATTGTAGAGGCATTGCGAAAATGGAGACATTTCCTGACTGGTAGGCATTTCACTTTGATTACAGATCAAAGGTCAGTTGCTTTCATGTTTGATTCAAAGCGATCAGGCAAGATAAAGAATGATAAAATCCAGAGATGGCGTATTGAGCTTGCATGTTATAGTTTTGACATAATTTATCGACCAGGTGAGAATAACATACCTGCTGATACGTTCTCCAGAGCATATTGTTCTGCCATTAGCTCTGACACTTTGGTTACATTACACAAATCTCTCTGTCATCCTGGGGTCACTCGTATGACACATTTTGTGAGGACGAAAAACCTTCCTTTCTCTGTAGATGATGTTAAAAAGATTACTAATTCTTGTTCTGATTGTGCAGAATGCAAACCAAGATATCACAAGCCAGAGCAGGCTCATTTGATCAAAGCAATGGGTCCATTTGAAAGACTTAGCATTGATTTTAAAGGACCACTACCTTCATCTTCATCAAACCGGTACTTACTCACTGTTATCGATGAGTTTTCCAGATTCCCCTTTGCATTCCCGTGTCCTGACATTTCTGCAAAGACTGTAATTTTGTGCCTCAGTCAACTGTTTTCTATATTTGGCATGCCTGCTTTCATACACTCTGACAGGGGGGCTTCTTTCATGTCAAAAGAGTTAATTGATTTTCTCCACAGTCGAGGTATCTCAACAAGTCGAACTACACCTTATAACCCCCGGGGCAATGGTCAGTGTGAGCGTTACAATGGGGTGATCTGGAAGACCGTGACTCTTGCATTGAAATCTCGTCGCTTGCCTGCTACTCAATGGGAGCTTGTTCTTATGGATGCTTTACATTCTATACGATCTCTTTTGTCAACAGCAACGAATACAACACCTCATGAGCGGATGTTCAACTTTCAGCGTCGATCAACTAGTGGTTGTTCTATTCCATCTTGGCTTTCTTCTCATGGAGTTGTACTCTTAAGACGTCATGTTAGACAATCAAGGTATGATCCTTTGGTTGATGAAGTGGAACTCATTGAAGCCAATCCTCAATATGCACATGTTCGTTTTCCTGATGGTAGAGAGACTACAGTGTCAGTTCGGGATCTGGCTCCTAGGGGTGGTACTACAGGTAGAGAGAGAGACCTGACAATACATGAAATAGCTGATAACAATAATCAGGAACAAGTATATTCACAAATAAAGGGAGATATTGTGGACCAGGGTAGTGATTGTAAGGAGCAACTTGTGACTAATTTGGAGCCTAAGTGTCAGCTAGAAGATTCCCATGATATTCCACCTTCATTAAGAAGATCACAGCGCTGTAGGAAAGCTCCTGATCGCTTAACCTATGAATGAAATCTTGATGCCCAATAACTATGAATGACTTAACATTTGAAATTGAAAGTTAAATGTGTATGCTTTTTCTCATATGCAAGAATCACAATTGTTAATTATTAGGTTTTGTTATTTTAAGTTTTGCTTTATGTTGCTGGGTAATTATGTAAATATGGTTATGATTTACCCTTGCTTTGTTTGTGTATGCATTTATCTGTGTGGGGGAGATTGTGGTATTTTGTTATTATCACTGTAGTTGGAAGAATTTGTATTACATGTATCTAGTTACCTGATGTTAAACTACTTTTTCCTTTGTTACAGGTAGTCGTGTTCTTTGTTGAATACAGCCTTCTATATGGTCAAGCTGAGTTTTACTTCATAGATCTCATCGCATTCGTAGTTATATACATTCTCGATTTTTTGACACGAAAAGTTTCATTAATGATGCAATGTCATAGGATAAAATTATGATTAAATTGGTGGTAAATTCGACGGATATTAATACCTTCTGTGTATCATTATAAACACAGATCGTCAACTCGTATATTGTGGCACGAACGAATCTGTGTCCTGGCATATTTAGTCTGCTCACTGGGGTGATGAATAACCTTTGGCAACAGTGATAAAATATAACAGTGTACCAAGCACGGCTGCAGTTTCTGTGGCCCAGCGACAGCTTGGCCACAGAAACTGCAGCCGTGCTTTCTACAACTGTGCTACCCAGATGGCTGCTTGAAAATAATGAATAACACACCCGTCTGTCTCTAGCTCTATTCCATTCTTGGTAGGTTGAGGTGCCTGGGTATAATTATGAAGAACCTGACCTTGTGTACAATCCCAATAAATCATTTCTTGATCTGTGACTTCCGAAGGTGGCGAGAGAAACGCCGATACACGATAGTTTCGGTGCCCGTGCAATAACCCTATAGAAACACTACAGAGCCATCGTACCGGTACCACGTCATCGTAAAATCCACGGATATAATAGTCTCGTGCACGGATATTCAAAAACATTTTAATGAATTTTGAGGTTGTAGCAGTGATCATAGGTTGTAGCAATGTTCATAGATTGTAGCAGTGATCATAGGTTGTAGCAATGTTCATAGGTTGTAGCAGTGTTCATAGATTGTAGCAGTGTTCATAGATTGTAGCAGTGTTCATAGGTTGTAGCAGTGTTCATAGATTGTAGCAGTGTTCATAGATTGTAGCAGTGTTCATAGGTTGTAGCAGTGTTCATAGATTGTAGCAGTGTTCATAGGTTGTAGCAGTGTTCATAGGTTGTAGCAGTGTTCATAGGTTGTAGCAGTGTTTATAGGTTTCCCAAGCCTTGCATTCTTGTCATCTGATGTGTGTACAGTTTTAGACTCAATTCTTTTCCTTTCATTAATTTGGTTTTTCTGTTGTTAAGCCATATACCCAATTATGCAACACACTTCACATATTGCAAGGTTAATTTCTGTACACAGAATTCCGTATTTGTGCATAATTTAATCATTCAATGTAGATAATTAGTTATTTAAGGGGAGGTTCTCTTGTTGGTCAATTGGTAGGTCTCTGATTCTTCCTAAATATGTCACGAAACGAGATCCTCAGTTAGTATAATTGAGGGCGTCTGTTTTCTGGCATAGTTAGGAGGAACAAGAGACCTTTTAATTAGCCAAAAAGAGAGTCTCCCCTTAACACAATTGGCTCTTAAATTAAAACGAAACCAATTATCCTTTCCACTCATCAAATTTTAGAGGACAGACTATTGAGGTGTGGAACCGTATCTGACAAGAGATGAAACAAATTAAACAGCTAAGACGTAGAGGAAGGAAGGCATATAATGAGAGAATGAATTACACAGAAATACATAGATACACAGACCACAACAGAGAGACTGTGTGTGCATTTAATGAGTAGAGAGAGTGTGTGTACATTTAAGGAATAGAGGGAGGGAGAGTGTGTGCATTTAATGAGTAGAGAGAGTGTGTGTGTATATTAAACGAGTAGAAAAAGAGTGTGTGTGCATCAATGAGTGGAGAGAGAGAGACGTACGAACAAACAAGCGGATGCGAGGACAGAGTAAAACAAATCTTGATCCTCATTTGATGTCCACAATGTTAAAAATTACTATAGGACTATAGGGGGTAATATACTTTTGGTACATTAAATTCCTCCAACAAAGCCAGAAAAACAAAAATAATGGTGTCCTGTTGCTTTGAATAGTTTGGGAGTTATCTAAACTGTACTACCCCCTTAATTAAGTCAGAAAATTGGAGGTAAATGAGTCCTTTAAATACTGCCACGAAATACAAACACACACACACACCTATATGGAAGGAGCTTGTTTAGTGGTATAGTCAGGATGAATCAGAGGCCTCCAATTCTAATAAATTATTATGGGACTCTTAAGGGAGAAGTACAGTGTTGGCAAATCTGGAGCAACTGATTTCTCCAATCTATTCCAAGCAACAGGACGCCTTTATTTTTGTCCATCTGGTTCTGTTTCCTGGCATATTTTGGAGGAATCAAGGCACTCCAATGTACCAAAAGTATACTCTCCCCTTAAGGGACCCTGTGATCGTGTATGAAAACTGGAGGCTTCTGATTCCTCCTGACCACGCCATGAAACAAGCTTCTTCCATATAGGTGGTGTTTCGTGACAATGTTTGAAGGACTCGTAAGACTCCAATGTTCTAACTACATCACAGGGTCCCTTAACAGACTCGAACGCCTGTGATAAGGTCTTAAGGGGAGATCTTCTTGTTGGTAATTTGGAAGGCTAATAATTCCTCCAAACTATGCCATAAAAAAGACGCCATTAATAGTACTATTACAGAAGATTTGTTGTTTCGTGACATGGTTTAGATGGAGTCTGAGGCCTTCCAGTTCACCAACAAAAGAATCTCCCCATAAATATCGGCCCCCTTGCATTAAGCGACTCTGATCCAAGATTTTGGTAGTGCAAATCTCTGAGAAAAAAAAATAGAATAAAGGAAAATAAGAGACTTTGAGAAGATGATGTGAGGGTCGTCAACATTTTCTTTTCGAGGTAATCATATATCGTGGACGACTGAGATATAAAAACTTACTCTAAGGTTGTGTCATACGGTGAGAAGAGATCAACGGTCCGTAAGAGTTGTATACCCACGTTATGGGTTAATGTACTGTTACGGACACATGGAACGGAGGGAGGGGTAGGGGTGGTGTCATTGAACATACAGTTAGTGAGGATGAGACATTTTTAATAAGGGGTTAAATAGATTTTTAATGGGGGTTTAATAGATGTTACAGACTTTGGAAGACCTGGGTCATAACATACATTTTAAAATGGCATACAAAAATGAGAATTCATGTCTCTCTCTACAAACTTACAAGTCCCGTTCCTTCTCTACCTAAACCATGGTCCAGTGGAATGTTGCCTTCTGGTTGATATTTGCCTTTCTGCCTGCCTGCACGTATGGCCGTACTTCCATCACAATACAAAATACTACACCAACTTTCCATGAACACAAGAGATCCATCAACCAACAATAATTCAAGATTGGAGGTAGAAAATTGTTTGCAGAAAATCAAAGACAAACCTCAAACGTAGAAAACGATACTGTTGTAGAGACAATTCTCCACAAAAGTTTATAGTGTTTATGTCGATAGCTCACCTGAGTTCTTAAACTGCTCAACTTCACAAGATCAAAAAGTACATCATAAATGCCACAAAAATTTAAAAGCAAATATAATGAGAGACACAGAGAAATAAAAATCAGAAAACCAGAGTTTAAATAATAGTACAAAATAAATGTCTAATTATACTAAAGGGAAGTAACACATTGCGCTCCAGTACACCGCTCCTACTCAACTGAAACGGAACCAACTCGACAAAACCCCAACCGATCAAAGTAATTTATTATGTATACCATATTACCACACTGCCATTCCCGTCAGGTTTGACAATATCATTCACCCAACAACTATCTCAGAAAATCAACAGATGGATGGTGTAGGTGAAGCAACTCCACATAGCCAGACAAAGCAGGTAAAAACAGCCCTTGGGGACGTGGTAAAGAGAATGAAGAAAAGAGACACAAGATGTAAAAGTGACGCTAAACAGACCGAAGACAAATGGCAATCACCAATCCTGACATAGCAGATGTCCCATCCCTATTCCTCTTTCCCCATCGCACAACAAAATACTTACTCGACTACATCTCTTGACCGTCTGCCCAGCGTTTCAAACCCAATCAGCACCTTTTCACCTGAAAACGGCTCCCTCTAGCCTGCTCAGGACTCTCTCCACTTCCTCCCATTTAAACAGGCTCCCCACAGCATTATACCATCCCTGAATTACAAATTTTTTTAATGATACGCCAGCATGACAGAAGCTACTGATTCCCCTGGTTTCAATATTTTCATCACTCCCGCCCCTCCCATCAGCAAACCCAATCCAACCTTGCACACTCAGGGTTTTCTTTCTGTTACTAAATCTGCTCTCAGTCCCACTTCTAACCCTCAATCATCTCAAAAGCTTCAAGCTACTCTAAATACTGGAGCACCAGTATGGAACAACCAAGATAAGCAGACGATCAATCCTACCTCAACCTCGATACGGACAAATCAATCCATCACCTCATCTGTATGTTGCTTGGACATGAATAAGGTGTTACACCAGTATGCTCATCAGGAGACAACTGCACCCCGGCCCAACCATGACCATCCATCACTCCTGATAAAATTATCCCCCACTCATCAGTCAATACCGCACCTCAACTCTAGCCAACTGGCAGCAGTATATCAGGATCTGGAAGACGTGAAGATTACAGAGGAAGGCTCCAACCAAAGTCAGGAGGCATTATTACTTGCTCTAAATCTGTCACAGTCGTTAGGTCCGAGTGACTTCCTTCACAACACCCTGGTCGAGAATACCCCATACGTGCCAGCCATACATGGTGGCCAGTTTCATGAACCAATGCTTCCATCGTTACTACAACAGTCAGCACTTCCTGCTCCTGACCTGCTGAATTTACCAGAGTTGCCTTCTGATTTCATCAGTAGTTTCGGTGCATATTTACTTCAAGACTGTCTCATAAGTCGTGTATGTCCCATAATAGCTTCCTTGTCATTCGTATCTGCTACCACCTTTGTCTTTTTAATTCCTATTTTATTCCCGCCGTTCTGTATCGCCAATCCACACCTTCATCAAAACACTTAACCCCTAAAGAACGATTTCTTTTTTTCTTTTTTTTCACCCCCAGCCGACTTCTGGGGGTCAATTTTCAACTTTCATGTAGGCAAATTTTGTTCTTACAGAATGAAAGAGCTTGAATTTATACACCAGGAACTGAAAACGAGAGCCTCCTAGGTGTACGGATTTGTGTTGACATTAGGTAAGCCTGTAAAATGGCTGGTCAAAAGTCCATATGAAATGATTAATTTTGTGTTTATGCCCCCACTCTTTCCTAATAATAATATTGTTATGTTTGGAATGTGCTTTATAACGGATGTTTTATATATTAGATTTGTTTATAATGCTAAAACCATTCTAGCTATTTTGCAAATTTTGCTCACTCTATTTTTCATTTAGGCTACCAGACCCTGTGATGTAGCCAGAAAATTGGAAGATAATAAGTCATTGTAATATTGCCCCGAAACACCACTTATATGGAAGGGACTTGTATCGTGGCATACTTAGTAGGAAATAAAAATAAATAAGAGTATTACACGATCACAGGGTCCTTATATTAACCGTAGTTCGCACCATAACGCGTCAGATATCATATTCAAAATTACAATAAAAAAATAGCTACATTAACTGTGGTGATCAAACCAAGAGCCCTAACCAAAGCAAAATTAGATTGGGGCAAACTCTTATGCCCCTACACCATAATTATGGCACTACAATCTACTACAGTATTGGTATGCTAATATACATGCTCTTCAGGCCTAGGGATAGGATTTTGAGAATTATTAGAAGAGATGTGTAAAATATTATAATTCTTGAGGAGAGGTCTGCCAGGTTTAGAAAAATATGTTATATTAATTAACACAGAGATTTGTTTATTTCAATATCTTTATACTCATATGAACAAATGGAAGGGCCACTTGAGCAAGGTCATTATAGATTAGGTTACTCAGCCCATGTGACATGTATCGATAGAGCCTCAAACCTGTGCTTGTGGCTGTTGTGGGGACTATAGACCTATCTATTTAAATTCAAATAAATAACCCCGTAGGAAAGTATTGCCTGTAGTGATGTGGGCAATAATTTAAGGGTTTTCGCTCACCTACAGCCCCAGTCATTAGCTTTCAGAGTTCTTCAACTGTCCCTCTTTCCTTCCTGCTTGCTGTCACAGCTCTATGTCACTTTGTTCTGGCGCTCTATGACCTCGGTGTTGCCGTGTCAAATATCAATTAATCAATCAATCAATCAAGTAAATAAACCAGAGTCTGTCAAAAGGTGGGCGAGATTCCATAGCCCCATATGATGAATAGGATTAACATATATAACAAGACATCATTCGTTGGCAATACCGCCCCTTAAAGATCAATCCGCCACCGCAGCGACCACTCGCCCTTTGCTATCTTTATGTCCTCCATATAGGCCTTGAGTTGGTTCCGTATTTATGGAGATATTACACAAAACATACGTTAAATGGGTTTTTCAATGTTAAATCTAAGTGGCCGCCATTTCTCCAATCCGGATCAGAACCGGATTAAAGTTTTTCTATCAATACATATCAATATTTTGTATGTCTCTATTAAATTTAAGATGAATCGGGTTAGTGTTTACAGATATATGAATTTTTGAAAATCGCCCAATGTTGAAAGATACGGATTTTCACAATTTCACGATTTTTTTGTGACCTTGACCTTTGATCGATTTTGCCCAAAAGTTAATCATTTTGTTTTCTGATGAATATCTATCAATAAAAAAAAATGAACATCATACGGCTAAACCTGTGGACGCTGGACTGTTAACAAATACACGAACAGATAAATATATAAATAAATATCCGGCACCGAAAACAATACACCGCCCCTTCGGGTCGGGGCGGTGTAATTACCACACACCATACAGTGTCATTGCTTATTGTGTATGATAAATCTGAGTTAAATCCTAACTTTCACTTGGGTTCATAATATGAAGGGACCCAGAGACAGGCTATAGGACTCCACGACTCCATGACTAGAGAGCAACAGACAGGCTCACTTACCCACAGTTTTGGAATATGCTTCCCGGAGGGAGCGAGGCATTGGAACTAAATATAGATAGATTGATAGATTGATGGTTGTATGAGAGAAACGAAAGCCAAAGTGAATGGCCTAGGGGTGAAATTGAGGCTGAATGAAGCAATTCGTCCTTGGTAGCAAGTTTATTTGTGGGTGACACTGTTGGTGGCTGAGAGTGGTGGATGAGTTCCAATCCGTGTGTAAGCGAAGGAAACTGAAAATGAATGTTAGTAAGAGTAAGGTGATGGTAAAGTCATGGTCTAATGTTCTGCAATGCCTTCCAATGAGATGGCTTCGAAAAATGATCCGAAACTATAGCTGTTGGTGTGTGCAATTTTGGTTCATAAAATTAACTCAAATAGCTCGCTTTTATTCACCAGGTTGCAGTACATTAGACCATGACTTTACTTGAGAGGACCAAAATAGAAGTAATTGTCTATGCCATTCCATACAGAGTGGGAGTAGCAACTGGGATGAAGTGTGAGATAACTCGAGAGGGTGAGAGGATGGATGAAGTGAAGGAGTTTAAGTACCTGGGTACAGTTATGTGTAAACATGAAAATATGGAAGGAGAAATTAGGGAAACAGCAATGAGGGTTAGACAGGTCATAGGTGCACTGGAGAGGATTATGAAGGGTAGAAGTGTGAGTATGGAAAGTGAGGTAATTATTCTGGAAGTCGCCTACTGCAGTGAATGGTCTACCATGTGATTCAGTGATTAGCAAAACAGCAAACCTAATAATAATACTGCTGTGTTGCAGTTACATAGTCTTACATAAAAAAAAAAAAAAAAAAACTAACAATAATAATATATTGTTGCAGTTACGTAGTCTTACATTACAAAACAATAAACATAATAATAATAATATGGTGTTGCAGTTACATAGTCTTACATTACAAAACATCAAACCTAATAATAATAATAATAATATAATACTGTGTTGCAGTTATGTAGTCTGACATTTTCTCCATGAGCTCATGGGGCCACGCACCGGTAAATTACGACAAGATATGACACAGCAACAATAATGATAATGATAATAATAATAATGCAATAAGCAAATACACCACCGATAATAATAATTCAATTAATAACTAAATATGACTCTTCTACTTGCTTTAGAACTTTATTGAACTAACAGCAATGATGGCAGAATCTGTAATGTAAAAAAAAAAAAATTGCACTTTGTAAATGTTAGAAAATAAACGAATATTCCTCTATGCCCTTCCCAAGTCTTTGGAGGTGCATGACAAAGGCTGAATGAAACATGTGAATCTAAATGTAACCTAGTTCATCATTGCTGGTGGTCTAGTCTGTTGGGTTGAGCAGCGAATTAAAGGTGCTGGTGAGCCTGGCGAAGGTGTTGAAAGGGGTAACATTGTGGGGTCCACGGTAGGCCACTCTTTCAGACAAGGCGCATTGTGAGGCATGAGATTGTGCAGGGCCCGTGGCTTGGATTTGGTTGGTTCGTGTGCTGCAGTTGGTTGTAGTGACTGGTCAGGCTGAGGCACTGTTGGGCTAAGTGAAGCTTGTGGTGCAGCAGGCTTGTCAGGCAGTGGGTTAGTGGGGTCAGGTAGCGACGCTTGGTAGACCCATGGTGGAGTTTTTGGTGGGCCAATTGGTGTAGTGGGAGGAGGGGAAGAATCAAGTTGAGGTGTGATTGAGGTTGGTAAGTTCACTTGAGCCAGAACAATTGCAGTGGGTCCAGAGGCCATGGCCAAGGGTGCACGGGGGATGACTGGCATATATTTATGCAGGAATTTCCTGTTGCGCAGTGTGACACAACCCGAGCCATCCACTCTTACAATATATTGGTCGAATTGGCGTACCTCGATGACAATCTCAGTCTTGTCCCATTTGGTGGGGTTGGGGCCGGTCTGGTTTTGGATGCAGACGCAGTCCCCAACAACATGCTGGGATAAGGTGTGTGTGCGCTCAGTGAGACGTACGGCGATGCGCATGTGGCGGTTGTGTAAATCTTCCCATCTAGAAGCGAGAGTTTCCCGCAATGGTATGTATTTGCTGGGGTGGATGGGAATGAAGTCTCTGATGGGTCAGCCAAATATACACATGGCAGGAGGAGAAAGGTGTGTCTCTTGATCGGGAGTGTTGCAGTACTGGAGCATGGCACGTTGAAACTTGTTATTGTCCAGCTTACCCTCAGTGTCAATATTGTCAGTGATTAGGTGCTTCAAAATCTTAACTCCAACCACTGCACGACAATTGCTATGAAGGAAAGCAACAGAGGATGTGCGGTGGTTCATACCCCAATCATGTAGGAAATTCTTGGTTTTGTGGGACTGAAACTCGGGACTGCCATCAGATGTCAATTCATCGCTGATACCATAGGTGACGAAGATGTGGTGCAGAGCAGTGATTTGCCTGGATGAGCCTCCAGCAGCCTCCTCTACAATGGGCCAGTTACTATACCTGTCCACAGCAACCAAGTAATTCTGGCCACCATAGTGTAAATAGTCTAAAACGAGGCATTGGAAAGGGTAAGCCGGCTGCACGGGTGGTATCGGAGGTGCACTTGGTTGAGAAGGCACCATTTGGTTACATGAAGAGCAGTGTTCCCGTATTTCAGTGATGGCTGTGTCATGCCTGACCAAAAGAAAGATGACAGTAAACGTGAGCACATCTGAGATACTCCTTGGTGAGGTGAGTGTAAGGCCTGAATTACTCGGTATCGAAGAGATTGACGAATGGTAACACAGTCGTTGTAGAGGGCCACGCTGTCAAAACTGGGGAGACCATCACGGAATCGGTGATATGGCCCAAGGTCAGGAAGCAGGTCCTTGTGAGAGTCGGGGAAGCCATCCGCAATGATGTCAAGCAGTTGTGTCATTGATGGGTCACTGGATGTGGCTTGGCGGACGTCATCCCATGTGACTGATTTTATCATCTCTGCAGCTGAGGTGGTTGACACATCGCAAATCTTGGCTGTCCCGCTTTTGAGTTCTGATGGCTGCAAGAAAAGAGTGTGGCAGCTCTGGAAAGTTTAATGATGCTGGGTTGAGTTTGGTAGCTATATCATCTGGTAGCATCATCGATGTGGGTTCACCCACTGGGCGGTGGAAGACAGCATCAGCGGCAACATGACACACTCCAGGCACATGCACCATCCTGAAATGGTAACGCAGAGATTTCTCCTTTGGATTGTGGAGACAAGGGTTTGGGATGACCTTGAGGGATCAGTCTACAAACAGTTTCTGGAGGGGTTTATGGTCTATGGCCAGGATGAGGTCAGAACAGCCAAGGACGAAGTGGCGAGTGGCGTGCTTTGTCAAGGGCATCGATAGCGGCTAGTGCCTCTCCCTCCACCGGGGCATAGTGGGATTCTGCTCCAGAGGTCAAACGACTCCCCACCAAGGTGATCTTCCATTCTTCATTACAGCAAAAGGGCCTGGTGGAAGTGCAGCCACAATGCTTTTGAAATAGCCAAAACCCAATACCATTTTTACTCCAGTCGGTGGCAAGACAGGTTGGCCTAATCTTGTCGAAGATCTCAACGCCCTTCTGAATCTTGTAGATTATCACAGATTTTGACTCCTGTGGCGGCTAGAATCTACTACTCGCCACAAGCATCAGCCCTCTCGCCTGATGGGTTCTAATAGTGTAGCAGGCAGGAAACCTTATATTCATGTATTCCAGGTTCACTCTAAAACTTTGTATACTTGTATGAATAAACAGATTAAAACCCACAATCTCTTAGTCTCCTTTCAAACCTCACCAGGAGACTAATGTAGCAGCCCGCTACACTCCTCAAACAAATGGTCCAGCTTCTTAGTCCATTCAAAGCAGGTGCCAGGTTTAAGAAGGTGACCGAAGGGTTGCACACGTTCAGTTGAGGCGAATGCGTAGGCGACTTGATTGACCAAGCCAAACCAGCTCCTGAAATCAGTGATATTACGTGGAGTGGGGAAGTTCTGTATCGTTTCGAAGTAGTGAGGGCATGGGTGCATAGACATCTCAAAGCTAGCAAACTCTACTGTAGTCTTGGCAAAGAGGAACTTGGATGGATTCAAGGTGATGCCATTGCGGCCGCAGACATCAAGCCATTCAACTGTCTGGAAGAATGCTTCCTCTAGTAACCATTTCTCAAGTTTTTCTCTGTTCACCTCTACAGCAGGGAAGTCTCAACACATCCCAATGAACAAGTTTGGAATTAATAACTTCACCCAGCACTGACCCTGTTCTTTATTATTTTGCCATCATAAATAAAACTTACTTACTCAACAGTTATAGTTCTGAGTTATGACAGAGTGAAACACGGTATACTTTAATATTGGCAGAAATTCCTTAATTGCTTAGTCACTTAAATACAATTATATTAACTTAGATGAGTTCACAAATTGAAACATATATAAAGAGAAATTATACCATAGTACTTAACTAGACAGGATATGTACAACGGACGTAACCGAGGAACTGGTGTCAGAGTTCTCCTTAGTTTTGGGGTGTTGTACGGAAGGTTCAAGTGGTGATGGTGGCGGCGGTGGTGCCTTCCCACTGTTCGTCCGGTTGAGTGGGCGAGGCAGCATTAACCGGGGGTGAGACGGAGGGGGTGGTGGTGGCACGTCTTTTGCTGCCCCATTTCTTGGTGTTGGTGATTGTAGTGGTTGTAGATCAGGAGAAATGGATATTGGTAGTAAGCCATTTCTCCTGAAGATGTCCAGGAGGAGGTCAGAGAGACGACCTAGCCCTTCTGCAGCTAAGGCAACAGCAGTCTTGGTACAGACGGTGACGATGTCTGCCTGCTGCTGCGGTGGTTGGGCGTCATTTGTCATCCTCCCACGGGAGCGGTGTGAGCCGAGGACCTGCCCACCATCAGGTCCGACTATGTTGGTAGCCTCCAGGCCCTTCCTCCACAGTGAAGGACACCTCCTCTCTGTACCCACAGTGATGGTGGTGAGGTGGTGGCAGCAGGGAGAAGGATGCCCTTCCTGTGAATGAAGTAATCTCGCTCGTCACAGGTAACAAATGGTTAAACCACTTCACCCTGCCAACAAGATGGACAGGGGAAGTGGTGTCGGTTGGTATAGGTGTTGACTGGACCATGGCTGGTAAGTGTCTCTTTTCTCCACACTTAGTCACGTTGACTCTCACTTAGTTATACCGGCCATGCGGACACGAAAGTACCAACACCCCCATGTCCGTCTGGTACCTGGTTATAGTTGGAAACTCACGCGTTAACGACACAGGAGTCCCTCTCATAGGGCTTCTCTCCACGCCGATTGTAGGAAACTCGCTAGACTAGCCCCTGGCTAGTACAGTGGTAACGCGCCTGCCTTGCATCCATGAGGTCGGCAGATCGAGCCTCGCCCAGGCCCGAGAGTTACAAACTGTTTACTGGGGGGTTACTGCCATGGCTGGGCACCATGGTGGGGAGTTGGGCTGGCCTGGCTGACGTTCAAGAGAGTGTCGCAAGACAGATACCTGAACTAAAACCCTGCAACCTTAACTTTAACTTTAAACATTACAATATAAAATAGACAATTCAGGTTTACATAACACTAATTACTGACCAGCATACTGTTCTTTATGTTGGAGGAATCAAGGCACTCATATGTATGGTACCAAACTTGTACTAATAAGCCCCTCAAATGCACGCTCAAATGAGGGGGGAGGTTGACCATGTTGTGTCTGTGGGTGTGTGGGAAGGGTCAGGGTGAAGGGCAGCAAGGGGATTCCGTTGGTCCTCCTCTTTGTACAGTAGGAAGGGGCGTCGGAGCGTAAAGGGCAGCAGGTCATTGTTATCCGTGGCTTCACCCTCATCCAACCTGCAACAATAAACACCAAATAAAATACTGTGGTGTAAATATTCATTTGGATTTCAGTACAGTACTATATACATTTCAATTCAGTATAGTACAGAAATATATAAAAACAGTGTGTGGTAGTTTCTAGCTATCCGTGGCTTCACCCTCATCCAATCTGGAACAATAATTATAATACTGTACTGTATATACTGTATACTGTTCTTCATTTGGATTAATTCAGCATACTGTAGGTTTCAATTCAGTACAGTGTATGACAAGTAGCATTAAAGTCTCGATTACTCGCCATTATCATCTCGCACAACACCAAATGACCATGTAGTTATTCGGGGTTAACAGACTCTAGAATACACGATATACTTTATTGGTTGGGCACAGGGAGTCACACAGAATAGGAGGTTGGTGACTTGGTGGTGGTATGCACTGTGCAGGTGTGTCGGTCGGTCCTCTTCGCAAGAGCTGGTGAGTGGTGTCGGTGGTAGGTCGGAAGCCAAGTGACCGAGCCGGTCATCACTGACCCCTTTTATAAGGTGGGCCCAGGTTCCCGGATGTGGCGTGGGTCACAAAGGTATACTCAGCCGCATGTATGCAGGTACGCGGCTGAGTCATTGGTGGGGCAAGGTGTGGAGGACACAGATGTTATCCCTAGAGAGCTGGGGAGGGGATTATTGGGCTCACCTAGGTTAAGAATAGCCCAGGAGTGGCCATAGTGTGTGTGGTCACTACATTACCCCCCCTCCCCCCAGAAATTTTTAGCAACAAACTGGGGGAAGGAAAACATATACAAAACAAAAAATAAAACTAATACAAGAAACAAATACATATACAAAAATATAAAATGAATAATAACTACACAATACTATAAAATTCCAAGATAAAAAAAAAAAAAAAACTTCAATATATAATCCTGAGCCATGCTGGTTGGGGCGTGTTGTACAATAATTTACGTGTAAAGTGTGGATTGTTAGATGGTCGAGAAAGGCAAGTGTGTGTCTTTAGTAGTAAGTGTAAGATGTGTGAGGTTGGTTGTAGAGTAGGTGCATGTCTGTGTTGGTCAGCATGGAAATATATTTATGAGGCCGCTTAATAGTGCGTCCAGAGCGTGTGGTGAAACCCTCAGGGATCAAGCCTGTTTCGTCCTCCCGTGACATTTGTTGTGGTGACGGGGGTGTGGCTGGACGTACAGGTGTCTGTGGTCTGACGTGTGGACTGGCAGGACGAGGGGGTGTGGCAGGTATAATATGGACTATAGGAGGTTTATCCTGAGGGTGAATAAGAGGGATTATACATATAGATTCATTATGTTCAGGATCAGTTATGGGGTTAGGGAGGTATACGGGTGGTGGTGTAGGTGAAACAGGTTCTAGTAAGGGAGGAGTGGGTAGGGGTGGGGGTGTAGGTGGTGCCGGATGGATTATGGGATCGTCCTGGTCGGGTAAGGGGGGGGAATTAGGAGTAGATGGGGTTATAGATGGAGATGAAAGGTTAGGAGAAGGATGAATCTGAGGTGGGGCGAGTGGTGAGGCTTCAGGCACCGTAGGGAGAGGAGGGGGGGTATGAGGTGGTGGGGGTTGGAGAGTAGAGGGGGTGGGTGAAAGCGTAGCAGGTGGGGAAGGTTGTGGAGGAGTGTAAATGGGAGGATATGGTGTGTGGGTGTGAGACTGAGATGGTGGGGGTGGAATGGTGATAGTGGGGTATGATGGTGTTATGTGTTGGTGATGTGAGGTGTGATATGATGGTGTTGTGTGTTGAGGGTGTACGTGCGTGGCTGGTGCTACATGCAGTGGTGTAGGTAGGAGTGGTGGGCGGTGAGTTGGGTGTAGTGTAGGGTGTGTGTGTGGCGGGTGTGACGTAGTGTGTGCTGGTTTAACCCTCTCCCAAGACGTGACGTATGGCCTATTATTTATGTCTAGTGTGACTGTTGCGTCAGTCCTGGAGAGCACCGGATGGGGTCCGGTGTACCGTTGCTGCAGTGGTGTCCGGTGTGAGTCTGTCCTCAATAAGACAGAAGGTTCTGTGTGTAATCCGGGTGGTATGTAAGTAGGCCTGGTCTGATGGCGTGTAGGTGTAGGTGCCGCATTAGCGATGGCGCGCTTGAGTGTTGGTAGGAATGAGAGGTTGGATGTGTCTACATTAGGTGCGGTCATCTGACCAGGGAGGCGAAGGTCTTCTCCGAACACCAGCTCTGCTGGGGAATGGTGTAGGTCTTCCTTCATGGTCGTACGAATGGTTAGGAGTATGAGTGGAAGGGCGTCAGTCCATTGATCATGTTGAAGGGCACGGAAGGCATCTTTAAGGCGTCGGTGGAAACGCTCCACCATCCCGTTACTACAGGGGTGGTAGGCAGTTGTTCGTTGCCGTTTAGTTCCCAGGATATTAAGCATGTCCTGCCATGCCCTCGACTCAAATTGGGTACCCTGGTCTGTGATAATGATAGCGGGTGGGCCGAAGTTCGCGACCCAGTCGCTGAGGAAGTGGCGGGCGGAACCTTCCGCCGTTATGTCACTCATAGGGGTAGCAGTACACCAGCGAGTTGTCCTGTCCACACACGTAAGCAAATATCGTGCCCCCCGTGATGCTGGCAGTGGGCCAACAATATCTACATGTACTGTGTGGAATCTAGAGGTTGGGACTGTGAACTCGTGAAGGGGTGGGCGGGTGTGACGACCAACTTTAGCTCGTTGACATGACAGGCATGATGTAACCCACTCCTTAATTTGTCTCTTCATACTGGGCCATACTGCACGACGGCTCACCAGTCGCTGTGTTCCTGCAATCCCTGGGTGGTTGAGTGAGTGATAGTGCGAGCACACTGCCTCTCTGAACTGTGGCGGTATGTAGGGGCGTGGCGTGCCGCAGGATGTGTCGCACCAGAGCTTCGTGGTATCGTCTGGGGCTGTCAGGAATTCCAGGTGTAATCCAGTGTTGCCTGTTAGGAGGTTTTGCAGGTGTAAGTCAGACTGTTGCGCTGTTGCAATTGCAGGGAAATCCAGTGGTGGGATGTGTTGAATGGTGGCGATGGTTGTTTGTGTTGGTGGAGACCTTGATAGGGCGTCTGCTACAGCGTTGTCTTCTCCTCGAACGTGGCGAATATCGGTAGTAAATTCCGAGACGAACGATAGGTGACGTGTAACCCGTGGAGACCAGTTGGTACCCAGCTGCTGCATGGCTGTGGTAAGAGGCTTATGGTCTGTGCGGATGTGGAACGTTCTGCCTTCAAGGAAGTGGCGAAAGTGTTTTACAGACTCGTATATTGCCACTAGCTCTCTGTCAAAGGCGCTGTATTTACGTTGTGGCGGTTCCAGACGTTTGCTGTAGAAGGCAATTGGTTTGAGTAAGCCGTCCACTTCCTGTTGCAGAACTGCTCCGATAGCGTCGTCTGAGGCGTCTGTGTAAATAGATGTGGGTGCGTGAGGTGTGGGATAGGCTAGGAGTGTAGTGTCAGCAAGCTTGGTCTTAATGTTTGTGAATGCTATCTCGGCTGACGGTGTCCATACGAGTTTCTTTTGGGAATTTTTGGTGAGCCCCTTCAACAGTTCGTGGAGCGGTGCCAGGGCTGTAGCGGCATGAGGGATAAACCGGTGGTAATAATTAACCACGCCCAGGAATTCTCTTAGTTTCCTGGCTGTCGTGGGTAGGGGGAACTCTCTCACTGCCTCCACTTTCTGCGGTAATGGGGTTATTCCATAGGGTGTGACCTGGTGGCCTAGGAAATCCAGATGATCAGCCCCAATGACACACTTGGAAGGGTGGATTTTTAAACCGTATTGCTGTAGGCGAGAAAGGATTTCCCTCAGGTGTTGCTGGTGTTGACTGTGGGTATGGGATGCGATCAGTATGTCGTCTATGTAGACAACACAATAGTCTAATCCTCGCATCACCTGATCCATGAACCTCTGGAAAGTTTGTGCAGCATTGCGTAACCCAAAGTTCATGAATGTGTACTCCCATAACCCGAATGGTGTGGTAATAGCGGTTTTCTTGATGTCGTCCTCCGCCACAGGGATTTGGTGGAAAGCACGTACCAGGTCTATTTTTGAGAATACCTCACATCCCTGAAGCTTGGAATGGAAGTCAAGAATGTGCGGGATAGGGTACCTGTCAGGGATGGTGACAGCATTAAGTGCCCTATAGTCTCCACATGCTCTCCATTCTCCTTCCTGTTGTTTGGGGACCATATGTAGAGGAGATGCCCAGGCACTGTCTGATTGTCTAATCACGCCCTGCTGTTCCATCACCTGGAATTCCCTCTTGGCGGCTACGAGGCGTTCTGGGGGCATCCTACGGGGTTTAGCAAACACGGGGGGACCAGTCGTGGTGATTGTATGACGGATCCCTGGGTCTGTGACGTGTGGAGAGTTATGTGTGGAAAGAAGTTGAGGAAATTCTTGGATGATATGTTGGTATTGGGATTTGTTGGAGTGTGAGATGTGTGTTATTGTGGGAGAAGTGTGTTGACAGTGTTTGGTGGGAATAATGGCTCCAGTGGGTTGGTGAATGAGTCGTTGTCTCTTAGCATCTATCAGTAGGTCATGAGCAGTCAAGAAATCGAGACCGAGGATTGGTGCCTGGACATCAGCCACAACGAAAGGCCACACGACATACTCCTTTCTCATGAGGGTTATTCCCCTGCTTCTGGTGCCATATGTAGCGATGGGTGACTTGTTCGCTGCGAGTAGGTCGTAGGCAGTAGTGTTTTGGCACCTCCTATCCTTTACACTGGGTGGGACAACACTAACTTCTGACCCTGAGTCAATAAGGAAGTAATCCCCTGACTCGAGGTCTTCCACCCACATTAGAGTACGAGTGGTGTGGTGGGGCGTTGGAGTGTTGCCAGATGGTTGCGGTAGCGAGGGTGGTAGTGTCGGTGTGGCGAGATTGGTATTTGTGTTGAGGTTTGAGTCAGGCGTGGTGTTGTGCTGTGGCGTAGAGTAATTGTTATGTGGCCCTGTGTGGTCAGATATGATGCGGGCAGTCGAGTTATGGGCACTGTGTTGCGACCGCCTTATTCGTTTCCCTGACGATTCCACTGACAAGGGGCGCGGCAATTGCGTGCATTATACCCAAAACGCTGGTGATACTCGCATATATGGTTATGTTGCCATTGTTGCTGTGGCGTGATGGGAGTCTGGCGCTGCAATGGCGGTAGTCTGCGTGGAGGTGGGGCATAATGTTGTTGAGTGGAAGGTTGTTGTGTAGGTGTGTAGGTTTGAGGTAATGAGATGGATTGTTGTTGCGGTGTGGGGTAATATTGTTGTGAGGATGGAAGGGCTTGTTGTTGAGTGGATTGGGGGGTGGTATTATACTGGTATTGCATTGGTGTTGGTTGTGATGTTGGTACAGGTTGATAAACTTGTGTCTGTTGTAGGTGTTGGTATTGGTGGGTGGATGTTGGTGGTATGTGTTGTTGTATTGGAGGTATAGGGTGTTGGTGTTGTGTCTGTTGTAGGTTTTGGTATTGGTGGCTGGATATTGGTAGTGTTTGTTGTTGTATTGGAGGTATAGATTGTTGGTGTTGTGTCTGTTGTGGTGGAGGTAGCGTTATTGGAGGGATGGCGGATGTGGGTGGATTGGTGATGTTGGCGGTGAAATGCTGGCACTCGCCCAGACTCGTTGTGGATATGTCCATTATTTCGTCTGCTTGTGTGGCGTATTCCAAAAGTGGCTTGTTTTTGTGTGCTTGGAGGAGTTGTTGTACTGTTATAGAGAGTTTCCTGGTGAAACAATCCCTCACGGCATCTTCTGAATATGACTTGCCCGCCTTCTCATTCAGCTGTAGGAGGTTTCTTAGTAAGGCTGACGGGCGGCGCCCTTCCAGCTGGGCGTCTTCCATGGCCCTCCTGTATTGGGATGCCGTCATACCGTGTGAGGATATTATGGTATCCTTCAGACTCTCGTACGAGCGCTGCTGAGTTATTTCTGAGGGAATATCTTGAAACACGTCAGATGGTAGCGCTCGCAGGACAGCGTTGAATTTCTCCTCATTTGTGTACGTGCTGGTATACCATAACGTCTCCATGTGACGGAACCACGAGTGTACATTTGGTGAGTAAGGAGGGACGTGGGGAGTATGTGTCAGTGTAGTAGTGTTTGTGGATGTGGTGGCATGTTGGGATAGAGGGTGGGGAGCCATGTTAGGTGACTGTGTGTTATTGTTATTGGGGACTGAGGTGGCCATGTTATTGGTGTGAAATAAGTATAGTGATGGATGTGGGGTGGTTGGGAATGAGTAGGCTAGGTTGAGGAGGAGTGGGGGTGGATGGTTAAATAGGCGGGGAGGTAGCGGGAGTGATAGAAAATGGAAACACGATGGGGGACCAGGATATACAAAGGAAGAGGCAAGGGATGCAGTAATGGAAAAGGGTCAGGTTAATTCCCTTGGGAGTGTCGAGATGATGTGGCGCACGTGGTGTGCGGGTGACGGTGTGTGGGTGAAGGTGAGGTGTGCGGGTGAAGGTGAGGTGTGCGGGTGAAGTTATGGTAATGTTATACCAATATAAAAAAAAATATATATTATACAACATGTGGCAATGGGCCGTACGAACGAAAAGATATGGAAAAAAATGGGGGAGAGTAGCACTGGGGGGGGATCACCGAGGGAAAGAATGGAAAGTAAATAATAATGGTACTCAAGTTGTGTAGGGCATCCTGTTGGAGACGGTACAGCCGGAGGTAGAAAGATGGTACCGTAATAGTTCCTTCACAGCAGCCTGTAAGTGTGTGTGAGAAACTGTGGGGGTTGGAGAAACACGTGGAAGTTGGGGCAGTGAAAATGGGTAGCTAGGGGGCACACTTGGGTATTGGGAGGGGAGAACTGAGTGGGGCAAAACACAAATTTTTGGCTACGTTAACACAAAAATGGAGGGTGGCGTGTATATGTAAAGGGGGTCCTTGTGGCTGGAAGAGCGGTCGTCCGTAGCGTGCAGGCGTGGAGTGGCGTAGAGATGTGGAGTGGTGAGTGGAGCGATGGCGCACGTGATGTGGAGTGGTGAGTGGAGTGATGGCGCACGTGATGTGGAGTGTGGAGTGGTGGTCCAAGAGTCAACCGTAACACGTGGCGTGGAGTGGCGTGGCGAGTGGAGCGGTGGCGCTCGTGATGTGGAGTGTGGAGTGGTGGTCCAAGAGTTACCCGTGGGACGTATCTTGGGGAGTGGTCCAATGGTAACACGTGGCGTGGAGTGGTGTAGTAGTCGAGGCTTACATGTAAGGTATATCAAAATATATATTCTAGAGCAGTCCCGGGGTCACCAGTGTAGTTATTCGGGGTTAACAGACTCTAGAATACACGATATACTTTATTGGTTGGGCACAGGGAGTCACACAGAATAGGAGGTTGGTGACTTGGTGGTGGTATGCACTGTGCAGGTGTGTCGGTCGGTCCTCTTCGCAAGAGCTGGTGAGTGGTGTCGGTGGTAGGTCGGAAGCCAAGTGACCGAGCCGGTCATCACTGACCCCTTTTATAAGGTGGGCCCATGGAGCTAGAATAGGAGGAGACGACCCGCGGTCAGAAAAGTGAGGTCAGGTCAGCCACATTGGGATTGGCAAGAAGCTCGCCAGCCGCTCCTTAATTATTAATCTGGCCATGACTTATGTCACCCAAAAGGTGATTAATTCATACATTCTGCAGACAATGATATATATTGTCACTAAACAGTTTGGGTGAACACTACCACTATCTTCAGTGGTCACGACAGAGTGAAGAAATAACATATTATACAGTAAAGCAGTTCCTTTTTATGCAGTTATCAAAGTATGTCATATGTATGTCTATGCGTGTGTGTGTGTGTGCGTGTGCTTGTGTATATGTGTGTACAATCTGGGTGTGGTAAAATATGTTCACGTGTGAGGGAGGGTCACCAAACAAATTAATAAACGGCTGTGTTTGTGTTACTTAGGGAGGGACCCATTTATCAATTAGGAAGTTCATTAAGGGATTACGTTTGCGAGACCCATCACCAACCCATCACTAAGGTTGAAAATGTCATGGTTTTGAATATACAACAATAATTCAGTTATTTTTCTTTTTCCGACTTCATGACATATACAGTAAAAGAGTTGGCATCCTTCTCAGTGCAACTGTAATTGGCATTACATGTATAATTAAATACTGCATTATTCATTTTGCCTCCCTAGTTAGGATGATCGGTTACTTGGCCATGCCTATTATTCCAAGGAAATGCATACCATTGGATTTTGTTCCAATTTTAAGTGTGTCAAGCAAGTGTATTAGAAATATTAAAAATAATGTTTCTCTTTAGGTAATCAATGACTCTGTTCTGAAAAGTAGGATATTATCTGATTCTGTTAATATAGAGCCAGAGGAATACATGTATATTCCAAGTCAGTCTCATCTCTCAAAGTGTACAAATAAGATAGTTTTGTATATAGCAGGATTTGATATATATAAGTTAATGAAGTCCTTGTATTGTGAACCATACATTGTTGCCCTAAACTCAGACAAGACTGATAAACATATTCTTTCCTTGGTAAAACTTAAAGACAGAGTAAACTTGGTGTATCCATCTGATGATGTAATTGATATATGTATCATATCAGAAAAACTGTTTAGGGAAAGAGGGTCCAGCACCACTTTGGAGAAGGTAGATTGTAGCAAAATAATAATATCAGTGTTAATATATTATGCTCACAAATACATATTTTCTACTTTAGCTGGCCACATGTACGACTGAAAATCACTTGAATTAGTTAATTAAGGCAGTTGCTGAATCATATTTGCAGGTGAAATATGTATATAAGGCCAAACAAAGAAGTTGGCATCCAAAGTGAAAGTAAAGAGTTGACAAATATATACAAAACTTATACATTTCAGTGGCCAATTTGGTATAGAGTGATAGGTCAGTAATTTATAACTTTCTATTTATATTATTGAAAGATGTGTGAATTGTATGTTATTAATTAAAGAATACGAAATACATGTCATACAGTAATTAAAAATGAATAAACAGCGTGAGGAATATGGGTAAACTGTATGGGTACTATGAGTGGTCAGCCTTTCTTGCCAATACTAGGCGTTGGCTTCTGAGGACCTGACTGGCTTCACTCCACTGTGACCCAAATGAACGCGCGGGCCGCCTCCTCCTATTCTAGCTCCATGGGTGGGCCCAGGTTCCCGGATGTGGCGTGGGTCACAAAGGTATACTCAGCCGCATGTATGCAGGTACGCGGCTGAGTCATTGGTGGGGCAAGGTGTGGAGGACACAGATGTTATCCCTAGAGAGCTGGGGAGGGGATTATTGGGCTCACCTAGGTTAAGAATAGCCCAGGAGTGGCCATAGTGTGTGTGGTCACTACAACCACATATAGTATATATACACTATTCACTCACGCGGGTCTACAAAACTCTAAACTACTCAGTAGCGTGACTGTGTAAGTACTGAGGCGGCGACGACGGGCGGACCGGGGCGGTGACTGAGCAGTGAGCACTATAATTAATATTGTATAGTGATGGGTCGTTGGTGAACGAACCTGCTCTAAGAGCCGGCTCTTTGCAGTGAACTATGAGAACCGGCTCTTGCTTAAGGGCCAAATGGCTCTTTTGGCTCTCTGTTAAAAAAATAATTGAAAACTTGAAATAAATTAATGAGCGAAATATATGATAAATACAATTTTCTCTGATTATTCATAGGGATGCATTTGTAAATCATATAAACATCACACAGTCGCACGTTGTTTCTGACCTTTGTGTAGCCACCATATCAGTATCAAGTTAATATTATTAATATGGTCTTTTGTGCACGATGTAGGAATGAGATACTATTAAAAAAAACTACATACATAATTACAAGAACAGTCATTATTGTCATGTCGCATATTATTCCTCCTATTACTGGCATTCATTGTTAAAAATAAAAACACCTCAGTCTCCCTTGGGGATGAGAAACTACTGCCCATTTTATTTACTATACTGTATAACAAAACATGCGCTGAGTGTGTCCTCATGTGACCATAATTTTGTTAAGTCATTATTACGGTAATTTTTTTTGAATTAATTTTTCAATTATAATCAACAGCCAAACTGCCTCCGAGCCTTCGACCCTTAAATCATTGTACAAACCATACGATAATTAAAAATTGTATCATACCAGAGTTAGGTTTGTCGTACATGTACGATAATTATTGTACCTATGGCAACACTGCACCCATTGCCAGTCTATCACTATCTGTGGCTCTTGTTTGTTTGCCAGATACTGCCAGGCAAGTTAATTAATACGGCCAACACCCACAAATTAGGCAAGAGGAATTTCCATAGCCCCACCTTAATAACTTTTTAATCTCTTCCAATTTTAAATATGAACATATACAAAGTAAAACATATATGCATATGCCCAACTACACACATATACATATTATGTATGTATATATGTATATATATATATAGCTAGACTTATTCATACTCATAACAATAATAACATATGACAAGACTTTGGCATGCAAGGCGAGACTAAACAGTTTAAAGGACCCCAGGCTAAGGTCAAGGCAGAGGTCAGTGAGTTCTCGAGTCTTGACCCAATGCAGCAGACTTCCTCCCTTGTGTAAATCCTTCAATGGTAACACAAAATATTATATACACTCTCCGCTCTTTTTAGGCAAGTTTAAATTACAGTACCTATTTATGTAGATATATCTGTATTTTGTGTTAATTTTTGTACATACACTTTTTTTTTTTAATTTCGTACCCCTCGTAAAAATTCGTCGCTGTAACGATCAAACGACTTTAACGGACACAATCTTCCCCCTATTAGTCCGTTAAAACGAGGCTTAACTGTATATAGTACAGTACAGTATAATATTATGAAGCCTGATGAAGATAACTGATCATAACATAACTCTCAGAGTTACATGTGTCCTTTTGGCAATACACACCTTTATATCCCTCTACAATAAGGATTGATATTGTCAACATATACATTGACCTTTATATCCCTCTACAATAAAGATTAATATTGTCAACATATACATTGACCTTTATATCCCTCTACAATAAGGATTAATATTGTCAACATATACATTGACCTTTATATCCCTCTACAATAAAGATTAATATTGTCAACATATACATTGACCTCTATATCCCTCTACAATAAGGATTAATATTGTCAACATATACATTGACCTCTATATCCCTCTACAATAAAGATTAATATTGTCAACATATACATTGACCTCTATATTAATGTTGTCCATACATTGACCTTTATATCCCTTTACAGTAAGGATGGATTAATATTGTCCAGTTTATATAGCTATACATTCACCTCTATATCTTTCTACAATAAAGATTAATATTGGACAAACTTTCTAGTCATATAACCACCTCTATGTCCCTCTACAAAAAGGGTTATAGTTGACTATCCCTTCTTTTATAACCCTGCAGACCTTGAAAGGTGAGAAGTGTTTGTGACTTTGTGTGTTGTGCATCAAGACTGTTGTTGTCTGATGAACTGAAGAAGGGATGAGGGTCGTCTTTTTAACCTCCTCCAAGACATTGTCGAGAGAAATGGTTTGCCTCCATAGTCATTTTATCCTGATCTACAACCACCTACCACTATCACCATTCACCTACCACCTACCACTATCACCATTCACCCACCACCACCACCACCACCATCCAGGGTTGCCAAATGTCTCTGACAGAATGTCGCTAGATATGCATCAAAATTCCGCTAAAATTAGTAAAATATCGCTAGATTATTCCCAGCCCAAATGATAATACTGTAATATTTTAAAACAGGCCTCGGATTTCACATTTGAACTAGTAGAAGGAAAGGATATAATTTCTTGAAGCCGAAGATGATGTTCCTTCTTTGTAAGAATCCAATCAGTATGTCTACATACCGTAGTGCTAATCTTGCTTGTGATACTTCTTGGAAATTCATAACTGTAACAACATTTCTCACTTCTTTGCACGCCAGAGCGAACACGCAAAATTCAATTAACTGTGTCAGTATGCAGTATGTTTCGGACTTTGTATTTTACTATAAGTTCAGCTGACTAAACAGAGTCAACAGACGATCTACATCTGTAGCATTAGAGTGTGGGAGGGACAAAATATCCATTGCTACTTGCCACAATATGTTGCTACTATAAGTTATTTCCCTCATATACTTCAAATATACCTAGACTGTGTGATAAATAACTGTCACCCGAACTTATTGTGATAAAACGTTTTACCTTCAGAAAATACCGCTATATAGTCGCTAGATGGAAAATTTTGTCGCAGTGTGAGCACTAATAAAGTCTCTAGATCTAGCGACTTTTCCGCTGATTTGGCAACCCTGACACCATCACCATTCACCCAGACAACACCCACGTGACCCACCACCACCACCACCACCAAGAAACGAGGCAGCAAGTCGGCACAGTGCACACCAAGGTACCGGTATTATAATGAGTAGCAGAGTGTCCGTCACCATCCCTGACTCTCAGATCTGTCACCTCACCGGTCAATGTTGCCTTGTTCACTCCACCTCTGCTGGAGAACAGTGTCAAGGCAACACTACCATTATTATCACTATATAGGCACTACGGTACCTCACCCTTCACAACAAAACCCTGTAATGGAGGAAAACACTGACTGTTCCTGCTTCACATCCACCACCACGTAAGCGTATGTTGATATGTAGGCTTTAACTATAAGAAAGACAGTCCACCACCACGTAAGCGTATGTTGATACTTATAATATGTAGGCTTTAACTATAATTAGAAAGACAGGACTGAACAGGCGGCCTGAACGGTCGCCGGTAGATCTGTCGATGACATTTTGAGTGGTCCGGCTCCGGTCAGGTTGAGGCAGTTTGTGTGTGTGTGTGTGTGTAATGGCGGTAATGGAATTCCCTCTGCAAGTTTCACACCAACACATAACTGTGATTTTCACTTTTTTAATATTAGGCTATTGGTGTTATAGCCATGTTATTTTGTTATTGATATAGGCTAGACGTAACTATAAATATTGTACAAATTAACCTGTGTATGGTATTATTAGAGTATTTACTATTATCAAGTTATACTTTATTTCTATTGGTGTTTTACATGTTACTTGTCTATTTTACTCATGTTACCTGCATACAGTACGGTATTAAATTACTGTAATAAGTACCAGTATTGCACAAATTGAGCTGTGTATGGTATTATTTGAGTACTGTATCTACAGTACTATTATTGGTATTATTACAGGGTTCTTGGCTAGGATTGCAGTGTTACCATATCCGGCTAAGTCCCGGAAATTTGCCCAGTCTCTTTATTGTTTACACCGGTTATATCCTGGTATTTTGCCCAGGTTAGGTTCTGGTTGGTTGCTGTGGAATAAGTTAGGTTAGGTTAGGTTAGGTCAGACTAATTTCGAAAGTGTCATAGAATGGTCAAAATAGTGGGTAATGATACAAAAATATACAATATATAGTAGTGAACCCAGTACTTCTGTAAATTTACCCTACAGTATTATTAAGTAATATTCTGTTTCTATTGATATTTTATATGTTACTTGCCTATTATACTCACATGTTACCTGCATAATAAATTACTGTAATAAGTATTGTACAAATTAACTTGTGGTTTGTATTACTGTATTTGAGTACCGGTATTTACTATTATCAAGTTATATTTAATTTGTATTGGTGTTTTACATGTTATAAACTGTTGGGTTATAAAGTTGAAGTCAGATCCCCACAAAGTAAAATTGCTTATTAATTTATCTTTACATTGTTCCTTGTTTTAATCAGTTGAAATAATGTGTCAGTATATTATGTCCAAGTTTGATCCTCTAATGAAAATATTGTTAACATTTTAACCCCCAGAGTTATACCTATAGTCATCTTCCTATATCTCTATTAATATGACACTTAATACATAATATATATTCATTATATACTGGTACTTAAAGGGATATTGTCAAATTAATCAAACACAAAGCAGTAGGATATAATGATTGTATCAAGCAAAACTATTTACTGTTAACTATATATAAAACATTTTTTCAGCCCTCCAATTACCCCTGGAAAACTTCTTGTGAACACACCCCATGTTGAGAACCACTGCTCTAGAGGCTGAATATTTCATACATTAAAAACAGGTATGGAAAGTTAGTAGAAAATGAAAGATAAAACAACAATTATATATATTATAGATGTAGGCCTATACTATATTTACTATATTTATGTTTTACAAATTGTTAAAACTAATCCCCTATGTTCCCTCTCCTACTCCTTGTGTCCAGTGTGTCCCATTCCTGCCTTTTACCTCAAATACTATATAACTTTACTTTGTACAGTAAATTGATCTTTCCCCTTTTTCTGTTTTCATTTCTACCATTTCCATGCTTGCCTTAATGTCAAATCATTCCTCTGTGTTCATTGTAATAATATATAACCTGAATTGTAACCAGGACCAGGGTAGATTATGTAGACCTAATTAAGTCAAGTTATTATGACTTAATCTGACCCACTCACTATATTAATGACACTTTATTATTTCAGGATTGGCCAAACCTGATGAGGACCAGGATAGACTACAGGTTTTGAGTATCCCGCCCATGGCTATATAGTGGCAACAGTTTCAACAGTTTTCACTTCTCAAGTTCTCAGTACCGGTACAGTATAAGTCAGTTCAGTGTGAAGGCAGCTATGGAAGAGGGAGGATTTAATACTCTCTTTTTTTACAGTTTATAGTACAATTATTATTTACCATCAATCAAAGGTTAATGTACGGTAATAATATAATAACAGCAATAAATGTATGGGATATTATGTGTAGGAATTAATGTAACAATGTTGTTGTTGTTGTTGAATGATTGTTAATGATAATGTAACACACCAGTTGTTATTATTTTTGTCAAAATATCATGTCCATTTTTATTTGTATTTATGTTTTCAGTGATTAATAAGACATTATTGGTGCTTTATATTCCCTTATTAATAAATTTAGCACATAATATTCTTTTAATACTGGATCATTATAAGTTTATTATTGTACTTATACAGTATATTAGGGGATAGTATACATTTGGGACATTGGAGTTCTTTGATTCCTCGAAAGTGTAACAGGAAACAAATACTGTATAATGATAACCTGTTGCTTGGAATTGATTGGAGGAAACATTTGCTCCAGAATTACCACCCAAAACAATTTACTATAGCCTATACCTTCCATGTTTAATCCTATTTAACTATCTCAGATGTACAGTACAAGATATATTAAAAATACAAGTTAACCATAAAAGTACCGGTATTGCATTATAAGTGAATGTGTAAATACAGTTACATGAAATAATTAATTCATTATTAAACAACCCAATGAAGTTATAATTATTCTGGATTTTTTTTCTTGCGAATTGTCCAGTGAAGTGATAATGAAAAAAGAAGTGTGAAAATAAGGAAACTAAATCCAGAATATTAAACAAGACAAGTTGAAGAAGAGAGAGAGGCTGCAAGACCTGGAAGGAAGCACATGACATTTATCAATAAATATTTTGTTAGTTTTAATGAGAGTTGTATTATGGTTACCAGATATACTGATCCTTATATTTCATTTCCAGGTTGGAGTGATGATAAACACCATTAGAGTTACCAGTTCTTCCACTACACTGGAAATAATATCAACACTACCATCACCTTGAAGACTGTGTATCAGGCCAGGACCACCAACACCACTTGTACCAGGGCCATCAACACCACTTGTACCAGGACCATCAACACCACTTGTACCAGGACCATCAACACCACTTGTACCAGTACCATCAACACCACTTGTACCAGTACCATGGTATGGTGTTGGAGTTTCAGTAATGAAGAGGAGGAAGTACAGATAGGCAGAGTAAGGAGCTCTGTCCAATGGAAGGGTAATAATTATTATATTTTAGAACTGTGCCTTATTTCTTGTTCACTGGTGTCTCAAAATACAGTATTTTTTTTCAACCTTTTTCAGGTACAGTTTACTGTATCTTGAATATTTATTTTCTCATTTATTTTCCAGTAGTATCTTTGCCATGATTAGTCCAAGAGATAAGGGGCATTTATTTTTATGAAAGTGCCAGATGTTTTGTTGCTTGTATTGAAAAGGGTGTACCTTGAAGATCATTGAAAATGGGTACGGTAGTGTTAATTTTCAATAGTGGTGGGTGTGGTCAGTATTATCTCTGTCTATCTATCTATAGCTCCGACGTCTCGTTCCCTCCGGGAACTCCCACCAACGGGATGGCCACGGCAGAAGAGTCCAGTTTTCCCTGTTCCAACACTCCCTCCTCACTTGCTCCATCCCCCCTCCCCCCCTCACACACTCTTCAACTCTGTTCTGCCATCTAACTGGAGGTCTGCCTCTCACTCCAGGTCCCAGAACTTCACTATCGTACACCTTCTTTAAAAACTCACCTTGCATTCTCTCCACATGTCCAAACCACCTCAATGTATTACGCTTCACTCTCTCAACCACTCCACACTCAATACCAATTGCCTTCTCACTCATACCACATCTCTCATACACACACTCATTACTTTCTTCATCCCACCTAGTAAGTCCACATGCTCCTTTCAGATAACTCATTTCCACAGCACCTATTCTAGACTGATGAGCCTTACTCCATGTCCATGTCTCTGATGCATATATCAGTGTTGGCAGGATTATACTATTTCTCAGTCCCTTTTTCACTTCCATACTCACACTCCTACCCTTCATTATCCTCCCCAGTGATCCTATGACTTGCCTGCCCCTCACTGCTATCTCTCTGATTTTTCCTTCCATACTTCATGTTTACACAAAACTGTTACCAGATACTTGAATTCCTTCACCTCCTCCATCCTCTCACCCTCTAAAGTTATCTCACATTCCGTCCCAGTTGGCACAGCCACTCTATCGGATGTAACAAAGTCAATTACTTCTATTTTAGTCCTCGCAAATACCATCACCTTACTCTTAACAACATTCACCTTCAGTTTTCTTCGCTTAGGCCTGCACACAGACTGAAACTCATCCACCACCCTCTGTAACTCTATTTCACTCTCAGTCAGCAGCACATTGTCATCCACAAATAAGCTTGCAACCAAGGACAAATCTATTCCATTCAACCTCAGTTTTGCACCCAGGCCCACCACCTTTGCCATCATCTCTCCTGCAACCATCCATAAAGTTCTCACTCAAATTGCCCTTGACCCTCTTGCAAGCTTTTGCCTCTCTGTAGAAAGCCTCAATTCCCTCCAGAAAGCGCCCACCAACTCCGTAAATCCCTAATACATCTGTCATAGCTCTCCTATCAACCCTATCATATGCTTTCTCCAAATCTATGAAGGCAGCATACAACTTCCTACCCTTCCCAATATATTTCTCCATTGTTGATTATATTGCAAAGATCTGGTCCACACACCCTCTACCCTTCCTGAACCCTCCCTGCTCCTCACTAACTTTATTCCCAGTTACTTCTATCAGTCTCTCAGTATGAACCTTTCCCGGTACACTAAGAAGGCTTATTCCCCTATAGCTACCACACTCATCCTTACTTCCCATACCCTTGTACAGAGGCACAATTATGGCTCTCCTCCAGTCCTCTGGCACCTCTCCCTGCCTCCAAGCCAAAGTGCATATAAGCAGCATCCACTCCACCATTTCCTCCCCCCCACACCTCAGCATCTCTGCAGTTATCCCATCCACTCCAGGAGCCTTTCCCATCTTCAACTTTCCTATTGCTTTCCTAACCTCTTCCCTCCCTTGTTCATCCTGTACATCCTATCATCTACCATTTGCCTCCATCCCCATGCATGTCCCCACTGCCTCCCCTCCCGTCCCCCCATTCATCAAACAATCAAAATGCCTCTTCCACACTTCTTTCACTTCCTCACTTTCACTCACAGCAACTCCATCCCCTTTGCTTTCACTCACCGTCCTCTTCACTTTCCCCTTACACTCCTTGTATTCCCTCTTTCATCTCTTTCACCTCCTCTGGCACATTTCTCTGAAGGGTTCTAACAGCCTTCCTCTTATTCTCTACTGCATCCTTCACTTCTTCAGATCACCATGCACTCCCTTTCTTCCCCTTCTTTTGTCCTTTGTACCCCACCACTTCTGCTGCTGTCCTACACACTAAAGATTTGAATGTTTCATACACATTATTCACTCTCACTCCCTCCCCTATCCCCATCCTTGCATCCCTAGTACTTCACCCACCTTCCTCTTATATTCCTCCCTATAATCTGCTTCATCTAATTTCCCACTAGCCACCTCCCTCCTGTTCCTCACCCCTTCATTCCTCCTACCATATTCCCCCTTGACCCTAACCTTCATCCTTACCAACACCGTAAATGATCGGAGCATTGTATCATTCCTCTCACCACTTTTACATCGAACACATCCTTCCTTAATCTTTCATCCACTGCCACATTATCAATCAAACTCTTCTGCTCTCCTATCTCATCCCTTCTCCTCCATAGTTACCTGTTGATCATCTTGTGCTGAAAGGTGTTTGCTAAGAACAACCCCCTCTCAGCACAGGCATCCACCAGTATTATCTCTTTTTCATCATTTTTCAACTTCCACCGATTCATCCAAATTATGGGGCAAATGATAAAGTCCATATCTGACAAGAATAAGCAGAACAATGAGCTCTATATTGAAATACTTGTTACAAAGTTGTCTTAAGGTCAACAGAGGTAGAAAGATCACATGACCTCAATTTCAATAGAAAATCACACATCTCTGCAACAAATACCTGTGACTTCAACTAGGGTTGTATTGGCAGTTTTTAAATAAAGATAATTTCAACTGTATAGTAAGAAACGGTTTTGACAATCTAAAGGAAATTTGATTTTGGATATTTACAGATTCACCATATATTGTTCAGTACAGTATATAAAACATTGTCAATAAAAAATATTTCCCTGTAGATATCTAACAAACAGAATCCTATGACATTTAAAATTAAAAGGGTTTATTTAGTTAAAGCTTTAGATTTAACATATATATATATATATATTTCCTTTCAGTTTTGAACCTGTTTTGTTTCTCCAGTTGAGCTTTAGTGTTATGTGTCCAAGCCATCATCATGAGTTTGTGGTCTAGGCTGTTGTCCATCCAGTTTTAATACAGTAATATGTACATTGTTGTTATGGGTCATAGCTGTGATGTTTACTCATATATACACTCCCATTTCACCTGTTGGAATATCTGCTTGGTTCATGCCTGGCTTTGCCATCAGAGTCGAAAATTAGTGCCATAATTAACAACCCACATTTGTCAATACACTTCTTAGTCAGCTTTATGCAGGGTTGATATTCTTGATGATCCGCCTCTATTGCTTGTTATGTTGGTATCCAGGCCTGTTTCTCTCATATCCACTACAATGCAGTCTTTCCATGTCTGGGGTCTACCTCTCCTCCTTCAATATCAAGTGCTCTCCTCTCGTCACTTTCTCCATCTCTTTTTATAATTTATCTGTACCTTCTAAGTCTAGCCACTTGTGTCTTCTTCAAAATTTCTACTGGTACCTTAACTGTTCCATTAATCCTTGTACAGTAAAGTATTCCTAATGCTATACTCCCTTGTCACTTTACACATCCATCACAGCATGCTCATTTCTACTACCTTCATTGTTCCTTATATTCCTGATGTTATACTCCCTTGTCACTCCACACATCCATCACAGCATCCTCATTTCAGCTACTTCCATCCTTCTCTCACTTACTCTTTTCACATATACTCCCTCCACCCCATACATCATTGCTGGTCTTACCACAGTTTTTTACATCTTCCCCTTTAGTTTCATTGGCATTTTCCTGTCACACTTTACTCCTCATACCACTCTCCAGCTTCTCCATCCAGATTTGTCCTGTGCGGGTCCCCTGGTGGCTCCTTGGCTTCTTGCAGAAGTTTACACTTGCACCTGCTTTTCAGACAAAAAGGAATCTCTTCCTCCTCCAGTGGCTCGTTCCCTCTTTTTAGAACATGCCTCCTTTCACAGGGAATCCCTCTGTGTACACTGATGAGTCAAAGTCTAATGCTGGAATTGGTTTTGGAGTTGTCTTTCATGAGTTTTGTAAAGGCGGCAGGCACCCTTCTGTCATGTCAATTTTTACTGCCGAGCTCTCAGCCATTTTATATGCCATCCAAGTGATTTTTACTCTCCCTCAGCCTTCATTTACTATTTTTAGCAATTCCTGTTGTGCCGTGCAGACCTTGTGCAATTTTAACTCTTCCCAACCCCTGATGTTAGTCATTCTTGAGTGGCTTCTCCTTCTGAGATGTCGTGGCCGCAGAGTTTCATTTTGTTGTGTCCCGGCCCATGTGAGTGTCGATGGGAATGAGCAGGCTGATGCTCTGACTAAGGCTGCGGTCTCCAGTTCTCGATCTCCTTTCAGGCGTCATCCTGTTCCAGTAGTGGACCTTCGACCCTACATAGATGCTGCCATTCGTTCCTGCTGGCAGGACATATGGGACGCCACTGGAGCTAACAAGTTCCGTGGCATCCGTCAGTGCCTGGGTTTGTGGAGCTACAGCGGCCTGTCCCTCCGGTGGAATACAACTCTTGTCCATCTCCGCATTGGCCACACACTATTGACTCGTGGGTTTTTAATGGAGAGTTACCCCTCCCTACTGTGATGATTGTCTGGTCCCTCTGACATTACAGCATCTTTTTGTCAAGTGTCCTATTCTCTATCCAATCCTAGCTTGCAATTAGAGTCTAGCTGTATTTTGAATGCTCGTCTCTGATTGGTCAATTTCTCCAGGCAACCTCTGCTCACGTTTACTTTTGCTATACCATAACATTGCATTTCTCCGAGGTACACTTTTTTTGTTTTTTCTTGGTGCTTCACTTATTTCGCTTAATATCTACTTGGCACTTTGGTAACCTGACAGAATAATGATAGAGGATTGCTTTTATTGTGAAAAAAATATCCATATAATTGAAAATATATGATTAAATACGAGTTGAAGTGAAACGAGTAGCTAAAAATGTTTATACAACTTCTTTTATATGCCGATATTTATTTACAAATATTACGCTACCATGATTAAAAATGGGTGGATGATGTAGAGAAAATCCTCCTGCATGTCAAGGTGTGATAAGATTGTAGATGAGACAGAAATTATTGCTGGAAACGTATTTTTTATGCCAAGATGTCAATGACGCTCCAATGTGCATGACCTTGCACCTTTTTCCAGCGCTCGTGAATGTCACCTGTGACAATGTTGCCATATGTCTGCTTGACAAAATTTTCCTCACTTCAACATCAAAATTTCCCTTTTTACTTCAATTATTCCCTATTTACTCTTGAACATTGATGATCTTCTAGGTATTTCATCTGGTAGAAAGTTCCCTGTTTACTCTTGAACGAACTGTATATTATTTCCATGTGTGGACTTCTAAATTCTCTAAAACAGAGAAATTTCCCTACACCTGGCTACACTGGGTGCACATTGGAGCGTCTTTGACATCTTGGCATTAAAATTACGTTTCCAGCAATAATTTCTGTCTTATCTATAATCTTATACTAGCATGACATGCAGGAGGATTTTCTCTACATCATCCACCCATTTTTAATCATGGTAGCGTAATATTTGTAAATAAATATCGGCATATAAAAAAAGTAGTATAAACATTTTTAGCTACTCGTTTCACTTCAACTCGTATTTAATCGTATATTTTCAATTATATGGATTTTTTTTTCACTATAAAAGTAATCCTCTATCATTATTCTGTCAGGTTACCAAAGTGCCAAGTAGATATTAAGCGAAATAAGTGAAGCACCAAGAAAAAAAAAAAAGTATACCGCGGAGAAATGCAATGTTATGGTATAGCAAAAGTAAACGTGAGCAGAGGTTGCCTGGAGAAATTGACCAATCAGAGACGAGCATTCAAAATACAGCTAGACTCCAATTGCAAGCTAGGATTGGATAGAGTATAGCCTTGGAGACCTTCCTTGTAGGCACCTCTCTGAATACCAGGTGGTTGATGGTTCTTACAGTCTCTCCCAGGTGCTCGGGGAGAAGGATTGTAGTGTTGCTCCATAAATTGTAAATTTTATTATTTTTATGGCTATTCTTTTTTAGGTAGGTGAAGTTTAATATTTCTTTCGTTCATATTTTAATTAATTTATATATTTAATTTGAGTAGTATGTGATTTTTGGATGATATGGCTTTTTATTCATGCTGATTCTCCCTATCAAGGTAGTGAATATAATTTAATGCTTGTACATATTTTATTAATGATATAGAAGAGCATTTTATGTTGGGCAGTACACTCTCCTCGTTTTTTACGTGAGGTTAGGTTCCTGAAGGGGACACGTAAAGTAAATTTCGTATAAAGTAAATTGTACATTTCCATAAGAAATAATGGTACAGTGAAAGCTCCTTTAACCGCTCACCCACTCAGAGCGTAGAGTGTTAAAAGTGAAGAGAAGTGTTCAGTACTGTTACTTTACAAATGTAAATACAGTATTACAATTCGTTTTAAGCATATTAAATGTGTAGAACAATTCGCAGACAACTCATGAATGAAATGAGTCGTCGTCATGTGTGGTGGTGGTGGAGGTGGTAGGGGGGAGAGTAGGGGGAAGGGGTGGGAGATAGCGTGATATCGTTTTACATTTTATTGAGCATATTCTGGTATTTCCTTCTTTCTCTGTTCGAGAAAAACCTTCCTTCTTGATATGGAAGGATATGACCTTCCTTTTTGTAAATGCACCACCTGACATGACTGAGTGTTGAAGCTGGTGGTTAATAACTCGTAATTACTAAAATGAACAAGTGACAACAAGGCAGGCTAGACCTATATTCCTTTGACCTTGAGCTAGGGTGAACGGAGACTGAGGGTAGGGGGGGGAAGGAGCGTGGGAGATTTTGCCGAAGATAAAGGAATACAGGTGTCCCCCGCTTTAGGATCGGGTTAGGTTCTCAAAAAGGTGATCATATATCGAAGTTAAGAATCAATGGGAAAAACATTAATGCGTTACAAAAAAAATCTTTTCTACACTCAAATACACAAATAAACCGTGTGGCGACATCAACAAGTCCTCTCAGGTTCCCTTTCCTCCTCTTCCTCTTCTTCCAAGCTGCGTCGATGTTGTCGATGGCTTTCTTTACATTATAATTTTTCCAAAAGCCCTTTATCGTGTGCTTGTCAGGAGTGTCGATTGCTTCAAGCAACTGTCGCTTTGTGCACCGTTGATAATACGTCTTGAAGGTAGCAATCACACAGCAAACACTGACAGTGTTTGTTGCTGGCTGGCGTGGTGGCGCTACGGACAGTCACCCAAACTCAGTGCTCTTATTTTTAAAGTAATTACTCTATATTAGTGTAATTTGGTGCTATTTACAGTAAAGTTTTGATAATCTAAGGTAATTTTTATCGATTCTTCCGTTATTTCATGAGTCTTCGTAAAAGAAAAATGCGTTGCTGTAAAATATTATCACAATTCATAAAATATCGTGTGTCAAGGGTTAAAATATATTAAAATGATCACCTAGTTCAGTATCTAAGGAAATTTGGCTACATTTAAGGTATTTTCAACCCACTTTTTAAGGTAATGCCACAAATACTTCATGAGAACCCTGCCCAAACAAATGACGGTTTAGTAAAGTGTAGAGATCATATAACCGAGTTAATCCTAAAGCGGGCGATCCTATAGCGGGGGACACCTGTACCAGCTTTAGCACTTTTCTTTATTTTTTCAGCATTATCATGTATTGAGTGCAAAGTACTTTCATGCAACTGCATCGATTGTTTTATGACCTAGGTGCTCTCGCCACGATCGTACCTCGCCAACACTTCTAATTTATTTTCCAGAGTTATAGACTTTCTCTGTCTTTTTGGACTAGGAATACTAATTCAATCTTTTGCTGGCCATTATTAATGCAAAATGAATAACAGTACTTTACAATTAACAATATTTGCAGCAATATAAAGCTAGATAAGCGTAAGTAAACACAACACACGGGATCCACTAGACGTAAACACAACACACGGGATCCACTCACCATAAACACAACATAAGCCTATGTGCTCCCAGTGTGACTGACTGAAACTGACTGAGTGACTGACTCATCAGTGAGGCGTCACGCGTGGGTGGCTTGATGTGGAAGGGGTGGGAGGCTCCTGTTCGTTCGTGTTATTTTAAGAGTTCGTGTAAATTGCATTTATTTTATTTTTTCATGATACGTGCTATTTCAAATTCGCGTAATTTAGGCTCGTGTAAAAAGCGAGGAGAGTGTATATGACCCTAGCTGTTGCACCAGCTTGAATTCTTCCAGTTATTTCCTTATCTTCATTACCATCTGCTGACAGAGTGGATCCCAAGTATTTAAAGGCCTCTACCCACCTCAACTCCTCCCCATCCTGCCTGATACTTTCACGTCTATCTTGCTCCTGTTCTAGAAGTGCACATCATATATTCCATCTTTGATCTATTTATATTCATTCCTCTACTTTCCAGTGCTAATCTCCACTCCTCCAGTCTGAGCTCTACCCCTTCTTTTGTCTCACTTATCAGCATACATTATGTCCCAGGGTGTCCCCTCTCTTACATTCTCTGTCAACACGTCGAATACTATGTTGAAAAGGAGATGGCTCAGCACAGACTCTGTCCATCAAGCTCACTTGTGTCTTGGCATTCCTGTACATTTCCTTTACCAGTCGTACATATTTTTCGGTACCTTCCTCTCTCTCAAACATCTCCACAATTCCTGCCTTGGTATTCTATCATAGGTCTTATCTAGATCTATAAGTACCATGTGGAGTTCTTCCTGTTTCTCTCTGTACTTTTCCACCATTTATCTCGGTATGAAGTTGGATTTGTTGTTCCTCTTCCAGGGATGATTCCAAACTGACCTCTGGCCACCTCCACCACTTGTCTCGGTAGTCTCTCATCCATTATCCTTTCTCAGAGCTTCATAATGTGTGATGGTAGTTTGATGCCGTTATAATTTCCACACTCTGTACATCTGTTTTTCTCCTTGAAGACGGGTATCAGCACACTCTTCCTCCACTCATCTGTTATCTCTTTTTCCTCCTTTATTTTGCACATTAGGTTCCACAACAAATCCCCTTCTACTTCACCCAGAGCCCTCAACACCTCCACTAGGATCTCATTTGGATCAGGTGTCTTATTGGTTTTCATTTTGTAAGTGCTCTCACCACTTCTCTTCTTACACATCTCATGGACCCTGGATATAATGTAGTACAGTATTCCATCATCATACTGATCCTGTGGGTTCTCCTTGTTTAACAGGTCCCAAAATTACTCCTTTCATCTCTGTTGTATCTTCATCACATCCATTATTACAACACCATTTGCATCATTCATCTGATTCACATGATTTATATTTTTAGTTGATTTTTTCCGACTCCTTACTATCCTGTATATTCTCTTTTCTCCTTCAGGTGTTTTTAGTTCTTCATACAGATCACGACAGGCCTCAGCCTAAGCCATTGCCACTGCTACTACTTTCTGCCTAACTTCTTTGCTTTCTGTGCTCCATCTTATACTCATATGTTCTGCTAAGTTCCAACTTCTTTGTTTCCTTTTCCCTTTTTATAACATCACTTATATCCTCTTTCTACCACCATTCATCTCTAGTTGTATGTGACATTCCAGATATTACTGCTAATACTTCTCTGGCCACTCCTCTCAAAGTCTCTGTATTCTCTCTCCACCAGTCTTGAATTCCCTCTATATTTACATTCACCTGTCTAGCACCTTGGTCTTGAACTCCTGACTCTTCACTTCCTCTTTCAGTGGTATTCATTGGACCTCTTCTCAATACCTCCTCTTTCCTAGCCACACATCCATCACTAGCAACCAGTGTTGTGGGGTCACTTGGTCTTGTATAACTTTTATCTCCACTAAATTTGATCTCCTATACATAAGATAGTCTATCTGGGTGGCATTACCTCTTATAGGTGATGATGTGCTCGTCCCTCTTACAAAAGAAAGTATTAACAATTGCCAGGTCAAAAGATATAGCCAGATCCATTATTAGTTTGCCATCTACATTTCCATTTCCAAGCCCATGCCCTTTTTGTATCCCCTCCATTCCATCATTTTCTGCTCCAACATCACCATTCAGATCCAAGCCCAGCAATTCTCTCCATCTCATATTCTATATTTCTCCAAAACTCTTCCTTTTCTTCGTTCGTTGATCCTGCCTCTGGTGCATATGCACTAACCATATTTAATGCACTTTCTCCATATAGGCTAATAGCCTTTTTGTTATCAACTGATCTCTTCTTACTTCCTTCACACATTCTTTCATTTCCTGCAACACCACTATTCCAACTCCTTTTCTTCTACTGTTGCATTAATATAGTAAAGTTTATACCCATCTCATAATTCCTTTGCTTTGTTACACCTGCACTCAAACTATGCTCACCCTCCTCATCTTTATCAGCTTCACCACCTCCCTTCCTCGGCCCATCAAGCTCCCAACATTCACCGTTGTCATCCTCAGAACAATAGGAGCTCACTTCTTTAATTGTTGAAGTTCCTCAAGCTGTCTGGCCGAGCAGCCCCGAGCTCTTGAGGAAGGCCATGGCCTGAACTGGGCTTTCTCACAGTGCCCTCAGAGAGTGTATGTTGTGTTGTTGGCGAGTGTGGTTGTGTGTATTGCAGTCTTCAACAATGTGTTTAATAGTATGGGGTGCTGTGTTGCATCCTGGATAGGCATCCGCAATGGCTCCATCCAGCCTCTTCTGGTATGTCAGAAGGTCCTGGAGTGGCGGTGTCTACGTCGTGGGACCAACCCCCAAAGCTGCCAAGGAAGGAAGCTATGGGGGCCAAACTGTCACAAAACCCCCCCGACCCCCACAAGGAGGCGCGAGTCCCTGGGAACGGCTTCGGTCACCCGGGCAATACCATCACTTCTTTAGTTGCACTCGCTGATGGCGTGGTATTGTATATTGGCAGAGGTCAGGTGATGCCTCTTTGCATTACTTATAGTGGGGTACACCCTGGTATGACTCACTGTTCATTGGTTGTAGCTCATTATGGTTTGGGCTTGGTTGTTATTGGCTGACTACCCTTTCTGATGCCAACCCTCCATATTTATCCAGACTTGGGACCAACATAGAATTGTGCTGGCTTGTACCCCCTGTTGTTGGGTTGCAACTCCTATGGCTGGCAATACAGTACACTATAGTGCCAAAAATTTGGGCAGGGTGTAAAACAAGCTGTGCCAAATTGCCGTACGGATCAAACTGTTGGAAGATATTTGTAAAACACGATGCATCATGGCCTCAAACTTAATAATTTTGCTAAGTCATTTACTTTACCACTTATCCCATCCATCGTGCTCTCCCCTCTGTATTGACAAAACTGAAATACAAATTTGTGTGTGCAGCTATACAAAAAAGGATAACTGTACATACTCATTACAAACATTAGGGGAGGTGGCCGAGTGGTTAGTGCTCTGGACTCATAACCTAGAGGTCGGGAGATCAATCCTCTCAGGTGAGGGCCAGAGAATATTTACTCTTCTGATTTGAGTTTCAGGCACTAACTATAAGGCCACCGAACGTCGTAAAACATCCTCGCTGGTACCATAACAGCTGCAGTATTTGGGAAAAACCCTCACTTCCCTCTCTCTGTGGCTGGGTACCAGTTCGAAAGTCGTGACGTGTGTGTGTGTGAGCAGCAGTTGACCTGGGCCACGGTAACTGGCTTCATGAAGCCTATGTCCAGTGTCAGAGCATATAAAAAAAAAAATACAGTACACACTCTTAACAACAGTGGAAAATAATGGATTACTGTATTGTGTATAATATATGTTCGTTGTTAACCTGTCCTTAATACAGAACATTACAACATATCAGTGAAAAACAATGGATCACACTTTTATTAACCTGTCCTCAATACAGTACATTACAATATAACAACAGTGGAAAACAATGGATTACTGTATTGTGTATAATATATGTTCATTATTAACGTGTCCTCAATACAGTACATTAGTCATTTCCTTTATTCATTCCTCTGATGGTCTGTTTCTTGACATAGTTTGGAGGAATCAGTAGCCTCCAGTGTACAGTACCAAATATATGCTATCCCCTTAAATTTTGGTACCACAGTTGTAATTCTATATTTGTTTTGTATTTGTGAGGTGAGGCCTTGAAATAAGTGGTAGAGAATGACAGACCATCATTGTACTTTAGGACACCTTGAGCATACTGTAGCTTGGAAGATTTGGGACAGTATACATTTTTTTTATTTATACATGTACAGTATACATATAAATACTTTTAAGTTGTCTTCCTCCCCCTGTATAACTTTTGTAATATACTATGGTATTATAGTATGATTGAAATGAAGGAATAAGTATTAACAAAGTTTGTTTTTTATTTTTTTTAGTTTTCTTCTGCCTCCCAGTATAATTTTTGTAATTGGTTGATTGTAATGTAAGAATATAAATGTATTGACCTTATTTGGTTACTTGCAGGCAGTGTGATGTTACCATGAGGGACAACTGAATCACCACCACCACCACCTCCTCCTCACCTACCTATTGCTACCACCATCACTGGGCGATGCTGATGGTGTAACGGTTAGCACACTTGCCCAGCATGTAAGAGATCCCAGCCCCCTATGTCACCTAGCAGTAAATAGGTACCCAGCTATAAGAGCAAGGATAACAACCTTGTAGGCTGGGAGATGATGTGTTGATGTAAACTACCCAGCATACACTGGTGAGGGCTGGTTCTTATTCAGAAATGAGGAATCTGGCATATCCTCTACCACACCCTGACCTGTTCTATCTGTCTCTTACTATAGTGGTGGGGATGATGAGTGGTGGTGGTTGTTGTTGTAGTAGTTCCCGAGCAGTTCCGAGTCTGGTTGACCGAAGCATAGCAGATGCTCAGACCCCCAAAGGGAACCAGGGAGGTAATGAGATCTGTTTCTTCGAAAGCAACAGACGAGGGGACTACTGGCTCATGGATATATACGGGATGATATACCTCCGAGCCAACAAACCCACTGTCTGTAGTCTTCCTTGTTGTGCCACCCAATCGGGCGATCTCGTCAGCTACCCAGAAGGAATGAGAAATAGTGAGAGAGACAGACAGAACAGGCCAGGGTGTGGTAGAGGGTGCCAAATTCCTGGCATGGTATCAGTACCATGCCATAGTAAACACCACAGATGTTCTTACATAACATCCCAAAAATCTATACCATAGGGTGTAGTTGGCCACACATTGTTAACACAATTAAAGGGGATGGTACAGTTGCCCAAGGAAAGACTGCAACCAAATTTACTAGTGTGTGGCAATATCTGGCAGGTGCTCCAAAGTAAACACTCGTATTATATCAATGGATCACTCAGAACCTATAACCTTTGTATGGATGGATGTTATTGGCTTCACCTAATTACATTAATCCTTACAAAAAGTTGTAGGTTTAAGTGATCCATTGAAAAAATACCAGTGTTTACTTTGGAGCACCTGCCAGATATTGCCACATACCAGCAAATTTGGTTGCAGTCTTTCCTTGGGCAACTGTACATATTTGTTTCATTGAAGTGCTTTAATTCCTTAAGAGTATGTCAGGAAACAGCACCAGATGAACTATAATAATAATGGCCTGTGGCTTGGAAGAATTAATTACTCCATATTTATCACCTCCTTAATTATATCTCTGTATAATGAAGCCTACTTACTGTCCAACTTTAATATGAAGGTTATATAATTTGTTTTGTTAGTGACCTTTGAGTGAGACATTAAGGGGATGCTCTCTTATAGCACAGTTCGTCTTTACTAAAAATAGACTCCCGCCAACGTTGCCGTTTCTTCAGTTACATGTGGCAACACCGCACCAGTACAAGCATTGAATTTCGCACATACAAACTGTACAGGGTACTGAGATTTTGACAAGAAATAGGTATTTCCAGTGTACAAACGATCTTGAAAGGATACGAAAACAAAGAATATTTAGTACCCTATACTAACAGCTATGGAACGTGTAATAGCGACCAGAGATATAGGGACCGGGAACATTATGCAAGGTGTTACATTCATTCTGTTCCCACAACCACACACAGATTATAAGAAATGTCGAATTTGTCATTATCCATTGCTCCTTGTTTTTATCTGATCAATGAAGTGGGTGACAATACAATGTACCCATCCAGAGGGTGATCTCCCTTCCCCCACAAAGAGGGCAGGGCTTGAAGGTCGATGGAAATTAAGGGGTAAAGCAAGTAAGTCGTGCATTAAATAGTCAAATTATTTGTTCTATAATTATACAAACCTTACTTAATACTTGACCTAACTTTACCTAAACTGTATTGGGGCAGACTACCGGATCTAACCAGAGCATCCTTCGAATAATTAAGGGATAGGGTGAAAGGAGCAAATTTATGTCTTGTTTTCTAATTTACGTGGAGTCCTCTGGTCTCCAGCCACCTCTTAAGTTGGGAGACTGAATGGTCCTCTATCTTTTGATGGATGAATACGGCACCGGGAACATCAGCTGCCGTTAATTCAACCAAATTTCCACACCCGTATGCAAAATCACCTCGTATATCTTCCATGTTTGTACTGGTCAGCTGATAAACAGCGTTGCCACATAATAAATGCGACGTTGTTAAATTTGAGAAAGACGAACTGTGCTATAGTCGGATTGGAGGACTACAGATTCCTCCAAACTATGCCAGGATACAGACAACCTTAATATTAATTTGATGGGGATCTGTTTCATGGTATAGGTTGTAGGAATCAGCAACCCTCCAATTAATCATGAGAATATGTATCCCCTTACGGGATAATATTGCACTTTTGACACATTGTTGTCTACTGGTTCCTCCAAACTAATACCAGGGAACAACAGATCATATGAAATTAATTAAAGCAGTCTGTTGCTTGGACTATATAATAGTTTAGAGGAATTTTTGTCTTTATCACTCCCTTAAACTGGATGTGTCTTAAAGTAATTGTTGTTGCTTTAGAGGCTACAAAGTCTTCCAACCTGTACAGTACAGTACTATAAAACAGCATGCCTACTGAAGGTCTACTTTGTGAAACTTGTAGCTTCCATGGAGTAAGTGCTAACACCATCTTGGACTCCAATGTTACACCAATTTAATTTTAATATAACCCTTGCCTCCTTAAAGGTTATTTGAGGAGAATTATCAAATCCATTTTTTCTCCTCTGGTGTTATGTTACAAGAGGAAACAAGAAAATGCTGGAAGAGGAAACTATCAAGAAAACCATACATTTTTAATGTAATAATAATACAAGGGATAATTAAAAGTGAAGAGTATTCTCTCCTTACTTACACCAGAGGCTGTGGCAGAGTGGATAAAGAGACGGACTGCGGCTGTGAAGGACCCTGGTTTGAATTTCAGAGAACTGGGTCCAGCTGTTCGTCAATTATCCTGGCTACATCGACACGTCAAGAAAATACCCCCTACACCGTAGAAGAAGCCAGACCATATTACAAGATGCTGTGAGTGACGGTGTAGCTGCTCTTCCCTGATAGTGACGTGTATATATAAGGTGTCTTCATCTAGTGAGGCAGAAGAGAGGCTATGGTACCAACATCACCATGAAGCTCCACTGTCTCATCTGGTGTGACACCTAGTAATCTCAGGGCCTTGCAAGAGTCACAGGCTACATAAAACCTACAAAAAAAAAAATCCTTTTAACACCTGAAAGTTATAAGAAAACAATTACTTAATCAACTGTCCTTCAAATTTACCTTCCAGCCACAAGACTAAAGTAATAAGGGTGTAGGGTTTAAATAAATTATCTCTTGTACAAAATTAAGGGACCCTGTGTTTAGTCAGAAAATTGGAGGTTAAGGAGACCTTCAAATATTGCCACAAAACACCACCTATATGGAAGGAGCTTGTTTTGTGTATAGTTAGAAGGAATCAGAAGCCTCCAATCTTCATACATGATCACAGGGTCATTCATTATTTCCAGTGGCAATATCATAGAAAATGGTCAGATTAAAATTAAAGGAAGACTTCAATTACAGACCTCCCAAGAAAGTCACCCCACTAACACAAACTTAAGAAATATTTTTTATTGGAGGGCTGCAGAATCCTCCAAATTATGTCTTTAAACAGATCTCTTATTGGTAACATTGAGGTGATTTGTTTCCTAGGATAGTCTGGAAGGAATCTGTATCCTTCCAACAAATAAATCTCCCTTTCATTTGTTCATTTAAGGGGAGATATATTCTCTTGTTGGTAAATTGGAAGGCTACTGATTCCTCCAAACTATACCATAGAACAGATTACCTTAATATTACTACAGTAATAGACGATCTGTTTGGAGGAATCGGAGACCTTCCAATGCACCAACAAAAGAATCTCCCTTTAATACCTGATAAATGAAGACTGAAGTTAAGGACCCTGTGATCGTGTACAAAAATAAGAGGCTTCTGATTCCTTCTGACTATACCAGCAAACAAAGCTCCTTCCATATACTGTAGGTGGTGTTTCTTGACAATATTTGAAGGACTCGTTTATCTCCAAGTTTCTGACTACGTACATCACAGGGTCCCTTAAGAAACAGCACTATACCGTCTTCTTTCCACATCTTCATATTTACTGTATCAGGATTCAATAAACATCAATAATCACAGACTGGATTAATTTTGCACTTAATAAACACTTGACTGAATATCTCTACACTTCCCACCATCTTGTGGCATAGAATTGGACATGAAGGACAACTGTAGACAACTTTGGAGATAACAGTCCTTTGAACTATGCCACAAAACAGACTGTTTACAAGTAAGTAGGTCTGCTTTGTGGCATACTGTAGTTTGGAGGAATGTGCAGTCTCCAACTTGTCAACAATTTTAATCCCATCTCAGGCTACATAAAATTTAAGGTGTGTGAACTGGAGGCTATTCATTCCTCTAAAGTTTAATTCCATCTTAGGCAAGGCTACATGAAATCTAAGGTGTGTGAACTGGAGACTATTTTATTCCTCTAAAGTTCTAAACAGTCCTAAGAAACCAAAGCTTTATAATATTGTTGATAATGTGTTTCTTGGATCAGTCTGGGGAAATCTGCAGTCTGTAATTCAGACTAACTTACAGGACCCTATCATATAGTAGGGAAAATTAGAGGTAAATGAAGTCCTTCAATTATTGCCACTAAACACCAACTATAAGGAAGGAACTTGTCAGGAGGAATGTGAAGTCTCCAATTCTCATACAGCCACATGGTCCATAAACTACTTTACTGGGTTGGTCTATTCAAAGTTTTGAGGCGAGGAAATTAGTATTGTTAATGTTTACCTTCATACTGAATTATTAAGGGAAGATTCTCTTGTTGGTAAATTTAGAAGGCTATTGATTCCTCCTAACTATTCCAAAAAACAAAAGTCCCTCAATGTTACTATAGTCTGTTCAAAACTTGTGTTCCGCTGGCCTCTTATGTTTAGATAGATAGAAATAGATAGATAGATAGATAGACAGATAGAGATAGATAGAAAGATATAGATAGAAATAGATATAAAGATATAGATAGAAATAGAGACGGTTAGATAGAGGAAAATGGAACACAAGTTTTGAACAGAGTATAGTATAGGATCTGTTTCATGGCATAGTTTGTAGAAATTAAAGACCTTCCAATTCATCAACAAAAGAATCTCCCCTTAAATCTGACCATAAACAATAACAGAACAACACTTTGTCAGCTAATTACAGTACTAATTATACCCAACTGTGGTACAATTCAGACTTCTACATAGTTTGTAGCTGTGTTTTGTAACCGTAGCCTCCCAGTCCAATGTAAAGTATATTTTATAGTCGGGATTCTTTGCCACAAAACTATTTAAGCAGTTCTACCTTAGGTCACATTAAGTCATGGTGTCTGGAAGTCAATGAACTCCTTATGTCAGTCTAAAGTCAACCCTTGGCAACAGCCAAGAAAAACATTAGAATTTCCAAGAATGTGAGACACATGGGAAAACTGTTTCTTCAATTCAAAACAGGTAGAAAAACACAACAAATCACCTCTCAAAGATAGAATGCTCTTTTCAGGACAACAATCTTTCTCAATATAACCAATCATGGGTGTTGAAAGAAAAGTAATGTTGAGTTTACAATTTAAAGATTCAACACCTCCAAATGTATGAAACTTGGCCAGAAAGTACTGTACTGTTCTGGTAATAATGATGAGATTATTTCTGCCAATGCTGACCAATTCATCATAGTCTTAGGAAAATAGCTTGAATATGCCAGGACTAAATCAGTGAAACACAACATGAAACAAGATAGAGGAATATGATACAAAACTATATTACCTTGGCTTCATTGCTGGTTGATCAATACAACTGTTTGGCTTCAATGTCAATGGTGATGAATTCTGGATGCATGTTGATAAAATTATACAGTATGGAAGGCTCGGATCCATCCATACTCACTTTGCCCACATTAGCAGACACAGCAATACCACCATCATCCAGCCAATACAGGTATCTGAAACCAGCATCAATCCTTTGAGGTGAACATCCATCTACATGAGATAGGATCTCATATGTAATAAATACTGAATGTGGATTATTATCAAAATTACATGTACAATACTACATGTATTCCAAATTTTGTTAGAAAAACCATGGTTCTAAATTGTACAGTACAGTAGGACTACAAGTGTTAAAACAAAGGAATTACTGCACCTCCATTTCACTGTGTTTTACATCAACCATATTTCAAAACACAGAAGGTGTTATACACGATCCATTTATCCATTCATATGTACAAAAATGAATATTATTGGTTATTAAAATATTTACGGCTCTCCTCTCGTAATAAAGAAATCATAAGGTATTTCTTAACTGAAAATCAACCTCAATATACAGAAAAGGTACACTATTTTCTCTTGCTTTTAAAATAACATTTGTGACTTACCCATCAACTGGATCTAAGCACATGGACTTTGGTCTTCCAACCCCAGTGATATTGCCATTATTGTCCAGAATAACACTCTGGTACTTGTTCTTACCATCCAGTTTGAGCACCTCCATGTTGTTGGCCACACGGTTTCCAATATACAAGTTTTGGCCCACCCAATCCCAAGCCATAGTGTAGGGAGCCATATATTCCCAAGTCCAAGTACGTTGACCGATACCCATTGTGTAAATTGTTCCCTGGTGATAAAAAGTGCATTAGTAAATTTTATTTTTATGATATACAGGTAGTGTACAGTAGCAGTAGGCCTACAACTTTAGAGCCAAAGATTACTTTGATGATAAACAACTCTGATAAAGGCGAAGAAAATCCACAATGATAAATGAAAAAAATATCTTCGCCTTGTCAACGTTCACGCCAGGCTAGTATAACAAGGCTAGTATACTAAGTCGTCTAAATAACAAGTGCTGTAATGAGTTATACTGTACCTCCAAAAGAAGGCAAGCAGTGCTTCTTGGTTCATGTTCTTGCAATTTATCTTACAAAACTGTACATGGATAGCTGTACGATGTAAAGAAAAACAATTCAATTTATAAATTATCTGAATTCAGTAGTCACGAAAAGCTACCCGATTCCTTAAGGTTAGAATAGTCAAGTGAAATATCTCACCTAAGTTACACTTGCCACCTTGTTGCTTGTATCCTGGTTTACAGAGGCATGTACTGTATATCCAGTTGGGTGCTTCAGGAGGCAGATGTGAGCACAGGGATTAGAGGCACAGGGGTTGGTTACATTAGGCTGGAGAAGAATTGCTGCATTGTAATCAAAGCATTACAGTATTATCATAAGGAGAAAACTTAAATCATTTATCCATAATACAAAATAAATTGATGGCATTTGGTCTACATACAATGTCCCTGCAACATACAGTATGCTGGTATGATGCTCTCTCCTGGGAACTCCATAAAACTGAAGGGTCATGGGAGAAGGTCACTATAATCTTCTACAATATCTTTGCTAGCCCAAAGGGGGCTGACTTTATTCTCTGTGAATACTAGCCATTCCCCACAGGGCTACAATAAAGATTATTGTATGATCAGATCACTTTCTAGTGGATTTGATGAGACATGGATTAAAATCCAAGTGAGGTGTACTGCAACGGGAGGCTCTTTTTTTTTCTCATTTTTTTCTTCCACGACTGTGTGGACCGCCAGCACACGGGGGTGCATTTCCCTTTGCATGAAGCAATGTAAACTCCCTCCCCCTTTATGGTCTCTTCAGGACTGGTCTGATGGAAGGTACGGCCACACTTGTAGCTCTTGTGGTAACATGGACTTGGGCTCACAGCACTGGCTGTGGGATCAAAGACCTTCCCCTCAATCTCCCTGGTGGGCGGAACCCCTAGACTCCCTGGTTCAGTAAGATCTGGTCCCATCTTCCTGGGATTTGCTTTGATAGCCCAGGCATATAGGGCCAGCCCCTCCTTTATTCTTATTTGTTTTTACACTATGACCAGAATGTATCGGGGGTCTGTGGGGCAAGAGGCCATTCTGCCTCAGAAGAACAACAACAACAAGATCTCTGCTCTTTCAATCATTCCTATACTCCTTCATGTCCTCTCTCCAATAGAATGTTCACTTGTCTTTTCCATGGCTACACCCTTCCCATTATCTAGCCACTCACCTTACCACTCATAAACTCATTCATTCACATTATAAGCTTCTTACCTGTAGCACTGGATGAAGGCTGGGAGACCAAGTGAGACACAACTGTTTCACTGTCTCCCCGGAAATTGTGAGCAGAGAAGACCCGATTCAGCTGACGGTCAGTCCAGTAAACATTGTCCTCAAAGATGGAGAGGGAATGTGGATGCAGCAAGTAGTGGCTCCCAGTAAGAACCTGAGACCTGAAGAAAGGTTTTTAATGCCTTATGTGGAATACTGAGGGCAAAGTCAATGCTTAGGAGTAATCCGAGAGCTGTCAAGGCAAAACACATAACTTAATATAATCATGGAAAAACAAGTAAGAAAGTACAAGATCACTAACATCAATTTCACTATGACATGACTCATACAGAAAGGGTAAGGATGTTACAAATATTTCTAGGCCACTGGATTTGAGGGCTATGATAAAATTTATCATGTATCTGGTAGGGTATATTGAACACATTCCAGTTGGTTGACAAGGATGAAGATATTTAATATTCATTACGATGATTACATAATGTATAGTGAAGTTGAATAATCTTACATAATGTGAAACTGTTTTGTAATCAATTTTCAAAGTAAAAAACTGTAGCTATATTTAATAAATTACAAGGGGTAATACACTGCAACTACATATTGGCCTATACAGTATAGAACACTAGTACAGTACTATACAGAATGGAAGAGTATGTAAAGGAGAGAAACATGAGGGGGAGGGGAGGGCTTCACCAAGTAGGGAGGGAGTGTTTGAACAGTGAAGACTGGAGACTTTTCTGCCGTGGCCACCCCCTTCGGGGGAGTTCCCGGAGGGAACGAGGCGTCAGAGCTATAGATAGATATAGTACAGTACTGTATTTGTATATACCTGTTACCGTCCAGTTCCATCATAGTTACAGAAGTCTATATAATCAAGCTTGGAGTCAGCAAAATATATTCTCTTGTTTGGGATATCTACAGTGAGACCATTGGGCCCAAAGATCTTTGCTCTGATGATGACGGATCGGGTTTGTCCACTCATGTTCACTCGCTCTATGCGTGGATTCTCGCCCCAGTCAGTCCAGAATAGCCAACGAGCCCTGTAAAAGTTATATTTGGTATTATTGTACGATGTATGGATAATTACTGTACATAGATTAGTAGTAGTACACAAAAGATAACCATGTCCCATTTTTACATTACTTAGGTGTGTAGAGACCTGAGATTGGGCTACCGTATGGTGTTGAACTTGATATACATATATGCAAATTATACAGAGTTACAGTATTGGTCAGTTGTGAGAGAAAACTATTAAGATAAGTGTCAAGTTTTGCAGATGTGTTGAAAGGTAAATGTGGGTAAATCAGGAGTAAAAAGATTTGGTGAGAAGTGTGTTTAGAGTCTGAAAACTGACAGGGTGAAAAATATTGATATCTATGAAAAGTGAAGTGTGAGCAAATAACTTTATCAAAGAGTAGATGAAAGTGTTCCAACATGGTATGGGCAAGTGAAAGAATGGACAATAAAAAGACCATAATAGTAATTATTGTGAGGGGCATAGAAGAACTTGATATGGTATGGTTTATAATTGTGTAAGAAATAAGAATGGATAAGGCAGAAGAACTTGAAAATGACAGGCAAGCATGGGAGTATATGCTCAGGCTGGCAACTCCATTTTAACTTCACAGTTCATGGAATGGCTCTTTTCTCGCCAAGGCTAAGTAAGTGAAGGAACTTGGTATTGAATGTAAGAACTTGTGGAAGGAGCTGAGAATTTTGTGGACTTGAAAGGGGAAGTGCAAGTGAGTACACCCTATATCTACTGTGTATTTCTGTCCCTTATTTCTGTATTTTGATTTCAGTTTATCATCTGTGACTCTGGAGCCCCTCATCCCTTGAAAAAAGGGATAGGTGGTATTGATGTTGATGACTTGTAAATAATGGCTTCATGCTGCATGAACTTCCATCTCCTACACCTGTCTTTTTACCATGGATAGTAGAAGAACGATCTGATATACAGATTTAGAAATACAAAGTTGATATGGAATACATTTATACAATACATGACACTTTTGCAAGAATGTACTGTTACACTCACCTTTTGAATGGATCAATGGAGAGTCCTCTTGGCTGTGATATGTTCTTGTTAAGAAGGACCATACTGTACATCCTGAGCCATCCCTTCTAGACACTTCCATGGCATTGAGCCCAGAGTCTACCCAGTACAGGTTGTCTGTGATCCAGTCATAAGCCAATCCTTCAACCAGATCTAATCCACTTCCAACCAGCTAGAAATTATATAAAATAAAGATAAACATAATACAGGTACTGCAGTCTCATCTTGCAGTATTGGAAATAGAGAAAAAGTAGCTGATAATACAAAACTCCTCTCAGATCATGCTCATTTTTCTCCATATCCTCCATTTATAGAATACAGTTAAACCTCGTTATATCGGATACAATCAGCTGGAGTTTTTTCTTCTGAATTTTGGTTTTTCTATTTTTTCTATTATATTTTTTACATTATACAGTAGTTTTAATAAACTCATGCTTGATAATACTACAGTACAGTACTGTATGTACTGTATAATTTTTCCCATGTGTTTTTAGTTATACAAGGTCAATGGGTTATATGAAGGAAAATCACAGGTTCGATGATGACAGTGACAAGTATAATGGCTCCATAAATGCTACTGTACAGTCGGCAGCATAAGTTTGCTTCATTTCCACCTGTGTATTAACTAGAGATGATGTGATATAACTTTAATGCAGAGATGACAGATACTGTATATAGTTCTCATATGGTAAATTACGTATGTTGTTGGAATTAAAACTGGTTCAGAATGCAACTATCTGGTTATATTAGCAATATTAAATACATGAGATGGACACGAATTTATGCTACTGGCTGTACATAGACATTTTGGTGGGATACAACCATCATAAACAGGTATCACACTACATATAACATATTTTCATTATTATACAGTCAGAGTTTGGTTTTCTCGGCCCTCCACTTTGATAATAGGGGATTGTAGGACAACTGTGATGCTAGATGAGAGAAACCTGATAAAAAGAAAAGGAAATGAAAAATATGCTAGAATGATACCACTTTAGTATTACAATGACATATCAGAAGAAGCTGGATGGAGCCATTATGGATGCCTGTCCGGGATGCAACACAGTATCGTATTCTATTGAAGACTACAATGCACACAACCACACTCGCCAACAACACAACATACACTCTCTGAGGGCATTGTGGGAAAGCCCAGTTCAGGCCTTCCCCAGGAGCTCGGGGCTGCTCAGCCAAACAGCTTGAGGAACTTAAACAACAATTAACAATTTATTTTTCCAGTGGGTCCCAGGTAGTGATGTGGTGGTAGCACAGAGTCGGGAGCAGCTGTGTGTGTGGTACAACATTGACATACCTGAACGTGTCACAACCTTCCAAATCAAAGGGGAGATGGTGGATGTTGAGAGAGCTGATGGCAGAACAGAGGTTGAGTATTAGATGTTTATAATTGTTATAAATCTAAATACATGTCACATAATTAAATTTTCTGTCAACCAGTAGCTCAATTTTTTATGCCCTGTTCCCTCATATGAATGTCCCATCACAGACTGGCCATAACATATAACTATTAACTTCTTTGCCTATTGTAGCTTGGTGTTAACTGTGTGCAAACTTCATGTTGTGGCTATACACTTCCAGACCTGTAGTAATCTTTATCTCAAAGATTTGCCTTCTTCATGAGCGTTGTAAGAGTTGCCAACAAATTGTAACTTTACTTCTCTAACATTTAGATTTTGTAACATTGTAGATTTTTAAAATGTATAATTAATGCAGGATATTAATTACCTTCTTTTACTGCAGGTAATTGTACAGGATGGTGTGCAAGAGTTGTCTTATGCTTTAGATGAAGGATTGATAGAATTTGGAACTGCCATAGATGATGGAGATTTCTTGAGAGCAATGAACTATCTAGAGGTAAGTATTTTTTTTTCAGTCCAAATATGCATTTTTTCTGACTCATTCAAGCCTGTGTCAACTGGGTAAGATTGTTTCAGTTACAGGACTCGTAAACTACTACCGGTGTAGAAGGTTTGTATGATAACCTCAATTGAAATAATGCCAGCCATTTTTATGATAAAATAACAACAAAATTCTCTCTACAGACCCTTCCACTGACAGCTGAAGCAGAGACCATGTGGAGGACCCTTGCCCGACTGACACTGGAAGGCCGCCACCTCTATATTGCTGAAAGGTGTTTTGCTGCTCTGGGAGATGTATCCAAAGTCAGGTACCTTCAGGGCATCAATGAAATCAGACAGAAAATTCAGGAAAAACAGGTCAGTGCTCTTAGGTGTAGTAGTATTTTTATGCTTCTCTATTGACAAACAAGGTTACAGTAAAGGTATTTATTGTTGGGTAGTTATGGAGTGAAAGAAAATGGAAAACAGAATAATATGTCCTTGTCCTAATGATATAAATTACATCATAATGTAATCTTTAAAAAAAGGGGGAATACATAGGATGGCAGCCTTTTCTAATTATCCTTCTACCTATGCAGTTTGTCACTTCTATGTGATTTTACATTATGAGTTTAGGTATTGTAATTAAATGTATTCTTACAGGTGAGGATGGAATTCAGCATTATGAAGCTCGGGCCCGACTGGCTATATTGGACAAGCAATTTAAAACCGCTGAAGGCATTTATCTTGATTACAATAATCTTGATGCTGCTATGGAGATGTACCAAAACCTACACAAGTGGGATGAAGGTAATGCTGACAGCCATGACTTTGGTTTCTAATAATCTCCCCTCCCCTCACCTTTCAGGCCATGTAAAGTCATGGAGGTATAATCTAAGAGGAGGCGGCATGAGCCGCTCGTCCTGTACACCCAAAGTGAAGCAAGGGGCGGAGCCTATTACCCTACCCCGCATTGACTCAAAACATTGCCTCGCCCGCCTTACTCCCTTTATAATTATGGTCTTATTTTCTCATATATCCTATAATCATAGCCAGAAAGAGACTTGAATTTGTTCCATATATGATAACTACATAAAATTATCCAATTCTGTATATTATCTAAAGTACATAAACCCATTAAATATCGCTGTTTCCAGCTAACTTTTCCTAGGAGTATGAATGAAAGAATGAATTGATTAATGAATTAATAATTTATTTTATGCAAAAAGTATAGTAAAAGAGAAGGTGATAGCTTACACACCAACCCACAGACCGTATTATAACGTTACAGAGAAATAACAACAAGTACAGATGACCACACGTGAATCTGGTATGCCTCGCTACTTGCGAGATACCTACAACAGGAAGGAAAGTGAGCAAAAGTTATAGTTTGTTGACAAGCAGATAGTAATAATATTTTACTGTCTGCCTGTCAACAAACTACATCTTTTTTCACTTAAATTTCCTTTCGTTATAGCCACCTCACAAGTAACGAACCATAGGCCTACCAGCTTCATGTGTGGGTATTAATTATATAAATATTTCTAGTATGAGACTGTGGAAGGCCTTGTGTCACTCTTTATGTATAGTATATAAATAAGATTATAATTATACAGTAAGATGTGTATAGTGAAGTGAAGATGTGTGTATGTGCTGTGAAGATGTGTGATCTGCAGTGAAAATGTAGCCTACATAGTGTAGTGAAGATGTGTATAATGTAGTGAAAATATGTATAGGGTTGTGATGATGTGTATAATTAAGGTAATGGAGATGTGTGTATAGTGAAGAAGTGTATAGTGTACTGAACATGTGAAGATGTGTATATGGTAGGCCTACTGGAGATATGTGATGTGTAGTGTAACACCCAGAACTCATGTAATTGAGTTGACACTCAGGTGTGTTGTCTTGTATCAAACACATTTTACCATTTATAAGCCACATGGAATCTTACCATGATGGCTGCATGTTACTGCATAAAGTGTGTCATCACTTACTCAGTTTCAGTTCACTCTGATTTACACAGAAACATTAATTTTACTCATCAGTCCCAGGCAGTAATTTCACAATTATAAAAACTCTTTCCGCACATTGGCTTAACTTAGACTACGGGGTTTTTTCAACTTACACCTAAATTCTCAACAACCAAATAGTCTACATAGTAAACACAATTATAAATTAAATATCTTTAAAACATTATGAAATATGCTAAAACATTCATAATACAATCTCTCAACACTCGAGTTATCCTTCAGGCCAACCCTAACTTAGGCACAAATAGGTCCCCCCATGGAGCCAGTTTATCTTTTATAACCCTGTCAATGCTATATATACGTCAGGTTATACATTAATAGTTAATATCACAACACTATAATAGCCTTGGCTTTACAGTTTTTGTGTGAACAGTATTAATATTCTACAGGACATGGGTACGTGTCGCGGTGTGCGAGGCAGGTGATGAAATTCACTTCGTTGATTTGTCAATTTCTGTCGTATATTTTTCTATATGACTTTCTTAACATACATATGAAATGTAGTAGAAAGACTCCTGTCTCTCTGGGTACAACCATATGCTGAACACGCCAGCATTATCATAAAAAATGGCAAAGAATGTTGGTGAAATTGATGGTCCGACGTGATCAGCTGTTCAATGTTTTGAGTCAATGGGGGGTAGGGAGGACAGCCGACCAATAGAAAACTGGCTTCACCTCTGTGACGTCATGCCGCCTCCTCTTAGATTATACCTCCATGTGTAAAGTGGATAGTGTTTTGTTAATAGGACCGTTCGCATTAAGCGTGGATCTAGGGGTTGACACCACATACCTCCAGATTTTTTAATTTATAATTTTATACTGTATTGGGTACATCAAAAATCTGCATATAGACCCTTCTTCATTATAATAATGTATTTATAATTATTTTAATATTCAAGTAAGCATCTTAGAGTGCATATTAATGAGCTAGCAATATAGTTTGTGATGTTTTAATGTGTTGTGCCAATATTGGTGTGTGCCTCAATGGATAAACATTCATCGGTTTTACATATACAGTACATGTACATATGAATATTTTTTGATTTTTAATGTAATATAAATATTCCAAGTGACCACCAACAAAGGTAATAACAGAAAAAGAAAGTATTTCAATAGATACTTGCTGCCTGCAGTACGACATGCTTAACTATCAAAACAATAACAAACACAGCAACCAAGTGATGTATGATGTGTTCTCGTAGTAGTATCGGCTTGGTGGTGGTGACTGTTTCTACTGGGAATGTTTTGACCTCGTGTGATTTATTACAATCGACAAAGAAGGCTTCAATACAAGATAAGAGATGAAGATACAAGACTCAATCTGATGTTTGTTGATATTCGTTCATACGCTAGCCATCCTCGAGAGCAGCAGACAGTACGGGGTACTACGTGACTATAGCTTTTTCTGCCATTAAACTCGCAAGAAACCAACACTAAATTATTCTGTTTCATTACAATGTCGATAAACTGGATCATTTGACTTCATAGTGATATCAATGGAACTGCTATGGTGTGTGTTCATATAAAGACTAATACTAATATAGTTTTTAAATCATAATTATCGTTTGTTACCCTATATAAAATACATACATTCCTCGCGATGGTTATGGTGGTTGGAATATTTTTGGTATTTTTACAGTATACCTGGGTTCAGTAAAACGTATATATTAGTATGTTTTACCACTAATTAGGACCATTCTAAGACTATTTTCTTCAATGGTGTTTCTCTCGGAAATGCCCCGTTTTCGAGATATGCCCAGTTTTCATACCCCATACAAACTTGGGGGAGAGCCTTAACAAAAATATTTTATACTAATATCAATGAATATTTGCCTTAAAGATAGTTAAATACAGTATCTCCATATATATGAATTGAAACCTCTCTTCACCGAGTCAGTGTTCCCTATGCTCGTACTCCCGCTGACAAAAAATGCTTTATTTTCATATTAATCATTTTGCTATGTTGTTGGGGGTGATTCCTTCTGTGTGGCGTCATGCTATCACAATACCTATTCCTAAACCTGGCAAGGACCCAACAGAGGCAGCTTCCTACAGGCCCATTAGTCTTCTATCTAACATTAGCAAAATCTTTGAGAAAGTAGTTCAAAATAGACTAACCTGGTGGTTGGAACACGAACACCTTTTTCCACCCAACATGTTCGGCTTTCGCCCTCATCGGGGCACTCTGGATGTATTGCTCCAGCTGGAACACATAATACAGGAGGGATTCAACCACAAAAAATTCACAATAGTAGCTTTTCTTGACCTTAAAGGTGCTTTTGACACCGCCTCACATAATGCCATTATTGAAAAACTTGCCCGCCTTGGACTATTTGGTCAACCTCTAAATTGGGTTAAATCCTTCCTGTCATCCAGATCCTTCTCTCTGGTAATTGGAGACACCTACTCCAGGGTGTACCCAATTACCAGAGGTGTTCCACAAGGTTCTCCTCTAAGTCCTCTACTTTTCAATATCTTACTTTCAGACTTTCCCTCATCACCAAGCACCCAAGCACTCCTCTATGCAGATGATATTTCAATACTTTGCTCTGCTCCCACTATCCAGGAGGCTCAAATTTCCCTTCAACGTGAGCTTGATAAGGTATTTGATTGGACATCCCGTTGGGGTCTGACGGTGAGTGCACATAAGAGTAGCCTTATGTGCTTCACTCGAAGACGTATACCCAACATTCCCTCGGTCACCATAGGTAATTCCCAAATACCCTTCAAAACCCACCACAAATTTCTTGGTTTAATGTTGGACGGCCCCCGACTAAATTGGGGCTGCCACATACAATACATGGTGACCTCCTGTCATAAACGTTTAAATTTAATGAAATCCCTTGCAGGTGTTAAATGGGGTGCAGACAAAAATACCCTTCTGAAATTTTATTGCATTTACATCCGGAGTCGCCTGGACTATGGATGTGAGGTAGGCCCCTATATGGAGCGGCCTCACCTTCAATACTCCAAAAATTGGAGGTAATTCAAAATTCAGCTTTAAGGATTGCCCTGGGAGCATTTAAGTCCTCCCCAGTAACAGCCCTTCAGGTAGAATCCTCCCTATCCTCACTGTCAAACAGACGCTCCAACTTAATTGTCCGCACCTACACTAAACTTGCAACATCCCCTAAAGGTCATACACTTCACTCACTCCTCCAAAAATATGACAGGAAACCGCTCCTTTGCCCCCTGCCATATCAGGCTCACATGCCTTTTGTAGAAAGAGCCCTCTCCTTCTTTGCTACTATTCGGGTTACTCCACCTCTTTTTCTCTCACTTGAAAAAACTTCTCCTCTGGGCCCTTGGTTCCCTATATCTGCTCTAATATCTCGAACTCTCCATACAGATATACCTTGGTCTAAGGCCGACTGCCCTGCGAGGGGTAGAACACTATTTTTATCACTTCTCCTCACCAAATACAAACAACATAAACAAATATACTCAGACGGCTCACGTATTCCAGACCCTCCTTCAGTTGGCGCCGGTATTTACATACCACACTTAAGTAAAGCTGTTGCATGGAGGTTGCCGGACACTGCTACAATACTAACAGCCGAACTATATGCCCTTGAACAAGCTCTTCAAGCCACATACACATTCACCTCACCTTGTTCCATTGCCATCTTCACAGACTCACTCACAGCCCTCCATTTAATTCACCATCACCGTCCCCAGTCACACCATTATCTCATCATCTCCATTCATCAACATTTAATACACCATACACAAATAGGTAATACCATACACCTACAATGGGTACCTTCACACATCGGTGTTGTGGGGAACACCCTGGCCGATCGGGCGGCAGCGGAGGCACACTCACAACCCAGACCCATTAACATTCCTACTGACCAGACAGACTACTGTACTTACATCAGGACTGCTTGTAGACGACACTGGGATAACACACTGACAGACGCTTTACAACTAACTTCATTAAGACACATAAGACAAGACATAAGTCCTCACTGGTGGACCTACTCCCCCAGCAGGGCCCTCGATGTGGCCATAACCAGGCTTAGAATTGGCCACTCAAGACTGAACGCCCATCTTCATCGCCTGGGGATGACACCAGACCCCCACTGCCCTTGGTGCCCTACACAACCTGACACACCAGAACACCTTCTACTACATTGTCCTCGTCACCACTCTCACCGTGTTACTCTCCTTCACTCACTCCGGACCATTGGCCTCCACAGACCTTCACTAAAGGACCTCCTGGGTGGATCACCGGACACTGGACATGCCTACAAAGCCATTAAACACACAAGAAAATTTCTACACAACACACAACAACTACACAGAATATAACACACTAATTAACCGCACATAGCGCCTTCGGGGCACTAGAGGCTGTGACATCACAGCCTAAAAGGCCCCAACAAACAAGAAGAAGAAGAAGAAGAAGACTTTGCTATTGACTCATGAGAGCATTTATTTATAAAAAATAGTTAATATTATACTTCAATACGTATGTAAAATCAATAAATCTTCAAGCTGGGCCTTATACAACCAACACCAAAGAACAACAAATTATTATGTGAGCTCATAGATAGGTACGCTTATGTTCTTAAGTGAATCAAAATAATGTTGTTGGTATAATATGATAACAGGGGGCCTGTGGTGAGCTAATTTCATTGTACCTTTCATAAAAAATGAAATTTAAAAATCTGGTGGTTTGTGGCAGCTTTTTTCTTAATGCGAACGGTCCTATTGTGTTTGGGGAGACAGTGGGGGTAGAGGAATTGCATAAGAGAGGGGTTAATAAGTGAAAAATAATCAGTGCTCATTCTCAAAATAATTGACTGACTGTGCTTTCAGCGGTGCAGCTTGCAGAAGTAAAGGGCCATTCTGAAGTGGAGTCACTGAAACGTGCACATACCCAGTGGTTATTGGACACTCACCAGGATGAGTGAGCAGGACAACTAAAGGAGGCAGAGGGAGACTACTGGGCAGCCATTAACATGTATCTTAAGGCTGGTATGCCTGCCAGAGCTGCAAGGTTAGGGTTAATTTGAAATACCGGTACATATTTTTATCCATATTCAGAGATAATACTGATACAGTAATTAACTTCTTATAGAGTACAGTACAGTACCACATATTATTATTTTCAAAATCAATATATCCAATTATCATCTCATAACCTCTAAAAAAAAAAATTCTTACAGACTGGCTACAAATGTAGATGAAATGAGAGAAGACCCTGAGCTGATACATAGGATTGCTATGTCATTGCTTAAGGCTGAATTGAATGAGCAGGCTGGTGAACTCTATGAAAAGGTTGGAAAGCCACAGGAAGCGCTTGTTAGCTATCGAAAGGGTCAAGCATATTCCAGGGCTGTTGAGCTGGCGAGGCATGCATAGGCCTATCCTTCAGGTGAGTGGACCTCGGTATGTTGTCTGTGTATTCAGCAGTGGTATGTGGTGTTCTATATACTTTTAAGTTCAGTACTGTACTGTCTCTTCTTACCAATATCTTGCTTTCATCTTTTTGGCCTACTTGCTTGTTAGTGTTGGTGCTTTTAAATAAATACTGTACCTGGCTTATTATTATGCTTATTTCAGCTTTGCATTAGGCTAGCCTAATACCACAATTTTTCAAGTGAAATATTATTGTAGCATAACCTTCCATGTAATATGCTAGTGATTGCAATCCAATATTTTATTTATCTTTTTACATTCATTACACTTAGAGGAAGAGTGGGGAGACCAGCTGGTGTCTAACAAGCAAACAGATGCAGCCATAAGCCATTACATTGAAGCTGGTAACAATATCAAAGCTCAAGATGCTGCCATATCTGCTCGTCAGTGGAGGAAAGCAATACAGATAATCGAGGTAAATTGTAAACAAATAGAGTGCAAGGACTTTGGCAAGATACATGAATTAAATTATATTGGAATTAGACTCTTGATCAGAGTGTACTGCTGTATCTCGTACCTATTTACTCATCATATACATAATGTGAAATAGAGGTTATAGATTATGAGGAAGATGATAATAGTATAGTGTGGCAAATGAATACTCTATTGTACTTCTTACTTTTTCTATGATGATAAATGTGGTGTGTTTGGCAGGTTATTGATGATGATGCAGCACTGAAGCCATACCTAATGAAGCTTGGTCAATACTATGCGGGACTCAATGATCTCCCAAAGGCAGAGAGGTTCTATGTAAAGGGTGGCATGTACAATGAAGCCATCGCCATGTATAATCAGGCAGGTAAGTTTTTAAAAACAGAGGGCTTGTTTGTGATATATTTGAAGATTTCAAGAACCTTTATTTTTCCAACATCATATTATCTCCTGTATCTATCATGTTTGCAGTTAAGGCTCAGTGCCTTCTACCTTTGCATTGTAATTTTACCTTCACCTATATTAACATAATTTTACCCTCATGCCTTGTTTGGATGCCCAGGTGAGTGGGAAAAAGCACACCAGCTGGCCAGCAAGTTCTTGGGTGCTGATAAGGTTGCTGTTATGTACGTGAACCAGGCACAAGTTTTGGAATCGGAGGGCAAATTTAGAGAGGCCGAGCGACTGTACATTTCTGTCCATGAACCAGATTTGGCCATCACCATGTATAAAAATCAGTGCCAATTTGATCAGGTGGGAATGAAACATAGATTTGTCTATATATCCCCATTACACAGTGTCTTGAATATAATGGCTTGCTATATACACATACTATACAAAAAATGGTTTGAAAATAATTTGATGAGGATGTATACAGAATCTCTATGAATATTACTGTACTTGTGTAAGTGAAGGACTCCTTTTATCCAATGGTTATAAAGTATTTAAAGTAAGCACTCCATAACTGCCTAAATTTTAATGCAGGAGCTAATGCTTGACAATTAAAAAGTGTTTCAGGAAAGCCCCCATCATTCAAAGGTTAACAGTACATAACAGTGTGAATGCTACAGGTGATGAAATCCAGGAAAAGTCATGCCAAGTGTTTGTTCTGCATCATATGGGAAAATAAGGAAAGTCACATCTGCTGTAGTTATAAAAAATATATGGGGAGACTCATAACAATGCTTGTGACTACAGATGATGCGGCTGGTGAAAGAATACCACACAGAGCTTGTAGAGTCAACACACTTGCATCTAGCAGCTCAACTGGAACAGGAAAACAACTACCATGAAGCAGAAAAGTACTTCATCGCCGGCGCCAACTGGAAGGCTGCTGTCAACATGTACCGTGGTGCAGATATGTGGGAGGATGCATACAGGGTTAGCTAAAGGCTGTATTGGTTAGGGCTACATGTGAGGGGCATCATGTTAATGTACTGTACCTGTATGTACTTTGATGGGACACTCCTTAAAGAGGATTGTTATATACTGTAAGATACATGTACACAAATCCATCCAGGAATATTGACAATTTTCATGTAATTTTTGCCATAATCCAATGATTATCACATCTTATTTGCAGGTGGCCAAAAAGGAGGGTGGTGCAAATTCTGGGAAGCAAGTGGTATTCCTTTGGGTTCGAACACTGAGAGGCGATGCAGCTGTGAAGCTACTCAATAAGTTTGGACTTCTTGAGCAGTGTATTGACTATGCCTGTGAGAGCATGCTGGTCAGTCTAGTAGGCAGCTCCATATCAGCCTTACTATAGTTGTGTGGCTAGACTATAGAGAATAGAATGGAACTATTGTATAGAGAATAGATCATGATACAAATATTTTAAATAGATTTGAATTTGCCTTCCAGTTTGAGTTTGCTTTTGAGTTGGCACGCATAGCAATGAAGCAGAAGGTGCCTGACATTCATTACAAGTACGCCATGGTACTGGAGGATGAAAGCAAATTTTCTGAGGCTGAGGCCCAATTCATCCAGGCAGGCAAACCCAAGGAGGCTGTTCTCATTTGAGTTTTCTTTCCCTTACCAGTATATACAGAGTTAAATTAGGTAACCCCTTTCTCACATAATGGTATTGAAAATGTATTATGTTATATTTCATGATTTGCCATTTCATTCCTTTAGTCACTTAGATAATTTTTAACTTTTACCAAATTACTGGTGAAAATACTATACTGTACAGTAATAGGTAAGATCAGTTTCATTACTCTTGGCATGTTTATATTAAAGACTGAAATATTACTGTAACCTAATATATTGTTGCATCTGAAACTAAGCAATTTCATCTCAATTACTAATATTTATCCCATAACCATAACCAGGGAAGGTGCTGAGCTCACCTTTTCCCTTCATTTGATGTCCTTGACAGCCTCTCAAAGTATAAAAAAAAATTCCCTACATTACTTGAATATTAATTGTTGGACTTCATTACTACACTGCATCCTCTCTCTAGGTATGTCCATGCTCAAGACTGGGAGAGTGCACAGAGGGTTGCTGAAGCCCATGATCCAGAATCTGTTGGGGACGTGTTGGTGGGTCAGGCCAAGAAGGCTTGCAACGACAGGGACTACCCAAGAGCTGAGGCATTGCTTCTTCGTGCACAGCGCCCTGAGTTGGCTGTCAAATTCTACAGGGTACATTTATGCCTTTATTGAGGGAAGAGAGGGGTGTTACAACATGTGCTATTAATGGTACACTGGGGTAGCAATAATTCTATTTTTATCCGAGATACAAAATCTCTATTGACCTCTCATCACTCTTCCCGAATCACCTTAGTTAGTAAAGATTCATAATGTGCTTTGGATCAGGACAGAAGGGGAGGTGGCCGAGTGGTTAGTGTTCTGGACTCATAACCTAGAGGTCGGGAGATCGATCCTCTCAGGTGAGGGCCTGAGAATATTTACTCTTCCGATTTGAGTGTCGGGCACTAACTATAAGGCCACCGAACGTCGTGAAACACCCTCGCTGTTACCATAACAGCTGCAGTATTTGGGAATTACCCTCACTTCCCTCTCTCTGTGGCTGGGTACCAGTTTGGAAGTCGTGACATGTATGTATGAGCAGCAGTTGACCTGGGCCATGATAACGGGCTTGATTAAGCCTATGTCCAGTCAACATAAAAAAAAAAAAAATTGACCCTCAGTGTACAAACAGTAGCTGGCAACTCCAGTGAGATACAATTGTTGATATTATGCATGGATGTGTGACACTATTATTATTATGATGATGATGCTCAACTACTGTATTATAAGCATGAAAATGAAAATTGCAAGAAAGTGGAAATTACTACTGTATCTTTTCCTGAAAATGAAAGTAAATAAACTATAATAATATTCCTTTAATCCATTTGTTACTGGTGCTCATTTTATCAGGAATTATCCATAGTGAAATATTTCTAGTAGGATGCCTAGCAAGCAACATTTTGTAATGTTATTGAATTTGATATTTTTTGTGTGTGTGTTTGTGACCCTGTAAATGAAACAAGACTATTATAACATCCTTCTGCCAGTCCGTGCAAATAGCTACAATACAAGCTTTACCATCCAGGACAGTGACCAGTGGATGGAGGCCCTGAGAGTGTGCAAGGAGTACCTGCCTCACAAACTGAGTGCACTTCATGATGAGTACGACCGCACTGTTCTTAGTCGAGGCTCTCACGATGCACAGACATTAATGAACCAAGCTCGACAGTGGGAGGAGTCTGGGGAGTATTCCAGGGCTGTGGAATGCTATATAAAGGTCAGTAATCTAAAATGTCCATCAAATAGGCACCTATTCTTTTATTTCTTTTGTTCTCAGATCAGATATCCTATGATGCATACATACAGTATTTGTGGCTGCTTTTCAGTTTCTTGAGAAATAGTTTGAGGACACATCAAACTTTACACTGAAAATTTCCATTAATTTTGTGATAGGCTTAGAAGTTTAAGCTGTAACCCTAACTAGAAATTAAGAACTCCAACCAATCATAACTGTAACTGTGTCTCAAATTTTAAATACAGATGACCTCTGGCAGAACAGAGTGGAAGAGTATGTTAAGGAGAGAAACATAAGGGAGGGCTGGACCAAGTAAGGAGGGAGTGTTTGAACAGGGAAAGATGGAGACTCTTCTGCCGTGGCCACCCCCTTGGGGAGAGTTCCTGGAGGGAGTGAGGCGTCAGAGCTATAGATAGATAGATAGATGACCCTTCCTTCTTCAGGTCACTCCAAATATGACAAGTGATGCATCAGTGTTGGAGAAGAGCTGGAACAAGGCAAGGGAGCTGGCTGTCAAGTTCCTGCCTCCTGAAAAAGTGGACGATGTTGCCCGAGTTCTTGGTATGGCTTAATGTTTGCTCTTATGTTGGAACCAGTAATTTTTATTATATCTAAGTACTGTATTCTGATATACAAGTACAGGACAGTACAGTATAAGTAATTAAAATTGACTCAGATCATAGACAGACAGACAAAATAAAAGGCATTAATTAAGATTTGAATAATTCATTGGAGATTTGCCTTATTAATGGGAAAAAACCTGATGTGGATATCACATTACACATGGATCATGGCTTGTGCAGTGTATGTTTAATGTATATGGAAGAGGGAGCTTTGGATATTGTAAATTTGAAATGAGGCATGCATATAAGTGTGGCCCATTTCATTTACTCTTAGAACATCTTTTTGTATCAATTATTTACTATTCTTGATTCTAAAGCATCCCCTCCCCAATGCCAGAGAAAGAAAGAAATTAGGTCTTGAAGGTAATGGTCCCTATAGTGTTGTCTTCCATTCTATAACTTGTTTATATTTACAGGACCCAGACTGTTGGATATCGAGCGTTATTCTGCTGCTGCCCAGATGTTCCTCGCAGGTGACATGAACAAGGAAGCTATTGATGCCTTCATTACTGCCCAGGAATGGAACAAAGCAAAGAAAGTAGCCAGCGAACTAGAGCCACGGTTTGTATTTCGCCATGTCCACCCTTTGATTACATGGAGGGTAGGAGATGGAGTGGTTAGGGTGCTGGACCTGATTTCTAGACGTCGGGAGATTGAATGTACTTAAGTGAGGGGCTGAGAAGGTCTATTCTTCCAAATTGAGTTTCAAGGACTGACGGTAAGACCATAATAAAATGCAGTAGTACAATAACTGTCAGAGTATTTGGGATTTACCCTTACATCCCTCACTCTGTGGGTGGGTCCCAGTTTGGTAGTCATGATGTTTGTTGGTTGGTGTTGACTTGAACTGCAGTAATGGGCTTCATGATCCTGTTGTCTAATGTAAGAATCATCATCATCAATTCCCCATTTTCCCTTTTTCAAGAGGTGGGGCTAGTGTAGGAATACTGTATAATAATAAGGAATGTAATCTATTTATCTATAGTTAAATAAAATCATCTGGATAACATTCAGAATACAGATTAAAGGAATGCACTACTAAGTAAATGGTTAGTAGAATTACAGCCTAGCCCTTACTGTCTTCAACTGTTTTCCGTAATAAAACGTGCCTGACAAAGCTGAGACTCAAAACAAACCTACTGAGCAGAACATTGTTTTATGCTTCAGGCCAGTGTATATAGTGGACCAATAAAAAAAGGGTCTCAAGCATATTGCAGTGTGCAGCTATAGTCTATCCCATCCTAGCTTGCAATTGGAGCCTAGCTGTATTTTTAATGCTCGTCTCTGATTGGTCAATATCTCCAGGCAACCTCCGTTCACGCTTACCTTTCCCATACCAAAACATTGCATTTTTCCGAGGTACACTTTTTTGTTTTTTCTTGGTGCCTCACTTATTTCGCTTAATATCTACTTGGCACTTTGGTAACCCGACAGAATAATGATAGAGGATTACTTTTATCATGAAAAAAATATCCATATCATTAAAAATATACGATTAAATAAGAGTTGAAGTGAAACCAGTACTCTAAAAATGTTTATACAACTTTTTTAAATATGCCGATATTTATTTACAAATATTACGCTACCATGATTAAAAATGGGTGGATGATGTAGATAAAATCCTCCTGCATGTAATGGTACTGAATACAACTTAAACATTGTATGCAAAGGAAATTAATAAAGTTAGCTTACTAAACTATTCACATAAAGCAAGAAAAACTGCTTATGCTCATACTTCCTGCTTTGCTCAGAATATACAGTAACTCCTTTACTATGGTACTTGAAGGTATGAATTCTATGTGGACTCAGCGTATAAGGACTTCCTGAAGACTGAGGGGAAAGCAGAGGCACTGGCTGATGTTGACCTGACTGGAGCCTTGGACATGTATGTGGAGGCTGGTCAGTGGTCACGTGCACTAGATACAGCAGCCACACACGGTCCTCGGCTGCTTCACAAATACCTGGCTCGCTATGCTACAAGTCTTATTAAGGCGAGTATTATGAAAATAATATTTTACTGTACTGTTCTGAATTTTTTTTTATGGTAGAGCAAGATCAGGGTAACCTTTTTTCTCAATCAAATTTGCTGCACCACATCACAGACCTTTCACTTTACAATCTCAGGAAGTAAAAGCAGCGGAAGCACTGGGACTATACAAGCAGTATGGTGCTCCAGCCTTCACACAGAACTACAACATTTACCGTCGGCTGAGCTTGGACCTGATGAGTCTCCATGAACTGTGTTCCCCCCAGGGCTACCGCACCTGGGCCGACCTCCGAGATTTGCTGCTCAACCTGGTTGATAATCTCATCCAGCATCAGGACACTGATGGAGTTTTGGTAAGGGTTTCGTTTAGGACCTTTTGGTAGAAACTATTAAGTGGCAAGTCTTGAAAACTCTGATCTCATGGAAGGGAGGTTAATTCATAGAGGTCTTTCACAGCCCCATTTCTAAATATTTTGAATAATAAAAGTCAATAGAATCCCCCCATCATTGTATTACCCTTGCAGAGAGAGTTTAAGCTACTGCTGCTGCTGTCGCATTATCTGGCTGCATGGTCAGCTTACATGGCCACACCACAACTTGAGAAAATAGTGGCAAAAGTGTCTGTGTCACTGCTACACTCATGTCATCCCAGCAGACAAAGCATTTTATGAAGCTGGAATGAGTTGTAAGGTCAGTACATGTGTTTGCAAAACATATAAATGCTGTACTGTAGACCAGAGATTCTAAAACTGTATAGGTGGTGAAAAGCTTTTGAGAATGTGAAATATAGATAAGAAAACACAAATTGATAAAAATTGATAATTAATAATTTAGATATGATTATTCTTTTGTATCTATTATATATACATATATATCAGGCAGCCAGCTCTCGTCTTCATGTCTTGAATATTTTCAACACTGAAGATTTTTTTTTTTTTTTTTATATATAATTTACTCGCTTAATATTATTGATTTTATTTTCTACCCTATTTCTCAACAAAATATACATTGGGTCTGGTTTGTATCAGGCTGGGTAGAAGGATGGAGAAATTGTGTACCCTGGAGGATAAAAATACTTCAGTATCTGTAGTCTCATTTACAGAAGTTATATACATTGGTACATTGCACAGGAGGTTGGCTGGAAGAACATGGCTTTTGTCTTCTTGAACCGATTCCTTGACCTGTGTGAGGCCATAGAAGAAGGTTCTCTGGATTCCCTCGACCACACCGACTTCATTGACATTCCGTACGAGATCCCCCTACCTGACACCCTCTCCATCCCAGATAACTTGAGAGAGGAGGCCAAGGAATGGGTATTGGCTGTATCTATGGATCAGCAAGTAGAGCAGGTGTGGATATTACCAGTGTTTTGTATTATACAATGCTCCCCCCCCAAGTAGATGAGGGTTATGTACCGAGCAGGTGCTGTGTACTATGAAATCGTCTACTTGGAAGTGATAAATTAAGGGGAAAAAATAGGTTCGGTATTGGCGTCTCCAATAACTAACCTTTGACCATTATAATATGTAGTTAATGACCACCTACTTGGGGGGAGCACTGTACACAACTACACTATTATATAATTTACATTGCTTTATTTATTATGAAGTGTGAAACTTGTCTTTGTAATACTGATATGGTAGTATATGCAGTTAATTAACTTTCACTATAATTTGTATTTTATAAATTGTAATTATGTTCATTTTATCAAGTAAAATGAGCTTTCTCTTCCAACTAATGTATTATTAGTGATTTCATTCCTAGTTTATCATTTATTACCTTATATTGTAGTGGCAAGTTATTGTCTCATTCATATTTTGTTACCCTATTTCTGTACCATGCATTCAACCTCATGTGATTCTTCAGATTTTGCCTTTGGACGAGAGAATGGTGTACGAGGCCTCCCTGATGGGTGGTGACAGCACCTCTTTCCCTCCCTGTGTCATCTCTGGCTATCCAGTGGTGCACAACAGACTAGACCTCAAGCGGGGACAAGGAGGATTGGAACAAATTGGTCATGGCCACTAAAATGTCTAGCTCACCCAAGGCTAAAGATGTACTCAAGTTTGTCACAGGTTGGTGTGGTGGAGTACCTGGTAGGCCTATGGGGTATAATTTCCAGTAATGCTGTCTTGATTCTGCTCTAGACTCTTTCCCTCTTCTTTCTACACCAAAGTTATTGTTAATATCATTATACAGTACATATATGGATGTTCTGTGAGTACTGTTTGTATCTTTCTCTTACTTGCCACTTCTAGATTCACTACCAGAACTATTTCTATTAATATTGGTTCAAATAATTACATTCTCTCTAATAATCCTTTTCATTTCTCTTCTTTCACTAGAATTCTGTATATCATTACATAATTTAGTTTCATCATTATGTCCTGTAACATTTTACTATTGTACACAATTCTAAGAATGACAACTCGACCCTTTTTATTCAGTCTTTTACCTATTTTTAGTACAGGCTTCCCTCGATATTCGAAGGGGTTACGTTCGCGAAAATCTATTCGTATATCGAAATTTCGGATATCGAAGTTAAGGTTTAATGGGAATTAAATAGATGCGTTCCATGACCGCGAATATTTGCACTATTTTAGCTTATATAGATAGAAAAATAACACTTTTCCACGCCACCCAAGACGCGTTACTTTTTTATAGTGGTTTCCCCGGTAGGCCTATTTCCACTGATAAGAAAAGAAGAATGATGAAATTACCATCCGAAATGGCAGGTCGATTAGAAGCCATCACAAAAGTTTTCAAAAGTTCACAAGCACAGAAATAACACATGTGGCACTGCCGCAGTAACAAACACAAGTGAAGATATGTCGGGAATGAGTTTCCAAGGGTGGCCCCTAAGCTTGGGTGGCGCTAGGGTCGCCAAAATGAAGTGCTAGATGCGTCGCGTTTGTTTACATTCTGTACGGGGTGGGTGGCGTGGTCTTCGGAATTTTACTACAGTACTGTAATTCGTAATAAAATAATTCGTAAAACCGAGTCCGTATAACGATATTAGGGTATCAATTCATGAACGTCATAAAACCGAAATTTCGGATATCGAAGCTACGAATAACGAGGGAGACCTGTACAGTAGTATAAACCCATGGAGACTACATGACTATGGTATAGTTATTCTATTTATATACAGTTAGAATTTTAATTATATAATGAGTGTACATATGCATTAAGCTTAGTTAAATATTACCTGGTAAGCCCTAAGTGACTGCTTTGTCAGGGTAGTCCTCTTATGACTGAACAGTAATTGTTGCAAGTTTCAGATTCTGAAGTCCAGTTCCCCATTAAACAAACGCATAAGATTTGCTGGGATCTCTTAGTAGGTAGTTCTATCACTAACAGTCTCTACAGGTAAATATATCAGTATAATTGTTACTCAACACAATTGTGAAAATTACCTCCTAGTTTAGCATCCAGAGACACGAGTTGAACAGTATTTTCTGTAGGATTTAAGTTGATAGTTTTTCTCTCTATATATATATGGTGAAGAGATATGCTTTTATTATTAATTAATAAAGAAGATAAGTGTGATAAAAATGTCCCTACAAACAGTGATACATGCTGAACTAGTCCAGATCAGATACAAATTAATTCAGGAGACTGCACTTTCCTTTATTCTTCTCAATATATTTTGCCTTCTAGTCATTCTACTTCACTGTGATAACAGAAATATGTATTAAACAGTACTTTATGCAATAATATGAGAAGTTTTTATCATTATACAAATATTTGTGACTGTCATATGCAATTGTATGTAGCTAACCAAACTGCACCAAAATTGGATCATAGGCTTAATTTTTCATGAGGAATGTTTTTAATATGGTCCTGTTGACCTCTGAGGCCACCAGTGAGCATGCCTGCTGCCGGGCTCTAGTTACGTATAAATCTGGGATAGCTATTATATATTTTTCTTCTTTAACACTCTCACTGACATTGGGGACTCGTATATTTATATCCTGGTGTGTAAATTCAATCTCTTTAAATCTACAATCACAAACTGTGAAAATAATAAAATAACCCTGAATTGTAGCTGGGTAATTGCACGAGCTTACAGTCTGTCACTAAATTGAATTTCATCTGGAAAATTCTTAATTTTAGTTACAAATCCCTGTCATCTTTGGCTTTCCTTCTCTCTGGGCACAGAGGGATAGAAATAACTGTAAACATGAAACAGAAATCAATAAAGTTTAACATACAGTATAACAGGATTAGTAATTATACATGAAAAAACCAATAAATACAGCATCTATTTTTCTAAGGCTCTAAGCTCTATTTTGCATGTATAGGAACATAAAAATTTCTGCTTATTGTTTAACACTATGGCTTGTTATTTTTTTGATTGGGTATGTTTGTCATACTCCAATACTGTGTAATATAAAAAAAGGTCTTCATACAGTTTATGTACCAAGTAGAAGTCAGACCATCCAATGAGTACAGATAAAAATAAATAAATTCACTCATTTTGCAAAATATCTGGCAGTCAAGCACACAATTCCCTGCCATTCTCACTACATATTACTGTATACAGTTCAGTACATTATTAAAGGAAGGTTAATAAATAAACTTATGCCTAGTACTACTCCACAAAAATTGTTAGATTAATCAATTTAAAACCTAATGAAGCATTCAAAATATAATTACTGTAGATGAATACTGCAATGTACAGTATACACATATATTTACTAAGGAACACATTTTGCTTTAGTGTTACAAGATATTGAAATTATACTTGAAAATATTGTCGATATGCTATTCTGTATAACATTTTACAAATAATATTGTCATGCATCTAAATTGTGTTCGAGAAGTTATAATTATGTCTATCACAGAAATTGATTAGCAAGTCTTATAACGACTCTGGTCAAACTCCACACTGGCGATGTGGCTAAATGATTGTCCCATTTTCTTCCTTTACATTAGATTTATGTGCCGTGGGGTTCAATTTGTGTTCATTACTTTCCCCTGTCAATTCAATTTGCTTGAGATGTATGGATCCAAAAATATTAACTCTGGATATAAAGAGCCATCACAAAATGGGCATCTGGGGTAGATGATGGTGGAATGGTGACTCAGGGTAGGAGTTGGTGGGACATAGGAAATAAGTGCATCAAATCTAGCTTTAGTTAGCAAATCATGACTGAAAGTTGCTGATGAACTATTTGTACATACTATTTGTACATACAAAGGGTGACCGTGGCTGTCCCGCACTGACCTGTGAGTCACGCCACTCCATTCGCGGCTCCAGTCTTGTTTTAACCACCGTGGTGTTAACCGTGTTCGGTCGGCATCAACGCATCGTATATTCCACTAGTGTATATTTTTGCATCCCAAAGTTGCTTTAGGTAAATAGTAATGGTTCCTACACCCTGTACAATAAGAAACAGTAATAAAATCGTGAAAGGAAACATGTGACATTGACTATTACTGATAAACTGAAGGTGATAAAGAGAGCTGAGGGTGGTGAAAGTAGAAAGAAAATCATGGAAGATTTTAACATTGGGGCCTCAACTATCTCCAATATCATCAAAGCGAAGACAAATTTGCAAAGATTTGTAGCTTCTGGACAATCAATGATGGGTAGTGACATTCGAAAAACTATGAAGAAGCCTAAATTAGAAGATCTGGATGAGGCTGTGTACACATGGTTTACATCCAAACGTGCGCAGGGTAAGTCAGTTTCGGGTCTCATGATAACGGAAAAGGCTAAGCAGTTTTGTAGTGATATGGATATTGAAACAGACATAAAATTTAGTGATGGCTGGCTTCGTAATTTTAAGCTTAGACATGGAATAAGGGTGATAGATGTGGCTGGGGAGAAAGAATCTGCTGACCATGAGACTGCCACAAAATATTCACAAAGTTTTTCTCAGTTGATAGCAGAACATAACCTAACAGCTGATCAAATATTCAATGCTGATGAAACGGGTTTATATTGGCGATGTATCCCCACTCGTACCTTGGTTGGCCACAAGGAGAAAAGTGCTAGTGGCTTCAAGATGAACAAGGAGAGATTAACTGTTTTGTTGTGTGCCAATGCCTCGGGTTCATACAGGTGCAAACTTTTTGTCATTGGCAAGTATAAAAAACCAAGGGCATTTAAGAATCTCAGCACCAAACTCCCAGTCATTTATGATGCCCAGAGTAACGCATGGATGTCGGCCCAGTTATTCAAGGAATGGTTTTTCAAGCATTTTGTGCCTGAAGTGAAGGCATTTTTTAAGAAGAAAGGACTCCCAGAGGACTCTAAGGCAATCCTACTGCTTGATAATTGTAGAGCAAATCCACCTGTCCATGAACTCGTGTCGGGGAATATTTTTGCTACCTACCTTCCACCAAATGTGACCAGCCTCATTCAGCCCATGGACCAAGGGGTATGTCAGAATATGAAACTGTCTTATAAAACTTCATTCTCACGTAAGCTGATCGATTCTGATTTCTCAGTCCAGGATTTTCAAAAATCATACACCATCAAAGATGCCATCTTCAATGTTGCCCTGGCTTGGCAAAACGTAAAAGAGGAAACACTCAGGCGTTCATGGAGGAAACTGTATGGAGAAATCATGTTCTATGGTGACGAAGAAGACGAGGAATTCGCTGGTTTTAATGGGCGATCAAATGTAGCCAAAGACATCATGGAAGTGATGTCTAGTGTGCCATCAGATGACCCCATGAAAATGACTGCTGATGATATCGCCGAGTGGTTGGACGTTGACGCAGACTTACAGGGTGAGGAAGAGCTTACAGATGAAGCCATAATTAATAGCATCATAGAGCCAGCCAAGCCCGAGGAGGAGGAAGGAGAGGAAGAAGTGCCAGATTAGGTCAAAATTACGTGGAAGGATGCTGCTGCCTACTTTGATGGTATGGTGAAATTTGTTGAACAAAATAGGAACTATAAAGGAGCTGAAGTTATTAACTTCCACATTCTACGTAATGACTTTCACACAAAAAGAGCACAGGCTGTTAAGCAGGCTAACATACGAGACCTGTTCAATAATATGAACAGGAAAGAAGGGAATTCATTGCAAGATTATCCCAGGCTTGACACTATATCAGCGAGTTCAGAGCAGCCTGACAGTCCCGAGCCTATATATGTAAACAATGAGAAAATGGATGACGTATGAACCGTGAAACAACTCGTGTCGACTGCAAGAGCTTGTTTATGATCAATGTAACACTTCTATGTGCAGTATTACTGGTTGAAATTAAAGTAATCCTATAATTTGTGTTTCTTTTTCCATATTTGTACATATTTAGAGGTCCAACCATTAGTCCGAAAAAATCAATAGTCCGAATGACCTTCAGTCCCCTGCCATTCGAATTACAGGACTTTTACTGTACTGTACTTATTTCCTGTTTTTCCGTCTCTCAAACTCGATTACCTGTTTGACGTGTGCCCTGGCAATCTTTTCCAAGTTCTTACTAGTTGAGCCCTGGCCAATAACATCGAGTGCAAAGGGTCGGCACACTGTAAACAACTTGTTAAAGCATACCTTGAAGAATATTGCTTTCATCTTCATACCTTCCTTCTCCAGAGCTTCAACAACAGCCACTCTCAGTTTCTGAAAAATATTAAGTACAAGATACATTCCACAAAGATGGTGAAATTTTAAATCTCAATACTGGACTCAACATCATCAATAGCCTATTTCCCTCTCATCAAGGGGGAGGGGATGGGGCTTTTGGGCTTGGGATGAAAATATGAAAGAGGATATAACACAGAGAGGGACATAATATCCTGAGAAATCCAATTGCATGTTACACATTGACTCCCCTTCTCCACTATAATCACTAGGCTTTTACAGTAATCACATTTATCTTTAAAAAGTGGCATGCATACAAATTTTCAAAACTTTCCACGAGATCCCTAGATCCCTTTCAATGTACAGTATGCCAATAACTTCGCATCATCTATTTGTATCAGGTTCAAAATAGACCACCTTTCTCCACTCTGCAAGATTTCCAGTACTCTTGCCTTAACCTCTTTCATCACTCCATCCTATTATACATTGAACCAGGGTAATATCACACATCCTTCCAGCACTCCAACAAATTGGAAACCAGTCACTGAAGTTTATTTATTTTCAAACAAGCCACATTATCATTATGGAAGTTCTTTACTCCATTCACAAACCTCCACTCTATTATAAGCTTTCTCTAAATCCATGAAAGACATAAACAATTTCTTATCCTCTACACAGGCTTTCTCCATTAACTGCCTAATTACCAACACCTGCTTCACAAATCATCTGCCACCATGAGAGTCTTTCTGCTTGTTGCTCACTGACACCTCACTAATGCATGAGAAATATAGAAAAAAAATGCACTTTAATATGTACATGAACATGATTACTGACTCTATTTATGGCAATTATTATTAGGAGCTGCAACCTTTAGTAAACAAGGACAGGATAAAAGCATGGCTGTATGTAACACAAATGTGGCCAGACGAGGTGGGATGGGGAAAGCAATGAGATGTATGGGCTGGGTGAGAAGGCAAATGGTGTTGAGTGTGAGGTGGTTGAGAGGGTGCAATGTAATATTTAGACATGTGAGAGAATGCAAAGTGGAGATTTTACAAAGAAACTGTACAGTAGTGAAAGTTGAGGGCCCTGGTGTGAGAGATAGACCCCCATTAGATGGGTGAACAGGGTGGAAGAGTACATGAGGGAGGAGAGGAATGTGAGGAAGGGGAGGGCTTGACGGAGGGAGGAGAGGAATACTGGAACAGGGAAAACCGGAAACTAGGTTCTGGAGAAAGCGAGGCTTTAGAACAATAATTAATATTTATTTTTTCTCACCTGTTTATGGACATAACTAAGATCTGCTGGCTTGGGAACTCGCTTGGTCTCGGCATTAGCTCTGACTGATGCTCCTCTGGTTTGGGCTGGCTGGAGGAGGTCAGGAGGTTTCATAATGTCTGCCAAACTTGACTTCTTTCTTGGTTGCTCACTTCCAACTTTTTTCGGAGACCTACAAGTAAAATCAGAGATATACCGTATTCTGTAAGTACTGTACTGGATAATACAGTATCGTAATTAGTGGCTAACAGCTAATGTCATAATATTTTTTCTTTAGTTAAAGTCAATAACAAACATGAAAATGTTCATTTGAAACTTTGAATATAATTTGTTATTCAATGCAGTGAAAATAAATTAAATAAGTTATCGTACCCTTCTGGGAACTGACTCCTTGGCCAGCAACTGAGAGACAAGACCCTTGGCCATGGCAGAAAGGCATCAGTTATAAATAATATAGACACAACAAAGTTAGTTACATCTGTACCTCTTGGGCCTGCCTGGTTTGCTGGGATGCTTGCGTGGCAATCTTCTGGTAGCAGCCTGAACCAACCTGGCACTGTGACCACTTCTCAGGCTAACATTTTCTATATCTTCTCCTGTACTCACTCCTTAGGCTTTCATGCCTCTACTCGTGGTCGTCTTTGCTTCCTGATGTTTACTTGTGTCTGGCTTGGTACCATCCTTGCTAAAAAAAAATATATATTTATAAGTTATTAGCATACCACGTGACAATCCCTGGTGAAGAACTGATGGGGTAAGAAATGTTGAAATCCATGAAAGAGTTCCTTCTTTAATGGTGAGAGTGTGTATAATAGATGTGGTATGAGTGAGAAGGCAATTGGTATTGAGTGTGGAGTGGTTGAGAGAGTGAAGCGTAATACTCTGAGGTGGTTTGGACATGTAGAGAGAATGAGAGGTGAGGAGTTTGTAAAGAGGGTGTGTGGAAGTGAAGTTGTGGGATGTGGTGTGAGAGGCAGACCACCAGTAAGATGGCAGAACAGTGTGGAAGAGTATGTAAAGGAGAGAAACAGGAGAGGGAGGGGAGGGCTGGACCGAGTGAGGAGGGAGTATTTGAACAGGGAAGACTGGAGACTTTTCTGCCGTGGCCACCCCCTTGGGGGGAGTTCCCGGAGGGAGCGAGGCGTCAGAGCTATAGATAGATAAATAGATAGCTCTGACGCCTCGCTCCCTCCGGGAACTCCCCCAAAGGGGGTGGCCACGGCAGAAGAGTCTCCATCTTTCCCTGTTCAAACACTCCCTCCTTACTTGGTCAAGCCCTCCCCTCCCCCTTCTTTAATGGTATTTACAGAATTTTATACAAGTTCACAGAGGAGGAGCTGTCAGGAAAATACCAAATTTAATGCTTTACCTTGTGGGTTTGTGAGAGGCAACTGTAACATAAGCAGCATCTTTGTCCTGGAAGATGGTGCAAGTAGCTGCAGTTTCTTGGTGAATGTAACGATTCTTGACTTGGTTGCAGATTTCTATAAACTTCTCATACCTCTGAGACATTAACATTGTAGCTGGAAAATAATAAAGAATGAAAGTGAATTGTAATGTTCACTATAAAAAACCTGTGATCAATCAATCAATTGTAGACAATTTTATCTCTCCAGAAAACATCCCATTAGGACAGTGGTTCCCAACCTGGGGGTAAATTTGCAATTTTTCAGGGGTAATGGAGGGATGACAGAAAAACGCCAGACATGATCATAAATGCTTACTTGCTATCGCTCACCAGGAGAAAGTCAACAATGTTGTGGGTCATGATTATTGAGATGCAAAATGTACTAATACAATAAATAAAAGACATTATCACTTGTGTTTTAGTTTAGCCATATATATCAATGTTGACAATATTTTGTGAAAGGGGTAACATGCTTAATGTGGCATGCTAAATTGGGTAACAAGTTGAAAAAGGTTGGGAACCACTGCATTAGGAGATGACCAAGACCATTTACCTAAGTTCAATATGTGCAAGAGTTCATTCAAATTCAGATGGAAAAAGTGTTGGATGTGTGTATGACAAAGTGAACAGAACTCAGCACAATAGTCATCACTACTACATTTCTTCAAGACACCTGGAACATCAGATAATTTATATAGTTTAGTACTGAATTTTTATATTATGAACATCTTATCATTTTAATCAGAGCAGGTTATGATGAATGTTTGTAGGATAGCTATTAAGGCAAAACTATATTAAAGTATGCCTGAGTAACCATAAACTAAAATTTCAAACCTCTGAAAGTTTTTGGGAAGATAGAAGTTTAAGTAATAGAGTACCCTTTCCTACAATCACTGTGGTCAAGGTAACTAATGTACACGATCTCACTATAACCAATGTTACAGACAGCATGGATAAGGGTTCAGAATGCCTCATGTGCCGTGGCATAATGTATCGTGCTGTAAGGTTGCTGCATAATTTTACAACCTGTACAAGACCAGTACATATAGGCTATAAGTATGATGATAATCCAATGATTATCTCAGAATATTTGAATCATGACATGAGAATTCAATGATGTATAATTTAATAGCTATTGCAAATGAGAACATTGGCTTATGATAGGCTGAAGTAACAAAATCTGTTGACTTACTAGATGCCGTGATGCTGGGCATAAAGGGCCTCGGGCCAGGCAACCAGCTTCACCTTTTCCAGGGATGATTTGATTTTGAATCGGTACTAGCCAGTTGAAGCTGCAAAGATAGTTTGGTATTTATGAACAACGTACGCTATAAATAACTTAACATCACCAGTACATATGGACTGTGGTTTTTATATTGACCAAAAATATTGAGGATTATATCTAAAATCCTTGATGGACTTGCAAAAAGATCACATATGATAAGTTGATAAGTTTCTGATTTGGGGATCAGCTCATCATCAACATACATGCCTTTGATGTACTCATGCATGTGTACAGTTGGCAGAAAAAGTCGTGTCACCTCTTCTTGAAGGAGAATATAATTAACTAGCGGAAGTACCCAGCGTAGCCCGGGAAAAATGTCTATGTGAATAAGGACTAAAGAGACATTTTACAGTTTAGCAAGCAACTTTATGAAATTATCTTATTGAGAGGTGTTTTCATTGATATACAGTCAGGACCATTATAACAGTTAGACGTTTGCTTTTATTGAAACATTTTACCGAGACATGTCATGACCATAAAAAAGCAAATGTCTAACTGTTATAACGGTCCTGCCTGTATATAGTATTGCTATTTATAGTATAGATAAGCATCAAACAATTCACATTTATAAATGCAAATTTATAATATCCAGAGGGCAAATTTGTAAATTTCTGGTTCTTCAATTTATGAGCCTGTGAAGCTGATGTTTCCATACTGTACTTCATGACTTGGCAGATGTGGCAACAGGACTTTTGCTGCCGACTCTGTACACACACACACTTACTATGTTTTATCATTTTGCGCCTAATCTTCTCAATAGGTTGGCCACTCTTGGTGAAGAGTTTGGTGAGATGTAGAGCATCCAGGGTAAGAATGGCATCACTTGGGGGAGGAGGAGCCAGTCCACCCAATAAGTCACCTTCAGAATAAGGAATTTAAATCATAAGTACAATACGCACAAGACTTAAGGACCTCTAGGGATACAGTATATGCTACCAGAGGAGATAAAAAGAAAGGTTATTAGAGTAGTACTGTACAGTACTGAAGGAAGAACAAGGAAAGGAAGAACAGTTAAGGTGCAGTGGGTGACTACACTACCGGTATTCAAAATTTAAGAAATTACAGCATACCTGAATATAGTACAAAACAGTACAGTTGCAAACAAAGCTTCTATTACTTCTGACAATCAGTAACTCCTAATAACAGAGATAATTTAAAAGCATTAGTAAACAGTTTACATATGGTAGTTTTCTTTTCACACTAAACAAGTTGACGTAGCTGGATACACAACCATACATTTTTCATAGCTTAAGAGTTGTATATGGGACAAAAAAAATTGTAGGCTACTTAACCCATAGTGTATTATAAATAAATATATACTGTATCTATATTATGCTGATAAGAGTGGGTGGTGGTCTAATGGTGGTCTTGGCTGCAGCCCCGAGTCTGGCAATCTTGCCTTGGTTCAAGTCCTTCTGAGGTAGCTAGAAAGTTTTCCACTCATGTCCTATCCTCAAGAGTAAAGATTTGGTGCCCTCCCATAGAGGATCCAGATAAGGTAGCCCAGCCTCAAGCCCCAATTTCTGAGTGGTGCAACAAGGGACAAGGACTGTTTTGTTAATATCCACTGTTGTCTGAAAATGCTGCCAATTTTACCTGAGTTATGTCGAGATTGTGTTGCTTTCTGCATATCTGCATCTGATTTCACAAGTGCCAAGTACTCAGGCCATTCTGTGCTGCTTACTGCTGTCTCTGGTCTGAAAAAAATTACAGAATGTAATAGTAACAGCAACCAAGTAAAATTAAAGTAATGTATAAGGTTGATATGAATTTTAATGATGCATAAATACTGTAAGCATGTAAAAGTGACCCAATTTACTGAGTATACTTATCAGTCCCTCCTTCAGTTATTCTAATTCAGGAGCCTCTGACCAATTGAAATTAGTGATGGCAAATACTGTATTGCAGTACTGAAACTCTAATTTCCTCAGGACTTCAATTACACTTGTAAGTCAGCTTTATTTACCAGAGGAGTCAGAGGGAGCATAAATCCTCTTCCTTTAAATTTTGTCCTTCACAGATATCTCTATTAGGCCTAAGGTGTTATATAATGTGAATGAATTGGATTCTACTGAATCATCCAAACTATATTATGACATAAACTCCCTCAGCATGTGTGCTGTTTTATGGTACAGTATGGAGGAATCAGTAGCCTCTAATTTGCCAGCAAAAACAGCTGACGGTACTCATTTAATGAAATAGAATCAACTTTTCAACAATGGCTGATAACTTTGGCATATTTCTCTGACTAAAATTATAACACCAGTACTCTCCTTAAGGCCTAATGGTTCAATCATATTCCAATCAACCTTTTGAAAATGGCTAACACTTTATGCCTATTACTTTACCAAGACAACGGCCATACAATTTCAAATATCACCAGACAATCCTCATTATCTGATGGCTGAATCGCTTTATTAACTCATCTGTACACCAAATATGCACTGAAAGGATACTGCTACTGATCAGTCTGTTGGAATAGTACTGGCAACTCTTTTTATATTTTGAATATTTGTCACCTTGAAATACAGATTTTAAACAATTATGATAAATATTACCTTGCTCCATTTAAAAAAATAACCTCTGAACAGTACAGTAGTGTAAGCTCTCTGGCTATATATTTACAAGGAAAAGACTGAGGGTCTAGTTCCCTATGGATACTGGTAGTCCAGCTCATATTATTGTTTACAATACCCCTCAGAATGGCAAAGTATTGTATTAATAAACAAATCTAAATCAATATACTGTACATACAGTATGTTGCTACTTTACCAGACCATTTTAACTTACCAGGAATGACTGGATATTTTAAAGATGATAGACAGTAAGGTGGAGCAGGTATGAGAAAAAGTTATTGTAATAATTAATTACTGGCTTCTCCCTCCACCTCTCTTTTTGCCTGCTCGTCAAGTTGATTCACTGGACATCCTGCGTGGTTCAAACCTGACTGAACCTGAAAGAAGACAGGCAGTTGTACTCAGTCTAAATTGGCAATGTTTATATACTGTACAATATACAAGAAACATGCTCAAGTTAAGACTAAACTACTTTTCCTTTGTCTGCAAACAAATAAATAAAATATAGTATACTACAGTCCACACTCACTACAGTCACACACTATACAGTCTTGGTAAATAATTATTTTCCTTCCACATTGAAAAAAAAAAAAAATAATAAAAAATAAAGGAAACAGTACAGGTATTGTAAACAAAAAAGTCGTGGTGAGAGGTGGTGTATGGTCCTGCTGAGAGAAAACACAAAATACAAAGATAAACTTAGAATGGATAAGAGAGGAGCAAAGAAGAAAGAATGTAAGGAGTGTGGATACCTAGGAAAAGTTAATGAGGATGAGATATGTATAAATTGTGAAGAGGAGGACAAGAGAAAAATGGACCTCAACAAATGTAAACAATGCCGGCGGAAAGTGCAAGGAGATGATGAGGGGATTCAGTGTGATAAGTGTGGACTGTGGTATCATGCTGTATGTGAAAATATTGGAGAAGCTCTATATAAGGATCTACAAAAAGATAACGATGAGTTATGGTTTTGTAGAAGGTGTAAACCAACAGTAAAGAAAAACCTCTTGGAGAATAAGAAACTTAAAGAAGATAATGTAAGGATGAAGGAGGAACTACAAGAGGTAAAGGAAGAACTACAAGAGGTAAAGAAAGGTAATGAACAGGCCTGTGAGGCAGTAAGGAGATTTGAAGAGTTAATAGAGGAGAAAAATTAAAATGTTACTCTACAGGGTAATGATACTATAAGTGATAAAACTGAAACTAAATTAGCTAAGGAATTGAATATTATCAAGAAACAAGTGGAAGGGATGCAGAAGAGGATTGAAAATCTTGGTAAGAAATGGGAAGAAAGAGAAAATGAAATGGATGAATACATAACAAAGAAAGTATTTGAAATAATTAAAGAAAAGGAGGAAAGGGATAGAAGAAAGAATAATCTGGTGATGCATAATATAGAAGAACCAAATAATATGAATGAAAAAGAATTATATGATCATGACCTAGCCATGTGTATGGATATCATTGGCAATGAGATAGGAGAACGAATTGAGGAAGGGGAAATAGTGGACATAGCAAGGCTAGGAAAAAAGGAAGAAGAGGGAGAAAACCAAAACCGGAGACCAAGATGCTTGTTGATAAAGATGAAAGAACCAGAAAAGAAATGGAGCATTATCAAAAATGCAAAGAAGATAAAAACAACAAGGAAAAATGAATATAAGAGAGTATTCATCCAACCAGACCTAACAAGAAGTGAGAGAGAAAAGGAAAAAGAGTTGAGAGAGAAACTACGAGAAAAGAGGGAACAAGGTGAAGAAGGTTGGTATATCAGGAGAGGCCAGCTAGAAAGAAGAAACTATATGAACTGAAATTCTCTGACCCAAAGAGAAACAGAATATAGAGGATATTATAGTGTTAAACTACTCAACATCCAAGGGTTAACTTTATATAAAAGTGTAGAATTAGAAGGTATGCTAAATAATGAAAGAAATGAAATTATTTGTATTACAGAAACACAACACAAATATAATAAGATAAACTTTACAGACAGAGTTGATAGTTTGACACGTATGAGAAACATAACAGATAAAAAAGGGGGGGGATTAATGGTGCTTTATAGAAAAGATAGTGATATTGAGATTAAACAATACCCCCTGGAGAATACAGATATATTAGAAACACATGTAAATATTCACAAACATAAAATTATATTACTGTTGGTATATTGGGATGTAAAAGAAACAGGAAGGAACCGGAAAATAATAGAAATACTAAAAAGAAGATTAAATATTCATGAAGATCAAAATGTTGTAATCTTGGGTGATTTTAATGCACACTTAGGATTCATTGGGAAACAAAAAGAAAATGCAAATGGTAAATTATTAACAGAACTGATAGAGGAGAGGAATTTAACAATATTAAATTGTGATGAGAGATGTGAAGGATTAAACACAAGAGTACAGGGAAATGAGAAGAGTGTTATAGACTTTATGATATGTAACCAGAAACAATATGGACACTTTATTAAAATGCATATTGATGAAGGAAAAGACATTTTTGATCTGTCTGACCACTGTCTACTGAGTGCAGAATTTAAATGTGCTACAGTCAAGAAAATAAAAAGTTACCAAGATTATAAAACAATTGAATAATATAAACAGGGAATAGAATAACAGAGGAAGCATATGTGAAACAGTTGGAGGAAAGTATAGAAAAATATGAAATGAAAGAACTTAATATGGACAAATTTGAAAAACTTATAAAGGAAAGTGCAGACAGAAATTTAAAGAAAGTAATAAGGAAGAGATATACTGATAAAGTGAAAGGGAAAATTGAACAGATTTGGTTCACAGAGGAAATGAGAAGAGAAATCTCTATTAGAAGGAAATATAATAGGGGTCGTAGGAATGCAAAGACAGAACAGGAGAAGGACAAATTTAATGAACTGTATATAAAACAAAAAAGAAAAGTACAGATTATGATAAGGAAAGGGAAAGAAGAGCATGAAAGGAAAGTCACAGAGGAGATAAGAAATAATAGGAATTCAAATAGAAACCTATGGAATAATATAAATAAACTAAGAGGAAGTCAGGAAGGGAAAAAAGAAAAACAAGGAGTTTATAAAGACAATGGTGATATGTTGGAACCCAACCTGATTCCTGAGGAAATTAAAAAATTCTGGTTGACTGTATATAAGAAGGAAATAAATGAAGTAGACAAAGTGTGGAATGACCAGATCAGGGAGATGTATGGACAAAGAGAAGAAAGAAAAGAAGATATAATACTATACTATGACAAGCCAGTAGAAATTACATTTCCAACAGAATTAAGAGAACACATGGACATGACAAGGGGAATAATACATGTAAATGAGGAGGGAGAAGAAGTTATTACATATGAGAGAAGAGAAACTAAGTATCAAAAAGTACTAACCTCCCTGATGGAACATTATGATACCACAAAAATAGTACTGAAAGAGGAAGAGATAATAAGGATGAGACCAGTAGAGTTTAAAGAAAAAGAAGTAAAAAAATACCTGAAGAAAATTAAAAAGAACAAACAACCTGGACCAGACGAAATAAAGGGAGAACTATTTAAGTGCATAGAAAATAGTAATGTGTGTGTGAATGCATTAACTAAGGTATTAAATGATGTACTAGAACAAGGAAAAACACCTGAAACTTGGAAGAAATAAAAAACCGTACTGATACCTAAAACAGCAAAACCAAAGGTCAATGAATTCAGACCAATAGCCTTAACAAATACGGGATATAAAATATTTATGTGACTTTTAAAATGTAGGATTGTGGAGCATTTATGTGAGAATGGTGAAGTGTGTGAATTACAATCAGGATTTACAGCGGGACGCAGAGTGGAGGATAACATATTTATGTTGGACTACTGTATTAAAAAGAGTAAAAGGGAAAAAAAGATGTTGGTTATAGCAGCAATAGACTATAAGAAAGCATTTGACTCCATAAATAGAAAAGCCCTGATAGAAAGCCTGAAATATTATAAATGTGATGAACAAGTAATAGATATTATAGCTAAATTATACAAAGGAGATACAACTACACTACATATTGACAACAAGAAGGTGTGTGACATTGATGTGACAAATGGTATTCGTCAGGGATGCACAGGGTCACCACAGCTATTTCTCATGGTGCTAAACATCATAATAAAGAAAATAATGATTACAGAAATTGGTTTTGAAACGGAAGAAGTATATATACCGGCACTCTTCTTTGCTGATGATGGCCTTCTGATATCAAACTCAATAAAAGGAATGAAACAACTAATAGATACATTAAGAAAAATATCATATAAAAGTGGACTGGAAATAAATAAAGAGAAAAGCTACTGTATGATATACAGTAGAAATGAAAAACCAAATGAAATAGCAGAAATAAAAGTGGTACAAAACATTAAATATCTGGGGATTACAATTTGTGATAAAACAGACTGCTTTCAACTACACAAGAAAATTAAAATTAATCAAGGAAGGAAATTAGCCAATATGACATAGGTACTCGGTAATAGAAAGAGCCAGTAATAAAATGTTAATGGGGAAAACATATTGGAAGAGTGTAGCCCTACCCAGCATCCTAAATTCAACATCAGTTATACCCTGGAACAAAAAAGAGCTTACAACACTACAAAAAACAGAAAATTCAGTCTGGAGAAAAATATTGGGAGCACCAAGTCATGCACCAATTGTAACATTACAGGGAGAAGTGGGCACGTCATCAATGATATCAAGAGATATTAAAGCAAAATTAACATATGTACAACATATAATGAAAGAAAATAATGCCTTGCTAAAGAAGATAATGATAGAGATGTTTGAAGAGAGACCATACCCTTGGCAAAAACTAATTAAGACATATTTACACACCATAAATGTTAAGAATTACACACAAATAAATAAATTAAGTAAGAATCAGTTATATGAAAAAATAAACAAATACGAAAAAAGAAAATGAAAGACAGAAATGGAACAAAAATCAACATTGGAAATGTATAACAGGCATAAAAATGAAATTAGAGAAGAAAAATGGTATGACAACACATATGGCTCAGTGTTACTGTATAGGTGCCGTACAAATACTCTAAACTTAAAGAATGACGGGAGGGAACACACAATGTACACTGTGCAATGAAGGCATAGAAGAGACATTTAACCATTTTGTGAAGGAGTGTAGAAGGCTGGAAAATATTAGAATGGAATTTGGGATGGAGCATGAAACGTTGGAATCAATTTTAATATTTGAAAAAAGTGATGAAAAGGAGGAAAACATATACAATAGAAAAGAGTACCTAAATAAAATTTGGAATTGCAGGAAAACTGTTATTGAACAGCAGCAGGACCAAAGAAACTAACTAAGAAAAATAGACAATACATAGACAAACTACTTGGAACACCACAAAACAATAAATAAGAAAAAAAATAAAAAATTGCTCAGCGCTGATGAAAAAGCGAAGCTGAGCGAATATCATCTGATCTGATCTGGAGGGGGGGGGGGAGTGATGGATGAGGATGGAAGGGTTAACTTGTACGGTATGTTAATAATATTATTTGGTTTACGAGTTTCCTATGGTTTAAGTAATAAACAGAACTTTACACCAACTTAATGAGAAAAAAATTGTACAAATATGAAATACGACATAATAATGCAGAAAAGTAAAACTCCAACTAATGAACTTATTAATGTATTATAAAGTTATACTATACTTACCAATGTGGTGACGTGTATGAAGGAAGAATATGTAACGTTAGTGTTAATTAAAACCCCAACTAATGAACTTATTAACATGTACTTACCAATGTAGTGACGTGTATGAAGGAAGAATATGTAACGTTAGTGTTAATTAAAACCCCAACTAATGAACTTATTAACGTGTACTTACCAATGTAGTGACGTGTATGAAGGAAGAATATAACAGTGTATTACAATCCACACCGGAATAATGGCCGAGTTAATAACTTTCAGTTATATTATATTCATTAATACAACACCGGGGAGTAGCCTAACATATACATTTATACGTTACATGCCGGGGTAAATTTTCAATTATTTGGTTTTCACTAATAATTAACCAATATATATAGCATATTTAAAACACTGCACAACCATAATAATTGTGTATAGCGTATTACAACACACCACAAACTTTATAAGTATTCTGATATCTAACACAACGCTTATAACATTAATAAACCACAGGTACAGTAGGTTAATACAACCACTCACACCACAAAGCCAAGATCAACTGTCTGTGTGTGTGTGTGTCAGTGTGTGTGTGTGTATCACTGTGTACCAATGGACATATTCTATTGGTTACCGTTTATACTTACCATCCATTATCATCCAATCATACAACACTAAACTCAAGGGGGCGGAGTCTATACTTATCCTCACAAATATGTTGACACTTAGCCTATATATATATTAATTATTATTCTATTGTGCTTTTCAATCTTTTCAGTGATCATATTATATCATTTTAATCATCATCAATACTAACTTTCTTTATATGATATATGAGGAGACTTTATATTATAATAGCAGTGTAGGAACCCCGACACATAAGTGGTTCATAGTCCGAGGCTATAATAGTCCACCACTATGGGGATACTATTACTACACTACAGTACACCCGCTCAACAATGGTGTAATAAAATGAGGAGTCGCCACTTAATTGCGTCTGCATCATAATTATATAACCTTTGGTAAAAGCAAGCTGATCACAAACAATAATTTTTACAAAATCAAGACCCCCATATACTGTAGTAGGCTATATGGACAGCTGGAATTTTAAACAAATCTCAGTACACTGTGTGTATATGTGGTTCTCTTTATTACCACCAAAAGTCTATGAATTCATTGCCCCAGTAGGCCTCTGTGGTCTGGTCACAACCTGCCAATCTTGCAGTAACAATGCAGTAGGTAGTACTTCCATAAATTAAATAAGCTGAGAAGCCCGGCCACATACCCGCAAAGGCCGTGGGTCAGCCTGTCCTGTGGAGGTGGTGGTGGGCCTCACCCTGGGGCCTGGCCTAACCTGCTTACTCATGATTCAGTCCATGGACACGGTTCATAGTCAGGGTAGCTATGCCATGCTATGGATGCTCCTGGTGTGATCCTATCATGTTCTACTTTCAACCAAAAATGATAGAATGAATATGACTGCTACGGTGGCAAATAAGGAGTTTGGTGGGAATTCATTGAACTTTATAGACAACAACCTTACAGGTTACATGGGGGTAGGCTTAGGGGTAGGAGGGGTACAGGGAGTCTATGGGAGAGGGGGATGGTCTGGGTGGGACTCTGGAGGGAGAAGGGGTCAGGGGAAACTGTTGGGTGTTGGCTGGTGCCTGGTGCTTGTAGGAGCATTTGCTGCGGGGGAGAACGTTCACACACAGACTGACACACACTTTATCATTATATAAATATATCGCCTAAATGACCATTACGTAGTAGATAAGCGTTAAACACAAATAACAAACTTATTTGCTGCTATATCTTTCATTCAGTAGGTAGTATTGTATGTTAATTACCCTTTGTCAAGTTTTACCGCATTAGGCTTGAGATATACCAGCACGGATTTAGATAACGCATTCAAGTATCAACTGACATACTATTTACCAAAGTTACACGTAATTCTGTAATATTGTGCTAAATTATTATATGACTAATTAAGAATAGGGATCTTGTCTTGATCAGCGATCAGGGTATCCTATCTATATTAAATAATTTAGAGAAGGACAATTTAGACAAGTAGGTGCAAATGACAAGTGCTATCTATTTCATTTGATAAAACCATAGATATAACTATAAACAAAGTACGGCACACTAATTCTATAAAGTTCGTCACACATTCAGTTATATCACATATAATAGTAACTTCTTACTGTAATAACACCATATTGCATGTAGATATAATTAATTCTCTATTTAGTTCTGTGGTGTCGGCAATAACTATACCAAATTAACATGACGTATATATTAATTATAACAATAATATATCGGCAGTGACAGTACTGGAGTAACGTAACGTATAAATAACAATGTTCCTCTTAGGTGTTGGCTGTGACAGGACCACAATAACGTAACGTATATAATTAAAACAATGCTCCTGTAAGGTATCGGAAGTGACAGTACTGCAATAACATAACTTATATATGAAATTTTTGCCCCGAGAAATTCCGTACCCATCGCCCACCATTCGTGTGGTGGTGCTGCTGGTGCAGTAACTACAGTCAGCCTTGTATACCCCAATGTCACTTATGTCTTTATAAGTGACATTGGTATACCCAATGAGGGTTTGGGATCCCACTCTCAAACAATGACTCCCTCGGAGTTGCATCCCTTGCCTATACAGAGTTCTGCACTGGTGCTAGAGTCCCTTCCACCCCTTCATTAAAGGGATGTAGGGTAGTGATATTGATGATGATTATACAACAATGCTCCTCTTATTAGGTGTTGGTAATGGCAGGGAGGTGGTGGGAGATCGAATCCTTTCAGGTGAGGGACTGAGAATATTTACTCTTCTAAATCATGTTTCAGGCACTAACTATAAGGACACCGAACAACCCAAAACACCCTCACTTGTAAAATAACAGCTGCAGTATTTGGGAATTACCCCCATCTCCCTCCCTCTGTGGCTGGGTACGGGGCGTAGCCACATCTACCTGTAACCTGGCTCCAAAAATCCAGATACTGTCATATCTTCCATACTTCAGCAGTCATAATTATCTCCTACGTCAAAATAGTGCATGTGGCACATCTCCTACACATACAATGGAGTACCCAGCGTATCTCCTACACCAAAATGGTGTATGCGGCACATCTACAGTACAGTATCGGCAAAAAAAGATGCTAACTGCCACCGACATTGAAGGGAAGATGTGTCACAACTGAAGTTAACAATACAGACAACCTTAGTATCTTTTAAACCTATTTTTCACCATAAGTCTGGCAGAGAGCTGTATCCTAACAACCTATTGCTGCCGGCCACTGGCTGACACATTTCATAATTTACTAGTTACGTCTGCCTGGGTGGAATCAGTCCACTGATTTTTTTTTGTGCCCAGATTGTTTACAAACTGAATCTTTACCCCGTGATTCTGGTGGCCTTTAGATTTAGCCTAGTGCATTGCTATGGGTGCTACAACAACTAGCAAGGAGGAAAGGGCCCGTATTTTGGCACTAAGGAAAGGAAAAGTGACAATTAAAGAAATATTCAGGCAGACAGTCAGACATACCACAACCATAATGTGTATCCTTCTTGCTGACTGGAGAGATCCTATTTTGAAAAATTACCTAGAGGTCTATGTCTAGACGTCTGCAAGACGGCGTATCTCCTACACAAAAAAACAGTACGTAGCATATCTTTTACATAGAATAATATTATTAGGGCAATGAACAGTCAATAAGATTCTTTATGTTTTAAATTAATAATTAGAATTATAAAAAGAAATAATTAAAAATTAGATATTTGGCAATTTTATTGTAGAGTGGCATAATTAAATAGAAGACGGCTTATGGTTATGGGACAGCACAGCTGGCCTCACAACAGGACCTTGTGTGGGAAGTGTGACCTTAGTGACCTAGGCTTTAGTCTTTGTGTGTAGGAAATACACTGTAGTCTATATGAGTCGGAAATGTGACAGTATAGATTTTTGTGAGTAGGAGATACGCCTTATCCGTGTAGGAGATGTGACGGTACCCTAAAATAAGCGCAATTTTGTAGGATATGTTAGCGTAAATAACGTTAACAATGAAGCCTATTTTGAGGAGACCTTTCCTCACATAATTATAGCCATATTGTTTTTCACAAAGCGTCACTTCTCTTCTTATAGCTTTGCTTCCACTACTCTTTCCCACAACTTTATGATGTAACTGATAACTATATACCTCTATAGTTACTATAATACTACACATTACATTTATTCTTAAACATCGATATTAATACACAGTCATATACTGTGTGAAAAGGTAGAGAACATTTTGCTACAGAAGATAATTTATAAGTATTAAGTAACCGGGAGGAACATCAGAGTGGGGGACAGGGACTTTGTAGCATATTGCTGATTGGTTGTGGATATAACACGTCATAATAATACTTAAACATTATTGGTTATGTTATAACACGTGGCAGAGCAACACCACATCTACCAGCCACCATACCCTTGTCACACACCATACCTGCTACCACCATACCCTTGTCACACACCATACCTGCTACCACCATACCCTTGTCACACCATACCTGCTACCACCACAACCACCATACCCTTGTCACACACCATACCTGTTACCACCATACCCTTGTCACACACCATACCTGCTACCACCATACCCTTGTCACACACCATACCTGCTACCACCATACCCTTGTCACACACCATACCTGCTATCACCACAACCACCATACCCTTGTCACACACCATACCTGCTACCACCATACCCTTGTCACACACCATACCTGCTACCACCATACCCTTGTCACACCATACCTGCTACCACCACAACCACCATACCCTTGTCACACACCATACCCTTGTCACACCATACCTGCTACCACCACAACCACCATACCCTTGTCACACCATACCTAGCTGCTACCACCACAACCACCATACACTTGTCACACACCATGCTATACCACAACCATAGCCTTGTCACGCACCATGAGTGACGGTGATGGTGACCTATATATATAATTATAGAGTTGGATCAAATACTGATTTTTTATAAGTTTCAAATATAAATACTTTTGTTCGGGATCCCAAAATGCAAATACAAATACTTATATTCCTGAATCTAAAACCATGCCTGCCACCATCACCATCACCATATCCTTGTCACTCACCATGCCTGCCACCATCACCATATCCTTGTCACTCACCATGCCTGCCACCATCACCATCACCATATCCTTGTCACACACACCACTACTCTGTCTGTATGCTTGATAAAATGGTTCAAGCATAAATGGGGGTCGAGGTTAAGTTTAGTGTGAAGAAGAGGAACACGGGCGTGGAGGTTACCATAGTAACAAGGCCAGCAGGGTTATGTGAATATCAATTATTTCTTTAGCCTTGTACATGGCAAGACAGTCCTGGGATTAATACATACTCGGAGGAAGAAAGGAACATTAGAACACACACAAAGCAACACCTCGTAAGGGAATTATTGCCTGCGGTGATGTGGGTAATATTTTAATGGTTTTGGCGCCCCTTCGGCCCCAGCCAATCATTTTCAGTTTTACAACTGTCCCTCCGGTTCCTTCGTGCTTGCTGTCCCACCTCTCCATCAACTTTCCCTGGTGAGAACTGGTTTTATCCAGAAATAAGGAGTTTGTCATCCTTTACCACACCTTAGCCTAATCTGTCTGTCTCTCATTAGACTGACAGTCACTGAGTCTGAGTGACACTGACCGTTAACACTGGAATCAGTATTGACAATAATCGCCTCACACTGTCAATATATATTATCAATATCAGAAATATTTCCAAACCCGTCAATATATTGTAGTGTCAATACCATCAATATCGCCCTCACACGATCAATATTTATTGTTAAATATTGATAATAAATGACTATATTTCTCATTCCTTTTGGGCAGCTGGCGAGATCGCCGGATTGGGTGGTACAACAAGGGAAGGTATATACTGTTGATGTGTTCATTGGTTCGGGGTACATTATCGTGAGTCAGTTATCCCACGGTCCATATAGTCCATACTATATGGACCGTGAGTTATCCCATCTTATGTTGCCTTCGACGAACAGATCTCACTATCTCCCTGGCTCTCTTTTGGGGGTCCGAGAATCTGCGCGGCTTCGGTCAACCCAACTCGGGAGTGCTCGGCCAGACACTCTGGGGAACTACAACAATAACACTGCAAAAAGACACAGACATTTATCTGTGTCAAGGAAGGAAGGGAAGATTCCACCACACTTTGACACACAACAACAAGACACAGACAATATCACCATTTGTGTCAAGACTGCCGTCACGTTTGTTGCTGGTCAGTGCCAATAACTTACCAGTCATCACACTTCCATCTCAGACCACCCAGGGACTACTGTACTCCAGTCTCCCAGACACCACCTATAAACAACCTACCAGTCATCACACCTCCATCTCAGACCACCCAGGGACTACAACCAGACACTACCAATGGTACTGCCCAGTGCCCACCCCACCCCACCCTACCCGGCCTACCAAACTGCCGGCGTCAGCAGGAGGTTGTAACATCAAGTAAGGAATAATGAGGATCCACCTGTCTCACTACCACGGTATAATTACTATAGTCATTATACAGAGAGAGAGAGAGAGAGAGAGAGAGAGAGAGAGAGAGAGAGAGAGAGAGAGAAATGAGGGATAGAGCGAGACCTAGAGACGGACCTCCCCATCCAATCCCCCCACCCCCTTGCTCAGGCCCACCATCCCAGGCATCCCTTCATAAATCCGAGTTGAGGAGGTTTGTGGTGGTGGGATGGCTTGTGTGTGTCTGTGTGTGTTGGGAGAGAGAGAGGAGGGTTTGTTTCTGTGTGTGTTTGGAGGAGAGAGAGAGAGGAACGTTTCGGATTGTGTGTATTTGTGAATGTATATAATGCATGTATATATATAATTCCTTCTGTGTAACTGGTGAAATGACCTGATAGTGTGGCACAACAAGGGAGACAACATTACTGTTGAGGTGTTCATTGGCTTGGGGTACAGTACATACATGACCAGTTGTCCTCTCTTCAGTTGCCTTCGACGAAACAGATCTCACTATTTCCCTGGCTCTATTTTGGCAGTCCGAGCATCTGCTTTGTGTCCGATTTAGGTAATTGAGTTTATAAAATATTATTGAGACAAGTGTATTAATGGTTTTACAAAGCAGAGAGAGAGAGAGAGAGAATCAAACCCTGCTTGGCTACTACTAGGGCCTAATATCTATTTCAGGGACAGTGAGTAATCATTTTCACAAATATCTTTCAAACTAATTAATTGATCGGAATGTTACTTTGACACAATGTACAAGACACCTTCCACTAATGTTTGGTAATATAGAACATTGACAAATGGTGTTAGTGAAGGTGTTTACTCCTGACACACATGACGTTGTCTAACATCACCAACATAATGCATATGAACGTCCATTATCCACCATCCCGTCCCTCCTTCTCTGTCCACTTTATTAGATTATAATAAGTAATAGTGGATGTCATTAATATGTTGGTGTTTGTAGAATGTGTGTTCATTTAATCATTATTATTGTATGTCCTAAAGTTATAAACGGGAGTAGCCTAGACTAAAGACTTACTATTAACATCTATTATTATTTTCCGTGGACGCCTTCAAATATCTCGGCTCCTACGTAGAAAAGGACGGAGGCCTAGAGAGAGAGGTTGACCATAGGATCCAAGCAGCGTGGAACAAGCAACTGGAAGAGAACGTCAGGAGTTCTGTGTGACAAGAAAATTAGTACTAGAGTGAAAGGTAAAGTGTACAAGACAGTGGTGAGGCCAGTGTTGCTGTATGGAGCAGAAACATGGCCGTTGAAAAAGGTACAAGAAAAGAAGCTGGATGTCGCAGAAATGAGGATGCTGAGGTGGATGTGTGGGGTGACAAGGGTGGACAGGAAACGATCAGAGGTAGTGTACAGTTAAAGTGGTGGAGGCGTCGGCGAAAGCGCAGGAGAAGAGATTACAGTGGTTCGGGCATGTGAAGAGGAGAGAGGAAGACTATGGACGTGCAGGGCAGACGTAGGCAAGGGAGACCAAAGCTACGGTGGAAGGACCGACTGAAGGAGGATCTCATGGAGACACAGCTGAGGGACCGGGGAACTATAATAATTATAGTGAAGAGATGCGACCCCATATAAAAATGGGAAACGCCAGCAGATGAAGAATTATTGTCTGTCCGCTTTCATTGTCATACAATTGAGAGAGAGAGAGAGAGAGAGAGAGAGAGAGAGAGAGAGATTAGTTTAGGGCTTTAGGCTAATAACAATTGGTACACAATATATAAGTCCATTTATACAAAGTTACAACACATTAAATGTTAATGTTTTCCGTATTTATTTTTTACTTTCAATTATATAATTATACCAAAAATCAAAACTATAAAATGGTAAATTAATATTGTTTCCATTGACATCACATTACTCGTGTAATGTTTAGGTATGTAATATGGGGGAGAATACTATCTTTGGGAAGCACAAGGCAGTGTGTTTTTATGCAACGAAAATATAGAAAAGAACGCACACAAATTCACTACTTACACAAAAAAGTTAAAATCTTTCAAAATCAAAGCAACTGGGACTCTGGGCAAGGAGTGGTGTGTGTGTGTGTGTGTGTGTATACATCGAGGAATATCCCAGAGAGGCCGGGCTTCTCTGCCACAGACATGTTGACTCCGTCCAAGGTCATCTCCAATATATAAATAGTTTTGCTCCGTCCCCTTGGGTTTGTTCTTGTGTGAATGGACGATAATTTGTGGAAAGTGTTAACGGGTACCAATAGAATGTGTCCATTGGAGGTGTGGGACTGTGGGTGTGGTCACAGACTCACAGTACACACACACACACACCGCTCCTGTCTGGTTGGTGTAGTCACTGTTAGTGTATATACTGTATAATCGCTTCCATCATTCACTGCCTTTCAGAGTACAGACAACATTGCCTCCATACCATTATTAATATAAGGAAGTAATAAGGTGTGTTACTCGAGTACACACACACACACTGAAACTTTAGAAAAATTTCAGAATAGAGCAATGAGGATAATTCTCAGCTGTCCAATGTCGACCAGAATAGTGAACATGCAGCGTGAGTTGCGTCTTCCCCCATTAGTGGAGAGAATTCATTCTAATGTTACTTGCTTTACTGTCAAGTGCCTCCATTTCCCATATATTTCACCCCATTACTCTCAGTTAGTCAGAACTTCTATTCGACTAAACTACCCTGTCCCTCCCATACTGCCTGCTGGACGTACTCTTTTAAGATCTGTTTCCTCTATGCTCCGTAGTCTTAATATAGATATAATGGTTGCAGACGTCCCTCCAGGACCCCCTCCGTGGATGCTACCAATACCTGATGTGAGCTTTACACCTACTTCCAAGTCGGAACTGCCTTCTCTACAGCGGCAGTTGACTCTGGAACACAGAAACAGTGACGTCCTCCATCACAGATCCATACTGCCTCTACACTGATGGCTCATTGTAAATGGATGGTGCAACGAGTTGTGCCGTTTTTTCACCTGATATGGAGTCAACTCCAGGGGGCTGGGTTGGCCGTCGTCTCTGTAACCACTCCAGCTCAACATTGTGTGAATTGTATGCTATTCTGGATGCTGTTAGTCTTGTTTGTCAACGTGGAGTGAATGCTGCCATTTGTTGTGACTCTAAACCTGCCCTTCATTCCCTCACTAGTGTTCAGCCCACAAACTCTTCTGTTATTCAGCAGATTTTGTCGTTCTTGTCCTTATTACGTCATCATAACTTGACTATCAAATTCTTGTGGGTACCATCCCATGTAGGTTTATGTCACAATGTTACAGTTGACAGACTCGCAAAGGAAGCCTGCCTTATGCCTCCTCGTGGTGTTGGACGTCCTCTCTCCCTGACATGTTACCTCTCTATAGAGTTCGCTCCACTGCTCTCCTTCCTGTACGGCGACACAGGGATGCAGAGAGGCCCTTCAGCATCTCCATCACCCATTACGAGTCTGTCTGCCGTCACAAGTATTCCTATCGTCGTCGAGGCCTCATGGTTCGAAGGCACAATGTAGTTTCTGCTCGTTTGAGGCTTGGCTACCGGCCAGCATGGCAGGTTGCTGGGATGCAGGGTGAGCCTCCCTTCTCTGAGTGTCGCTTGTGTCGAACGCCTCGTGCTAACACCATAGAGCACTACTGCCTGGCCTGCCCCACTGTCCGACACTTACTGCCCCAGGGCCTGCCACTTGATGTGGTTTGTCGACACCTGCTGAATCATCAGGTTTTGGAGGAGCTTCTGGTACGCCATCCTCGATTTGGTGGATTTAAGTACACTGCAGGTCATAATGTAATTGTTTGTCTGTAATTTCTGTATGTTTGTACTTCATTCTGCTATGTTATCAAGATATGTGTGTGTGTGTGTGTAGTAATTTGACTCTCATTGATTCTGTCTACTTGTAGGTGTAGTTCCATGCCTCTTGATTGACGCTACGGCGCAATAATTAAAAAAAAAAAAAAAAAAGGTATGGTGGTGGTGGTGGCAGGTATGGTGAGTCGTGAGTGTCCAGGATATGGTGGTGGTGGTGGCAGGTATGGTGAGTCGGGAGTGTCCAGGGTATGGTGGTGGTGGTGGTGGTGGTGGTGAGTGTCCAGGGACCAGGGTATGGTGGTAGTGGTCACGGTATAAGGACTAGAGTCTATAGTCATTATACCGTGGTAGTGGTATGGTCTATGATCCTTGCTTGGCTGGTAGCCTACACAGCTCTGGGTTGGTAGATGTGGTGCTGCTGTACCACGTGTTAAAAAGTAACCAATAGCATGATACAGTCTCTAGCCTCCCCCCGACCCCCTCTTACTTCCATCTCTAGTAGCAAACTGTACTCTCTACACTTACACACAGAATAAGTGTAATGATCTTTAAGATCTGTTGGTGTGTTTATTGGCTCGGGGTACTACATGACCTTGACATTGTTTGTCACAACAAGGGAGACAACAGTTGATGTGTTTATTGGTTCAGGGTACATGACCTTGACCCAGTTGTCCTCTCTTCCGTTACCTTCGACGAAACAGATCTCATACTCTCACCATTTCCCTAGTTCTCTTTTAGCGGTCCCAGTATCTGCTTTGTGTCCGATTTAGGTAACTGAGTTTATCAAATATTATTGAGACAAAGCGGAGAGAGAGAATCAAGTCGTGTTGGGCTACTACTCTGGGGCCTAAAGCCGCCTAATCCATTTCAGGGACAGTGAGTCATCATTTTCACAAATATCTTTCATACTACGGTACTTAATTGATCGGAATAGTACTTTGGCACTATGTACAAGACACCTTCCGCTAATGTTTGGTAATATAGAGCATTGCCAAATGGTATTAGTGAAGGATTTTACTTTTTTTTTTTATACACATGACGTTGTCTAACATCACCAACATAGGGTATGTATATGAACATCCATTATCCACCATTCCATCCCTTCCTCCCTGACCACTCTATATTATGTTATAATAATTAATATGTTGGTGTTTGTAGAATGTGTGTGTTTATTTAATCATTATTATTATATGTCCTAAAGTTATTTAAACGTGAGTAGCCTAGGGGAGGTGGCCGAGTGGTTAGTGTTCTGAACTCATACCCTAGAGGTAGGGAGATCGATCCTCTCAGGTGAGGGCCTGAGAATATTTACTCTTCCGATTTGAGTGTCAGGCACTAACTATAAGGCCACCGAATGTCGTAAAACACCCTCACTGGTACCATAACAGCTGCAGTATTTGGGAATTACCCTCACTTCCCTCTCTCTGTGGCTGGGTACCAGTTCGGAAGTCGTGACGTGTGTGTGTGTGAGCAGCAGTTGACCTGGGCCACGATAACGGGCTTGATTAAGCCTATGTCCAGTGTCGGATCATATAAAAAAAAAAAAAAAAAAAGAGTCCTTGACTAAAGAGGGTATGACCATCACCTTATTAGCTTTATGTAATGTACTTAGCATTACCATCTATTAATTCCTTTACCCGGCCGTATTGACGTGTTTACTACAAGCAGGTAAGATATGGTATTAAAAATATATCACTACATAATAGGATGGTAAGGGAATTATGAAATATATATATATATATATATATCTCGTATTATAAGCATAATAGGTGGATAAGTGATGCAAACAATTGTGTATATCACATAAAGTTTATTTTAACAGTCTTTGTCACTATTTAGTAAAGAACAAATCCTGGGAATCACTCTCCATGTTGATAATTAACATATAGCCTAATGGTAAATGGTATTATATTGCATATTGTATATTACATACAGGTAATGGAGGTAATGATTAGGGCAGGGATGGAGGTAGAGGACGTTTCAATGTGTACATTAGTACAACTTTGTATATTACATAGAGGGATGGAGGTAGAGGACGTTCCAATGTGTACATTAGTACAACTTTGTATATTACATAGAGGGATGGAGGTAGAGGACGTTCCAATGTGTACATTAGTACAACTTTGTATATTACATAGAGGGATGGAGGTAGAGGACGTTCCAATGTGTACATTAGTAGCCTAATTGCCAATCATACAACTTTGTATATTACATAGAGGGATGGTGGGTAGTGGACGTTCCAATGTGTAAATTAGTCCTGGCCAATCATACAACTTTGTATATTACAAAGAGGTAATGGAGGTAAGGATGAGGTGAGGGAGAGAGTGGTAAGGGACATAGCCTATGGAGGTAAAGGATGTATTGGTGTCTCATGTAGCCTAACTTTACCTTTAAACGTCATGAGTAAACGCCTTCATTAACACCAAATGTCAATGTCCTATTTTACCAAACATTAGCGGAAGGTGTCTTGTATACTGTGTCAATGTATCATTCCAATCAATTAATTAATTTGAAAGATATTTGTGAAAAACGATGATAACTGTCTCTGAAATGGATATTAGGCACCAAGCCTGTGTTACTCTCACTACGGTATAAATACTATTTATAAATAACTTGTAACTAATCAAAGTTATTGGCTGTGGTGGTAGTAGTGATGGTGGGTGGTTGTAAGTCGGGAGAAATGGCCATTGGTGGCAAGCCATTTCTCCCGAAAATGTTCTGTAGCAGGTTGGAAAGACAACCTATAATAGCCCTTCTGCAGTGGTAACGCGCCTGTCTCGCATCCGTGACGTCGGCAGATCGAGCCTCGCCCAGCCTCCAGGTCCGAGAGTTGGCTGGGCACCATGGTAGGGAGTTGGGCTTGCCTGGCTGACGTTCAGGAGAGTATATCATTAGAGATAGATACCCTGCAACTTTAACTTTTAAGACAACAACATTCTTAGTACAGACGGTAACAATATCTGCCTGCTGCTGCAGTCGTCTCTTATTACTCCCACGGGCATGGAGATGGAGTGAGCCCAGGACTTTACCACCATCACGGTCCACTCCCTCCTTTCCTCCATAGTGAAGGACACCTCTCCATCCCTCAGTGATGGTGGCAGCTGAGAGACGAAGTAGTCAAGTGTTAAACATACATTCTGTCACTTAATAAATATATTGCCTTAATTAATGATCATTACGTAGTTGATTGGCGTTAAGCCCAAGTAACAAACATAACGAACGTCTGCTTGTCCAAACACAGACCTCCTGCCTCGGTGCCTTGCCTGCCGACCACATCACACACACACACACACACACTGCCACCTGTCACACACACACACACACACACACATTGCCGCCTGTCACACACACCCTGATACACACACTGCCGCCTGTCACACACACACACACACACTGCCGCCTGTCACACACACACACACACCTGCTGGCTGTCACACACACACACACACACATTGCCGCCTGTCACACACACACACACAAACTGCCGGCTGTCACACACACCCTGATACACACACTGCCGGCTGTCACACACACACACACACACACTGCCGGCTGTCACACACACACACACACACACTGCCGCCTGTCACACACACACACACACACACTGCCGGCTGTCACACACACACACACACACACTGCCGGCTGTCACACACGCACACACACACTGCCGGCTGTCACACACACACACACACACTGCCGCCTGTCACACACACACACACACACACACTGCCGGCTGTCACACACGCACACACACACTGCCGGCTGTCACACACACACACACACACACTGCCGGCTGTCACACACATACCCTGATACACACACACACACACACACACACACACACACTGCCGCCTGTCACACACACACACACACACACACTGCCGGCTGTCACACACGCACACACACACTGCCGGCTGTCACACACACACACACACACACACTGCCGGCTGTCACACACATACCCTGATACACACACACACACACACACATATTTCCACATATCTATAAATATATTTCTTTAATGACCATAACATTATACACCCTGAGTCCCTGACACACACACACATACAATACATTTTTCCACATACTGAATAATACAATCTATCACTCTATAAATATATCGCCTTGATAAATAACCATTATGTAGTCGATAGGCTTTAGCCTCAACTAACACACACACACACACACACACACACCCTGACACACATACATACACATTTCTTCACATATACACACTCTATCACTCTATAAATATAGCGCCTTAATTAATAACCATTACCGGTATGTATTCAATAAACGTTAACCCCAAATAACACACACACACACACACACACACAAAACAATTCCAAATATACAATGTTTATTAATTTGAAATGTTCAACAGTTTTTCTCTCCATTGAGCAGTGATGCTTTATAAAGATATTTTCACGCACACTATGGCTAGTTACTTCTACAAACTGGGTTATGTATTTAATGTTGTAGGGTTATTTTTATGATATAACAGTAGTTGACAGGTATTATAAAATATTATTTATATTAATTGAATTTAATGTCAATATAATTATCAACCAATTGGTTATATGGTTGAATGTTTGGGCTAGTATTGGCTGGATATTGGGCTGGTTTTTATGAAGGAATATAGCCAAGGTTTGAAGACACCGGCAATTTGGCGGTAAATGTTGTCAGTTTACCATTAACTTGTGTGAGGTGAGGATGTGTGTGTGTGTCATATAATAGATATCTGGTTATCACAAAACATTATTACCGCCTTTGTCCACAATATAGAAAAATATAAATAATTAATGTTATAAAAAGTTGTGAGTGTTAAAAATAATCATCTAACGTTATGTTAGTTGAAATATCGGTATCTTTACCTTTATTTATTTCTCGAGTGAACACAAAATATTTATAATTACCGTAACGTAATGTATAAAATGAATAATTCTAACTTTAAATCCCTTTTATTAATTAAGATTGTGTTATATGGAGATAGTAATAGTTTGATTCCTCCAAAGTATGCCAGGAAACACAACCAGATTAACGTGGATTTATTTAATTTAAGTTATATATACAACACGTCCAAGACAAACCCTGTTCTTTTGGATAAAAGTACAAAAGAATTACTCTACTAAACATTGTAAGGAAAAGTCATGGATTGATATAACTTAGATGAAATTTTGTACGAAAACTGACTTGACTTGGAGTTACAGAAAGAAATGAGATGAGAAGGTAAGAATCTTTTGTATTTGTTTATTTCTAACTCTTATATAACTTAGAGTAACATAAAAGAAGAAAAGATTAAAGATTACCATAGGCTTGATTTGTTGTCCATGTTTGCATTCAATGAAGTTTACACGTGTACCACACACAGACACACACACACACAAATACCACTGCTGGTTGTACACTCTTCTATTATCTTTCCGTCTCTACGGGATGTAAACACAGTAAAATATCGACATCGTAATTTCTACTTTAAATGTGTTTTTTGTTGTTCGAAAATTATTTGTATTGCAAAAATGTTTTCTGATATTAATCCACTTTATTTGCTTAGAATTAATTTATATCAATACATTATTTATTGACTTTGTTCTGTATACGAGGAATGGTCTTGGCTAGAGATGCATTCCATCTTTGTTCCACAAATGTCGCCGCGGTTCCTCGTTCACAGAAAGTTATTGTTTTTCTTTTTGTAGGTTTCTCAGAAATGATTAGGGGGTGCGGGAAGAGGGGGACAGGCTTTCTACCCACCCCAAGCCTGCCCCCTACTCCCGCACCCCCAAGCCTGTCCCCTACTCCCACACCCCCAAGCCCGTCCCCTACTCCTGCACCCCCAAGCCTGTCCCCTACTCCTGCACCCCCAAGCCTGTCCCCTACTCCCGCACCCTAAGCCTGTCCCCTACTCCCGCACCCCCAAGCCTGCCCCCTACTCCCACACCCCCAAGCCTGCCCCCTACTCCCACACCCCCAAGCCTGCCCCCTACTCCCACACACCCAAGCCTGCCCCCTACTCCCACACACCCAAGCCTGCCCCCTACTCCCACACCCCCTTTTATATTCAATAGTAATTATACAAATGTCATTTGTGTTTTATTTTATTTATAACTAACTTACTGTAATAGTAGTAGTAGTTGTATTAGTACCAGTAGTAGTAGTAGTAGCAGCCTAGTAGTAGTAATTGTAGTAGTAGTAGTAGTAGTAATTGTAGTAGTAATTGTAGTAGTAGCCTAGCAGTAGTAGTAGTAGTCTAACCAATGTATTGGGAAACATTGTCATTTTTATTGAAAATTCATTATTGTACACAACATTAGTGACAGGTTTAGTAGTAGTAGTACCTGTAGTAGTAGTAGTAGTATGGTAATAATATTAATAATAATAATAATTATAATAATAATAATAATAGTTCCTTTCCACGGCATTTGACATCTGACAACTTGTACCAAGCACGTCCATGTTTGTGTGTGTGAGAGAGAGAGAGAGAGAGTAGGGGGGGGGGAGGTAAGCGGAGGAGAGTAAGGAGAGAAAGAGGAAAGGGAAGATGGGAAGAAAAAGAGATAGGCCTATAAGGAAAATATAGAATGCTAGGTAGGCAGTTATGGAATTATGGTCCCCCCCCCCTACACACACACACACCTCCCTCCTCTCCATCACCCCTTCTCACCTCTCATTCATCACCCCTTCTCACCTCATTCCCCTCACACCCCACTCTTCCCTCTCACTTCCCTCACACCCCACTCTTCCCTCTCACCTCCCTCACACCCCACTCTTCCCTCTGACCTCCCTCACACCCCACTCTTCCCTCTCACCTCCCTCACACCCCACTCTTCCCTCTCACCTCCCTCACACCCCACTCTTCCCTCTCACCTCCCTCACACCCCACTCTTCCCTCTCACCTCCCTCTTCCCTCTCACCTCCCTCTTCCCTCTCACCTCCCTCACACCCCACTCTTCCCTCTCACCTCCCTCACCCCACTCTTCCCTCTCACCTCCCTCACACCCCACTCTTCCCTCTCACCTCCCTCACACCCCACTCTTCCCTCTCTTACCCTCACCCAACCCTACGTCTATTATTTTAAATTAATGTACTGGTATATTATTTTAGTTGTTTATTATCTAATGTGTGTATTATCTAAGCTGTATATTACCTTAGCTGGATATTTTAACAGTTTATTTTCATAGCTGTATAACTGAAGGTAATATACCTTCGTTGTATATTATTTTAGCTGTATAATATCATTGCTCTATATTATTATTAACTTCAGCTATAACTGTATTCAGCTGTTTTAACTCCATGGAATAGTAATGTTAATATTTTTCATTAGGTACCACACAATTTTCTTATCAGTCAGTCAATAATATAATTTTATTGTTTCCATCAGAAAATATAATCTATGCTTTATGTTACGGTACTCTAGACACCCCGTAGGCTACCTGCATGTATTAGTAATGTGGGCAATACTTTAAGGGTTTTGGCGCCCCTTTGGCCCCCCTTTGGCCCGAACCACTAGCTTTTAGTACTTTTCTTTCTATTTCCTTACTGCTTACTGTCTCACCTCTCTATCACCTTTTCTGGCTCTATATGACCTCACTGTTGCAGCACCTAATATCAATTAATCCATCAATCACTCTAGGCAGCAGCAGGTGACCCAAGCTATGATAGTAAAGTTTTTAAGTCATCTGACTATTATAGGTTTATAGAGTTTAAATTTGAACTGAACATTGTGATTGGACAAGACGACTTTGTTATTAAAACATTTATCTCTATAATATATTTATATAATTATATTTAGTACAGGTAGGCTACGTACATACCGTAATCACATTTTTGTATACCATTTTTTATTTACATTTCCACTGAAGAGAACAACAGCCGTCGTTGAAATTAATATTTCTTCTACCATTATGGGTTTTAATATTTATTATACGAAGTTGATTAATAGTCCACCAGGGCGGCGCTGACGTAGTGGCAGCCATATTGGAACACCAACAATATTACATAGTGCTTTATTATTATTATTATTATTATTATTATTATATTATTATTATTATTATTATTATTATTATTATTATTATTATTATTATATTATTATTATTATTATTATATTATTATTATTATTATTATTATTATATTTTATTATTATTATTATTATTATTATTATTATTATTATTATACCTCTATGGAATTCTGGAATACCTAAAGTTACTGGTGTTTACAAAATGGCTGCCTGATATTACAACATCACGTGGTACATAATACATAACTCAGTGTTTACAAAATGGCCGCCTGGTCACGTGGTACATATAACACTCACAAAATGGCCGCCTCATCACGTGGTACATACAACACTCACAAAATGGCCGCCTCATCACGTGATACATACAACACACACAAAATGGCCGCCTCATCACGTGATACATACAATACTCACAAAATGGCCGCCTCATCACGTGATACATACAACACACACAAAATGGCCGTCTCATCACGTGATACATACAACACTCACAAAATGGCCGCCTCATCACGTGATACATACAACACACACAAAATGGCCGCCTCATCACGTGATACATACAACACTCACAAAATGGCCGCCTCATCACGTGATACATACAACACACACAAAATGGCCGCCTCATCACGTGATACATACAACACACACAAAATGGCCGCCTCATCACGTGGTACATACGGTACAACACACACAAAATGGCCGCCTCATCACGTGATACAGTTGCCTCCACTCTGAGGTGTGTTTAGTGAAATGGGACAACATTGGGTTTGTTTACTCGTGGACAAAGTCAGTGAATGGACTCAACTATATAACCCTATAATAATTATACTATATTATACTATTATACTATATAATAATATAACTATAATAATTATACCGTGCTCGCTATAGTCTCCATATAATATGGACGCTATATAAGTAAAATGGTCTATCTAAAAATACATACGTTTCCTACATCAATTTAAATACAACATATAGGCCTATTATTTTAGCTGTTTAATATCATTGCTCTATATTATTATTTAATTCAGCTATAACTATATTCAGCTTTTTTAGCTCCATATTAATGTTAATATTTTTCATTACCACACTGTTTTCTTATCAGTCAGTCAATAATATAATTTTATTGTTTCTTTCAGAAAATATAATGTATGGTTTGTGTTACTGTAGACATCCCGTAGGTGTATTAGTAATGTGGACAGTACTTTAAGGGTTTGGGCGCCCCTTTGGCCCCAGACACTATAATATAGCTTTTAGTTCTTCAACTGTCCCTCTTTTCTTTCTATTTCCTTCCTGCTTTCTGTCTCAACTCTCTATCACCTTTTTTCTGGTGTTATATGACTTTGCTGTTGCAACACCTAATATCATTCCTTCTAGGCAGTAGGTGACCCAAGCTATGATAGTAAAATATAAACTATTAGTAAAGTTTTGAAGTCATCTGACTATTATAGGCTACTTTTGCTGGGATGGATTTTAATATGGAAATATCAGAGCCTAATAATAGTTATCCGAATTATACAGTACATAATTATCAGGTTGTAAAAATACACAACTTTATTATAATTATTGTTACTTTATTATAACACTAATCACATAAAATATACAATAAAGAGAAAATGTAGGTGATTTTTATTGTCACAGAAATAAAAAGATTTCATATATATATAAGCTTTAAATTAGGTTAGACCTCTTTGATTAATGATACATATAATAATCTGAGTTAATTATTAATATTTCTTTATTTTGTCTTAATATTATATAAATACAATATATAAATTAGTGCTTTAGGTTAGACCTCTTTATTAACTTTTACTTATAATACAGTGCTTTATTATTTACAGATAATTTAAAATAAAGTAAATATTTACGTAAACTTAATTTGAACTCAAAAGTAACAAATATATACATCCTTCAAAATTACTAGTGAAACCAAACATTTATTAATATAAGTAAGTTATATTATGTACAGATAACTTAAAATAAAGTAATGTAATTCTTTATGTAAACTTAATGTGAACGCCAAAGTAACAAATTCATAAATAGGCCTATATCCTTCAATAATACTATAGGCCTAATGGAACAAAACATAAATTAATATAAGTAGGTTATAATATTATATACAGATAATTTAGAATAAAGTAATGTAAATCTTTATGTAAACTTAATGTGAACACTACAGTAACAAATACATATTTCCTTCAATATTACTATATGCCTAATGGAACCAAACATAAATCAATATAAGTAGGTTATAATATTATGTACAGAGAGTTAAATATTTATGTAAACTTAATGTGAACACTACAGTAATATATATATATATATATATATATATATATATATATTTATTTGTATAACCAGGGAAAATATTTTCTTGTAGGCATACGAGATTGAAAGCAGTTGCACATTTTCCTTTATTAATTTTCTGGTGTACGGTTTCTATTTGTCGTACGATTTTTCGTTGTTCTTCTGTGAGATTCCTTAGTAGGTCTCCAATTGCTAGCGACGTTTCGGAACTATCCGGTTCCATCTTCAGGCTGGATCTGGCGTTGTTGGCAAGTGAGGTGGTATTTATATGTTTTAGGTGATCAGACAGGCGGGCTGGGCGACTAAGGCGGGGTTCTCACCAATACGTTTGCAATCCGTTTGCACGGAGTCCGTTCACGTTGATGACGTCACGAACGTACGTGTATGTGCCCAAACAGTGGGAATGCGGTGCGCGTTGCGACCTCACGGAGACGGACCACGTCCAACGTTGAGGATGAACTGAATTCATCTTTTTGAATAGCAACGTTGGCGGTGGTGTCCGTTTGTAATGTTGTTGACTCCTCAACATATGAAAATAATATGAATTAAACTTATTTGTTCGCAAAATGATATGATTTTATGTAAATAAAATAATAATCATAATATATTTGTGTATAGTTCGTCAATTTATGTACGATTAATAAGAATGTACATTGGAACTGGAGGCTTGGCAACACCGCACTCTGGTGCTGCAGTTGTAGCAGCTGCTCACTACATTAAAACACAATTATTAAAAGTTGAAGACCAGTTACAACAAAATGATTGAATTAAAAAATTATTTGATATCATCCATGATTCTAAATAATATTTGTAATGTAAATGCATATATATAGGTTGTAATTAAAAATACTAGAAAACATCCGCATTTTTAATAGGCTGATATGGTATCTAGTTTATTGGTTATTATTTTATGCCTTTAGTAAATCCTTGTCCATCTCCGGTAAAAACTCGGCCATAGTCGCTTGTTGTTGTTGATGTGAAGAAACGGGCGGGAAACGTCGCTCAACTCCTCTGTGTCCGTCTGGACGTTGTGTTCGTGACGTCATCAACCTGAACGGACTCCGTGCAAACGGACTGCAAACGTATTGGTGAGAACCCCGCCTAAGTCGCCCAGCCCGCCTCTCTGATGGAACCGGATAGTTCCGAAACGTCGCTAGCAATTGGAGACCTACTAAGGAATCTCACAGAAGAACAACGAAAAATCGTACGACAAATAGAAACCGTACACCAGAAAATTAATAAAGGAAAATGTGCAACTGCTTTCAATCTCGTATGCCTACAAGAAAATATATATATATATATATATATATATATATATATATATATATATATATATATATATATATATATATATATATATATATATCCTTCAATATTAGGCTATTATAGTCTAGGCTAATGGAACCAAACATTTATTAATATAAGTAGGTTATATTATGTACAGATAATTTGAAATACTGTAATGTAGACAGATCAAATGAGTTTTAATTTATATTATCAGATCAAATGAGTTTTAATTTATATTATCAGATGAGATGAGTTTTAATTTATATTATCAGATGAGATGAGTTATAATTTATATTATCAGATCAAATGAGTTTTAATTTATATTATCAGATGAGATGAGTTTTAATTTATATTATCAGATCAAATGAGTTTTAATTTATATTATCAGATGAGATGAGTTATAATTTATATTATCAGATCAAATGAGTTTTAGTTTATATGATCAGATGAGATGAGTTTTAATTTATACTGTATCCGTATTCTATGGTCTGGGTTCAGTATTTTGGAGAGAATGGGTTCAATCTGTTGTATACGTCTGTGAAATCTGTTGCTGTCTCTGGCACACTGCCCCCACAAACTCTTTCTTGCTTCTTGATAAGCGAATTGCCAGTGAATGAGACGATGTATTTTGACGTCACCAAACTGTACAAGATGTTTGGTCTGTGGTGATATATCCTTCATTACCATTCTAGCCCACTTCTTGTTGATCTGGTTCATATAGGAATGGATTAGGGTAGGTTCTGACTCATCCTCTGACTCGCTGCTACTGTCCTCATCTTCATCCTCTGACTCGCTGCTACTGTCATCTTCATCCTCTGACTCGCTGCTACTGTCCTCATCTTCATCCTCTGACTCGCTGCTACTGTCCTCATCTTCATCCTCTGACTCGCTGCTACTGTCATCTTCATCCTCTGACTCGCTGCTACTGTCCTCATCTTCATCCTCTGACTCGCTGCTACTGTCCTCATCTTCATCCTCTGACTCGCTGCTACTGTCATCTTCATCCTCTGACTCGCTGCTACTGTCCTCATCTTCATCCTCTGACTCGCTGCTACTGTCCTCATCTTCATCCTCTGACTCGCTGCTACTGTCATCTTCATCCTCTGACTCGCTGCTACTGTCATCTTCATCCTCTGACTCGCTGCTACTGTCCTCATCTTCATCCTCTGACTCGTTGCTGTTCTCATCCTTATCTTGTGACTCGTTGCTGTTCTCATCCTGGTCGACCCAAGCTAGGAGATCAAACTCGTTGCAATCCTCATCTTCATCTTGTGACTCGTTGCAATCTTCATCTTCCTCCTCATCCTGGTCGACCCAAGCTACGAGATCAAACTTCACTTGGTTTTCCTTTTCCATAATTTGTGGCTTGGTATCTGATGTTGTTTCCATAATGATGATAATGTTGTCTGCTGTTGTTGTTTTCATAATGGCCAAGGTATCACTATATTATTGACTTTCTTCTTTCAAATATCTTCAGCTTCTTATTTAATGGTTGTTTAATCCTTTTATTATACTCAATAGAATTAGGGCGAGCGCTGCGGGCAAAATCACCCACGGCGCAGCTGTGGTGGACGAAGCCCAGTACTTGTTATTATTATCACACACACACACACACACACACACACACATACATAATAGTCTCGTTCTATATATGACATTACCTTAATAACGTCAATAATGTAGTTGGATATTTGAAAGGTAATTTATTCTCATTGTAATTAAAAGATCAAAGTTGGAACCTACTAAACTTTTCCGTGATAATCATGTTGCAATTTGATTGATCACGTGTCACTTTGATCATTATTAATTATTAAATTGATTTTATTTACTTTATAATTCAATTTAAACATGTCTATATTTATTTAAATACCGGTATTAATTTGTGCATTATTTAATTATAAAAGTATATTTATATCTTTAAATAATAATGTTGTGGTTTTTAATAATAAAGTTGTCTTGTCCAATCACAGTGTTCAGTTCAAATTGAAAGTCTTGAACCTCATTGGCTAACTTACCAATTATGAACATTTAAATGAATAATACATGTACCTGATTGGTTAAGGTGAATATTTGAAATTCAAATACTTCAAGGTGATTGGTTGATATAAAGTCACGTGAATAAGTTATAACACGGTAGGAAGAATATTATTATTATTATTAATTAGAAAATAAATTATAACAACATATACAGGTAATAATATAACAATTATTAATTAAATAAGTTATTATAACAACATATACTGGTAAGAAAATAACTATTTTTATTAATTAAATAAACTGGTAACTGTGAATCGTGGCTTTCCTATAAAAGGGTGAGCGAGGTGAGCCAAGCCTCATTTGGATTCGTCAAGTCTTAGTGATTGGACGTACTTAGACTTCCTTCCAATACAACACTTGATTTATCCAGTTTTATCATCACTACTTACTTGTATCATCAAGTTATCATTACCACGAGTATAATAAAATTGATTGAATTGTTTATATTGTATTAAAAGATTAATTACAAAATAAATCAAAATGCCCCGAAAGAAAAAGTTAAATTCTTGTATCGCTGATACAAGCGAATTAAAAGGTAAAGTTTTATTATTATTTTGCAGTTTTTGGTTTGATAATTATTATTCACTGTACATAGAGATATGGCAAGAATATAATATATTAATTACATATTTACAGAACAATGTGTGAGTGACATAGAGATATGGCAAGAATATAATATATTAATTACATATTTACAGAACAATGTGTGAGTGACATAGAGTTATGGCAAGAATATAATATATTAATTACATATTTACATATTTACAGAACAATGTGTGAGTGACATAGAGTTATGGCAAGAATATAATATATTAATTACATATTTACAGAACAATGTGTGAGTGACATAGAGTTATGGCAAGAATATAATATATTAATTACATATTTACATATTTACAGAACAATGTGTGAGTGACATAGAGTTATGGCAAGAATATAATATATTAATTACATATTTACATATTTACAGAACAATGTGTGAGTGACATAGAGTTATGGCAAGAATATAATATATTAATTACATATTTACATATTTACAGAACAATGTGTGAGTGACATAGAGTTATGGCAAGAATATAATATATTAATTACATATTTACATATTTACAGAACAATGTGTGAGTGACATAGAGTTATGGCAAGAATATAATATATTAATTACATATTTACATATTTACAGAACAATGTGTGAGTGACATAGAGTTATGGCAAGAATATAATATATTAATTACATATTTACATATTTACAGAACAATGTGTGAGTGACATAGAGTTATGGCAAGAATATAATATATTAATTACATATTTACAGAATAATGTGTGAGTGACATAGAGTTATGGCAAGAATATAATATATTAATTACATATTTACAGAACAATGTGTGAGTGACATAGAGTTATGGCAAGACAAGTTGTGTGAAGCGATGGATTTGGCCGAAGGGAAATGTTCTCAAACACGAACCAACGCCTTTATAACACTCACTAACTTACTACAGAAAAGGTAAAGTATTAGTAGTAGTATTACTATTAGTATTTTAAATATATATATAATATAACTATACCACATGATTGTCACGTGATATTCACCAAGGATGTGTTACTAATGTTTACAAAATGGCCGTCTAATATTACAGCATCATGTGGTACAAACATTACCCTTCCTTAATTAAGGCGGGTTTATTACACGGATTAATTTTATTCCCGGCAATAAGTGTTACACACAAGTATCAACTAAAAGTGACGGTTGGTAACACTGTTAGTGCCAGGCAGTATAATTATACTGTACTACAACATAAACCAATAATATGGACTCCTCCTATGAATATATATTGTCTTATTATGTATTTATTTACAACATAAACCAATAATATGGACTCCTCCTATGAATATATATTGTCTTATTATGTATTTATTTACTGTGTCTAGGTATTGGAAGCACATCTGGATATTTATTAGTTACAGAAAGTGGGGAGAGGGAGGGGTTGTGACAAGAAGAGAGAGAGATGGAGGAAGTAGAGGGTGTGTGTGTGTGTGTGTGTGAGAGAGAGAGAGAAATGTGTACAGTCATAAGCAAAAGAATGAAGATGAGTCATTTGGGTGAATTTTACAGACAACCACTATGTGTGTATATGTGTTCGTGTGTATGTTTGTGTGTATGCTTTGCTGGTGATGGGTGTAGGATATTGCCGCTGCCGGGAAGAAAATGTAGTAATTTAACACTATATAGTTATATATATGTTAATGTTGTTTATATATCCATTATTTGTATATGTATAACAATAATTTAAACTGTATATTATTGGTATTTATTGATTCATTAATATTCTATATATAAACATGTATAATATATATATATATATTAATATTGTTTATTTATTCATTCATTAATATGTATGTATAACAATAATTTAACACCAATATATTAATGTTATTTATTTATTAATTAATATTCTTTGTATCAACAGAGTGATGTTGGATTTCTTATTAAGTCAACATGAAACTTTAAGTCATTTAGTGGAACGCTCCTTGAAGAAAAGTCACACCAAGGAACAAATGGAAGCAGCTCGTTTGTCTTGTATACTTATAATATCATTGTGTCAAGTACAAGAAGGTGAACAGGTAATAAGACTATTAATATATACTTGTATTATACTTATAATATCATTGTGTCAAGTACAAGAATGTGAACAGGTAATAAGAGTATTAATATATACTTGTATTATATATACGGTACTGTACTTGTGTACTTATAATATCATTGTGTCAAGTACAAGAAGATGAATAGGTAATAAGACTATTAATATATACTTGTATTATACTTATAATATCATTGTGTCAAGTACAAGAAGCTCAACAGGTTACTGTATATTGTAATAATTTTATTAGACATAATAATACTGAATAATCTCTATAAGTATTGATAATCTATTATTAATTGTCATGTATATTATATTTATAACTTATTAGGCTATGTATATATTTTGTATAAATTATAACCTTATTATTGTGACGATTACAAAGTATCAGTGTGTTCTGAGTCCAATTAATAAGATAATATAATGAATGATATTTCACATATATAACATATTGAATCCATTACTTATTAATAATTAATAAAATAATATAATATTAAATAATAATATAATATGTTTCAGATATATGAGATGATAAGACCAATACTTATTGTAATACTTATATATTCTTCTACAACACCTTGCCTTCACGTCTAATTAATAATATAATATAATAATTAACAATATATTATTATAATGTTTCAGATATATGACATGTTAAGACCATTACTTGTTATAATACTTATGGATTCTTCTACAACACCTTGCCTTCGTCAACAATGTACCAACACATTGTCTGTTTGTACATTCATCATTTGTCAAGATTTAGAAATGGTCAAGGAAGTTATGGACACATTGCGTACTGTTTATAAAAGTTCTCTCACAAAGGTAAGTTCAATTATATATTTTATAAATATATAATAGATAACATAATATTTACTCTCAAAACCTGATTTCTTTACCGTCATAACAAGTTTAAATAAAAGTTTTATCACAATTTTGTCTAGATTTTACACATGTTTTATCTATGATGACAGACGAGTGTTTTAATACATTCAATATTAATAATAAAAAAAAAATTGTTAGTGAATAATTCACTGCAAAAGTGACCATTTTGATGGAAACTTTTCATGTTTATATTAACGACAATAATATATATATATATATATATTATAAGTTTCCACAGAGTACTACTGGTAACTTCTCCAACGTACAATCATCATTATTAATATCATTATACACTTTTCATGTTTATATTAACATTATATATATATAACTATATATTACATCTTTTTCCACAGAGTACTACTGGTGATAACTTCTCTAACCTACAATCATCATCAATAACATCATTACACACAGCTGCTCTAAATGGTTATTGTTTATTGATGTGTGTTCTCACTCCAAACACTCTGTATACTATGTCTACAAGGTATGTAACAGTATTAGTATTATTATTATTATTATAATTCATTATACTATGGCTCAAAAGTATGCATTATCATTATATATATTTATCTAGCCCTATAATTCTTTATATAATAATAAACTGAACAATATTCATGTTCTTTCTCTTTTCTCAGAGCCATTTATTATCACTCTCTATGCTATCAAATCTACAGTATATGGTGTGTGTGTGTTTCTCTCTCTCTCTCTCTGTACTAAATACTATTGTCTCTCTCTCTCTCTCTCTGTTTTATCCAATCTACATGGTGTGTGTGTGTTTCTCTGTGTAGTAATTATTATTGTTTCATTATAACAGTTTGATCCAAGAGTTGTTGGACTTACTTGGACATAATGATATGTGTGTGTGTGTGTGTGTGTGTGTTCTAATTACTATTATTTATTTTAACAATTTGGTTCGGGTTTTATTTGACATACTTGTATATATAATTAAGTAATGTTTATTATTTGTTTCCAACAGTTTACTTGAAGAGTTTTCTGACTTACTTGAACATAATAATGTTGAGTTAAGGATACAGGCTGGTCAAGGTGTTGCTCTTCTCTATCAACTTGTCAGACAACATGACAACCAGTTCTCTTGCCAACAACAACAAAGTTTATGTCAACTTTTACAAGGTGAGTAATAATTACAATTATATACCGGTAGGTGTATGTGTGTATCATAATATTTACATAGATGAGTGTGTTGTATAATGTGACATAGTCTACTGAGCAAACTTTATTGTATAGATCCTGGATAGATAATAATTATATTATACGAGTACAGTATATATATATATATATATATATATGGTGGGTGTGTTTTCTGTACTAGACGCTTCCATTCTGTTCTATCCACGTACACGTACTTGTCACCTGTCAACACCTTCTTTCTCAGGGCCGGTACTTATAAAGCACTAATTATTACTAAGTCTTCAATTTAGCGCTATGATTCTCTCCTAAGCCTCAAGATGGCCGATAAAAGACCTAAATCCCTAAGAATTAGTTCTAAGTCCTTATGTCTCGTCACAACTCTCGTCTTAGCTAAAACTTGGTCAGGGTATTATTATGTTAGGGGTTTAAGATTTTGTCATAAACATCCCAAAGTGTGTGTGTGTATCCCATAGAAATAATGAAATTAGTCTCTTCCACTTCCCACCAAGGCATAAATAATGCAATACACTGCGTGACAGAGTACAGAGGTAATCAAATTATAAAGAGAAATGAGCGAAGAATATTTGAGTGGATGGAAAAGTACAATTTGATAATGTTAAATGACGATTTAGGTTGCATAGGAGAGGTAACATGGCAGAATAATGAACAACAGAGTGTATTTGACTTTGCAGTAACTTACACCAGAAATATAAAATATAATTTTGTTCAACAAAGTATTTAGTGTGTGATCTCAGTAAAGTACAATGAATACTGATAAAAACAATTTTAATTTGTGTTGTCAAATGGCGGTGAACTTCAGAGGGACTGCAAGCCTAATATGGTTTTCCCACCAAAGAAGCCTTATTTATTTCATATTAATAAATTTTATTATGATTACAATATTTATGTGATGTTTTATAGCATACATTCAATCATATTTTCAATGCAGAATAATAATACCAGGCCCTTGTAAATAATATTCGACGAAATATAATTAATATCTTTTGGAGGTTTGGTAAACTCCCGACATGTTACCTGCAAGTCGTAGTATTTCTCTACATTTCACGGATTTACTTCTTATACAGACCTGGTATTATCCCTCTGCAATGAAAATATGATTCAATGTATGTTATAGAACATCACATAAATATTGCAATCATAATAAAACTTATTGAGATGAAATAAATACGGCTTCTTTGGTCCGAAAACGATATTAGGCCTCGGGCGGTAGAAGTTGGCATGTCTTTTCCATAAATTTTATTTACACACAATTTTTTTGCATTATTCTATGCATTGCATATAAAAAAGTATAATATGCGAACCATTATTTAAATATTTATTTTAACAAGCACTGGCTACGCCGTGGGTTTCTATGATAAGATGGAATAGATAGTGGCTTAAAGACGACCCTTGGTGTAATCCCACTGTAACGTGTGATCTCTTTTGTAACTCCTACACTACTTGTAATCTGTGTCGTCACTCATCATCATCATCATTTTCGTTTAACGTCCGTATTTTCCCATTTAGGATGGGGTTGGACGGGCGATGACTGTTCTCCACATTTGTCTATCTTGTACCATATGTTCTTCTATTCCCATTAAATTCATATCTTCCATTACACACGTTCTCCACTTTTTCTTGGGCCTTCCCACCGGTCGCTGGCCCTCGACTCTCACCTCCTCCACCTCACTCAACACCCCCCCCTCCGCTCTTCTCACATGTCCATACCATCTCAGTCTTCTCTGCCTCAACTTAACACAAAGGTCTTCAACCCCACACATCTCCACCACTTCACTGCTAGACCTCCCATCTTGCCACCTTATTCCTGCCATGTATCTCAGCATTCTACGGTCACAGCTGCTTATAACCTCCATCAGTCTGTTTGTCAATGCCCATGTTTCTGTTCCATACATAAGAGCAGATCTCACACAGGCTTCCGATGTCCTTCATCTGGTCCTCAGCCCTATGCTGCAGTTCACCAATAAACTGGCTATATCTCGCCATCTTCCTCATGCAGTTGCTACTCTCACTCTTACTGCTCTTTCCACTCCTGCTTCACAGTCCAACACATCTCCCAAGTAGCAGAACTGTTGCACTTCCTCTAACACACCTCCATTTACCATCAACCCGACATCCTCTTCATCACCATCACTATCACTACCCATCTCCTTCCTCACACATCTAGGACATACAAAGTTCCGTACACCTCGGAGAATTATCAAACCCGAGCATCGTTGGTGACACCATTTATTACACTCAGTACACAGCACTGAGTTTGTTCCCACTCCTCTTCCACAACATCCACATGGCCATCTTCCTGACTGGATTAATTTTCGAGCCTTGTTTCCAGTCACCATCATTTTTGTCTTTTCCATGTTTATTTTCAGCCCCCTCTGTTCCATCGTTTCCTTCCACCTGTTAAACATATTTGTTACTTCTTCCTTTGATTCAGCTGTCAAGACCAGATCATCGGCATAGAGCAGTTCCCACGGACCATTTCCTCTTGCCAATTTAGTAGCCTCCTCCATTACTGTGATGAAGAGTAGTGGACTAAGAGCTGATCCTTGGTGTACTCCCACTCCAATGTCAAAGTCTTCTGATGTTCCTGCCTTTGTTTTCACCCTTGACCTTGATTCCACATACAGAGACATGACTGCAGCCACAAGCCTTTCTGGCACTTTTTGTCTCCTCAGTGCCCACTCAATCGCTCTCCTTGGCACTCGATCAAATGCCTTCTCGAGGTCCACAAACACATGGTACAACTTCTTCTCACTGAACTTTTCCTGCATTTGCCTCACTATAAAAATTGCATCTGTTGTTGACTTTCCTGGGCAAAATCCAAACTGTCGACTATCCACTTTTATCAGTTTCCTCAACCTCTCCTCCAATACCTTCTCAAATAGTTTCATTCCATGCTCCAATAGTCTAATTTCTCTATATTTTCCACACTCCAGGGCATCTCCTTTTCCTTTATATATTGGTACAGTCTCACTACTTTTCCAGCCTTCAGGAATTTCTCCCTCGTCAACTATACTTCTAAATACTCATGTTAAATCTCCTAAAACATCTGCTTTCTTTATCAAGTCACTTGTCATTCCCGTTGGACCTGCCGCTCTTCCATTTTTCATTCCTTTTAATGCTCTCTTCACTTCCTCATCTAATATTTCTTCTATTGGTCCTTCTACCATGTCCGTCTCTTGTAGCATGTGTTCATTTTCCTCATTTAACAAGTCTTCAAAGTAACATCTCCACCTCCCAAGTACAGTATCTCTTCTGTATTTATCTTGATAACTCCCCTTTCATCCTTTATATACTTTGCTCCCGTTACATCTTTACTCTCTCTCTTCATTTGTTTTGCAATTTTAAACATTTCTTTTTGCTTCTCACTACTATTCAGTTCTTCACTCAAATTTTCCCATGCCAGCCTCTTTGCTCTGGCTACTTCACTTTTTGCCTGTCTTGTTTTCTCTTTATATTCTCTTTTATCTTCTTGATTCTGTGTTCTTTGCCATCTCTTGTATGCCCTTTTCTTTATATATACAAGTATTAATAATATCATTACCACCAATCTATAAGAATTATTTTACATTTTATTTTAAATCGTGTATAGATATACAGTACGAGTATATAACCTACATAATATATATATATACACTATATACAAGTATTAATATCATTACCACCAATCTATAAGAATTACTTTAACATTTTAAATAATCTATACATTTACGAGTACCGGTACAGTCTACATATATAAATAACACTATCTATAGGTATTAATAATATCATTACCAACAATTTATACTAATTACTTTAAGTTAATACTTAATCATGGATAGATATACGAGTACAGTCTACATATATAAATAACACTATCTATAGTTATTAATAATATCATTACCAACAATTTATACTAATTACTTTAAACATTTTACAGAACTTTCCACAGATTGCCACAAATACCGAGCCAAACGTGACAGAAAAGAACAACGTGGTTGGTTTAGGGACGTGGTTCATACTGTTCAAAATGAGCCTAATGAGAACCACATGAAATGTATTGAGAAGGTGACAGTGGGCCCTGAACATGACCGTCAGAAAGTGTTACTACATACATGGTGCCTTAAAACACAATATATAGCTTTATGTAATGTGTTAGGTGAAGGAATTAATATACACTTGACATATAATATTGGGGTAAGTATTATTATATTTTTTATTTGGTACTATATACAGCTTTATGTAATGTGTTAGGTGAAGGAATTAATATACTTATTCTTACTTTCTCTACTACTTATATAGTGTTCTTTCTTCCTAACTGAGGAAGCATTGGGATGTAGTGACCCCACAGCCTCCAACAGGGATTGGGGGATTGAGATGTGTAGTGTGTGTGTGTGTGTGTGTGTGTGTGTGTGTGCGGGGGAGGGGGGGGGGAGTTCAATGTTTGGGAAGGTGTGTGATGTGACGGCACCACACACTGTTTATTATACTGTACTGTACATACTAATATTGTCTGTGTCTGTAATAACTCATCACTTGTCATCTTCTACAGGTTCGTAATGTGTTCAGCTTGGGTCCACCTCCTGACCCTCGGGACCACACTCACAATCCTGCCCTCAGCCGCAGTCAAAAGAAAATAAACAAGTTGAAGGAGTCAACAGTTTCCAAGGCTCGTCAACAAACCCGGAAAAAGAACAGAGATAACAAAACAACAGATAAAACTTATCAAGATTAAAAGAAGATAATATTATGTTGTGTTGATTTGTATATGTAAAAGAATATAATTTATTTATTATTACCGTATGTTGTGTTGATGTGTACATGTAAAAGAATATATGTGTTGATTTGTACATGTAAAACAGCAGAGACAATAGAACAACAGACAAAAGTTATCAAAATTAAATTATTGATAGAATATGTGATGTTATGAAATAATGATATACATGTTTAGGGGAAATGTCTGATGTGTGTATATATGTAAGGGATATGTATGATGTTATGTAATGATGTATATGTGTAAGGTCATGTAATGATGTGTATGTATGTGTGTGTAAGGCAAATGTATGATGTTATGTAATAATGTGTATGTGTAAGGTTATGTAATGCTGTATGTGTGTGTGTAAGGGATATGTATGATGTTATGTAATGATGTATATGTGTAAGGTCATGTAATGATGTGTATGTGTATATGTGTAAGGCAAATGTATGATGTGTATGTATATGTGTAAGGGATATGTATGTATGATGTGTATGTGTATATATATGTAATGATGTGTATGTGTGTGTGTGTAAGGGATATGTATGATGTTATGTATATGTGTAAGGGATATGTATGTATGATGTGTATGTGTATATATATGTAATGATGTGTATGTATGTGTGTGTAAGGGATATGTATGATGTTATGTAATTATGTGTATGTGTAAGGTTATGTAATGCTGTGTTGTGTGTGTAAGGGATATGTATGATGTTATGTAATGATGTGTGTGTGTAAGGTTATGTAATGATGTATGTGTGTGTAAGGGATATGTATGATGTTATGTAATGATGTGTGTGTGTGTGCGTGTGTCATGAAAGAGGTGATTAGATGTAGAATTTATAATGTAAATGTTTGATTATTTACTGTGTGTGTGTGTGTATGTATGTGTGAAGGACAAAAAAAGATACAATTATATGTACAGTCGTGGTCAATAATGATCATCCACATATGGGTAACTTTAACAATTTGCTGTCTAATGTTTTCATGTTCACATAATATAATGTTATTGTTTTAAGTAGTGTGTAGCTGCTTGTATTAAATTAAACAATGGTATTTAATCAATTTATTGGAAAGTTTATCAGCTAAGGAACAGAGGAAAGCTGTCAAAATCTATATGGATGATTATTTTTGACCACGACTGTACAATATTAAGGAAAGAGTTTTATCATTTATTTTGTATAGTACAGTAGTATTTTGTATTTAATGATAATAATAACATTAATTATGTGAATCAATAATAATAACAACAACACTGCTTCAATAATAATAAAATTGAAAAAAATAGTAATAATAACAATATCAATACTGTAATACAATAATATTAATAATAATTATAATAATATTAATGCTGTGATGCAATAATAATAATTACATTAATACTCTGATTCAATAATAATAATTACATTAATACTGTGATTCAATAATAATGATTACATTAATACTCTGATTCAATAATTACATTAATACTGTGATTCAATAATAATTACATTAATACTGTGATTCAATAATAATTATTACATTAATTCTGTGATTCAATAATTCAATAATAACTAATACTGTGATTTTATAATAATAATAAAACTGTAATACAAATCTATATAATTACTTTTATTATTCTTTTATAAGTGTGAGCCAATATAACCTTTAAAGTGTTGATTGAATTAGGATACAGCTGTATACATAAATTTATTTAGATTAATGGTATTATATAATATTTTTAAAATTCTATTCATTGATTCTCTCATTAATAAATAGTAACAAGCATCATAAGATATTTCACTTTCTTTTTTCCTCATTTGTTACTTTCATCTAAGTTTCTCTCTTACTTCCTTATTAGGCCATTTTCTAATCTGGTCCCTATAGGCACCTGTCAACTTGTTAATCCATTCACACACACACACACCAGAGTCCTGCTGCTTTGTTTGGTCATGGTTTGGAATAATTAATAGTGGATGTCATTAATATGTTGGTGTTTGTAGAATGTGTGTTTATTTAATCATTATTATTGTATGTCCTAAAGTTATATAAACGGGAGTAGTCTAAACTAAAGAGGGTATGACCATCACCTTATTAACTCAATATAATGTACAACTATTACCATCTATTATTATTGTATGTCTTAAAGTTATATAAACGTGAGTAGCCTAGACTAAAGAGGGTATGACCATCACCTTATTAACTCAATATAATGTAATAACTATTACCATCTATTAATTCCTTTATTGACGTGTTTACTACTAGCAGATGAGATATGGTATCCAAAAATAAATCACACATTTTAACTTACAAACCAGTATATAATCCACACTACATAACACATATCATAATCATAATAGGTGGAAAAGCGATGCAAACAATTGAGCATAATATCACATGAAGTTTATTGACAGTCTTTGTCAATATTAATTAAAGAATAAATCATCCTGGGAATTACTCTCCATGTTGAAAATTACAGGATGTACACATGTGTATTATAGCTGTTATTAATACACCAGTATAGGCTACTTATCTTTAAAGTCTCATTATAACACACCTACATTGTTGTAATAAGCATGGCTTCTTTTATCCTGGCCTTCAGATGTACACGAGTAAATCACTACAGTGGAGGAAACTATACATATGTTTTCATGGAACCCCAGACCAACACCAATAAACTCTAGTATTCTATTGGTGTTGCCTCAGAACTGACTCACCATTAGGCTATTATGGTTGTTAGGTTAAACCAATTTTAAAATATCTCCTACTATTGAATATATAATGGTAAATGGTATTATATTGCATATTGTATATCACATACAAGTAATGAGGGAAGTGATGGTGGGTAGTGGACGTTCCAATATGTAAATTAATAATGGTCAATCATGTAATAACTTTGTATATTACATACAGGTAATAATGAGGGAAGGAGGGAGGTAACGGACGTTCCAATGTGTAAATTAGTCCTAACCAATCATGTAACTTTGTATATTACATACAGGTAATAATGAGGGAAGGAAGGGAGGGATGGTGGGTAGTGGACGTTCCAATGTGTAAATTGTCCTAGCCACTCATACAACTTTGTATATTACATACGGATACTGGAGGTAATAATGATGGAAAGGATGGTGGGTAGTGGACGTTCCAATGTGTAAATTGTCCTAGCCACTCATACAACTTTGTATATTACATACAGGTAATGGAGGTAATAATGAGGGAGGGAGTGAGTGAGAAGGGACATAATATTATGGAGGTAGCTGACGTACTGGCGTCTCATGTAGAAATAAACGCCTTCACTAACACCAAATTATCAATATCCTATATTACCAAACATTAGTGGAAGGTGTCTTGTATACTGTGTCAAAGTACCATTACGATCAATTAATTGGTTTGAAAGATATTTGTTAAAACCGATGACTCACTCTCCCTGGAATGGATATTAGGCCCCAAGCCTATAATTATGTTACTCTCACTACGGTATAAACTATTTATAAATAACTATAATAGACTTACTATATGTTACTCTCACTACGGTAGAAATTATTTATAAATAACTTTTAACTTTTCAATGTCAAGGTTATAGAAAGGAGTCTTATTTACTATACAGTACTAATCTTTCTCTTCAAGACTAACTAGGCTTATTTATAGTATGTTATTACTATTACTATAATGTACCTATTACCTTCTATGCAATATAACCTTATATACATTCAAACGTTTGTAAGTTACAGATAGGATATAACAAGATCTAGAATAAGGGTATTCTAGATTTTGGGATATAAGTACCGAGATATATATAATTTATTGTGTATTCTGTCGTCAGTTGCATTACATTTGTCATAAAAATAAATTAGGGAACTTGTACATTTTCTTCACTATAAAAATAATTAATGTAGTTAACACAATAAAAGCACACATACTCATAAAGACAATTAGGTTTGTTGTATGATTTTCCTTTGTATTAAACTCCGACTGATTTTCATCCGGCCGTTGGAACAGGCCTGGCCGGATGAAACACAGACCGGACAGACCGTGTGTAGGACCGGCTTTAAGTCCTTGAGTCCTTAAATACAAAGACTATAATTTTATTACAAAGACCTCAAGGTACTCTTAAATATCCAACTACAGATTGACGTTGTCATTACAGTGCATGGTCTGAAATGTACTGTTTGTATTTTCATGAGGCTGCCTTCGTGGCCTGTGTGTGTGTCTTGTTTGTCGGTCTGTGTGTGTATGGTCAGCTTTAACACCGTATTTGTGACACCTTGGTTCTTGTAAGGGTTTTAAAATAATAATTGTTTTCTTTCACCTTCTGCTCTATAACAACTTATAACAACGTTTTGTACAGACACACAGACCACAAGGAATATGGCCCTTAATTATGGGGCTAATACACTTTTGGTATGGAAATTGAAGTGCCTTGATTCCTTCAAAGTATGCCAGGAGGAAACAGATGCCCTCAATGGTACTAATATGTGGGGATCTGTTTCAAGGTATCGTTTGAAGGAATCAGAGACTATCCAATTTACCACCCACCATAAGAATGTCTCCTTAAGGTGGTACTATATTTATGGTACATTGGAGTGTTTTGATTCATCCAAAGTAGGCCAGGAAACAGGACTATATAGATGATGAGCAAACATCACAGTGTCCTGTTGCTTGAAATAGTTTGGAGGAATCAGCTGTTCCAGATTTACCAACACTGTAATATGGCCCTTAATCTCGTGTTCGCTGAGAGCATTGGAATGTTGTTGTTGTTGTTGTGGAGATTATACCTCCATGGGACCAATGTTATTATTATTATAGACATTGATGGACAAACAGAATAACACCAGCCGTCTGCTTGTGGAGTGAGGGACATTCTACAACACCTACTGAGAACACCGCCACTTCCCCTGCTAAGTGATAACTCCAGACACCGACACCAGCAGCTGATCCCGATACACCCAAGGTCAGTATATATTGGCCTTGGATACACCTGTGTGTATTATAATAAAATCAAAACTCACTACCAGTACTGTAACTGTTATAGGACTGAAGCTGGGAGGGAGAGGAAGGACACCACGATGATCACTGCTTCTACACACTTTCAAGGTCACACACTCCCTTCTTGGAGAGAGAGAGAGAGAGAGAGAGAGAGAGAGTACACCAGAAAATAAGCGTCTGTAGACAGGTTATGTTTGCCAATGATGTCTCTGATTGGTCCAGTCAGAACATACAATTAGCGTGTCTATGATTAGTGAATACAAGTATTTATTTATTATATATATAACGTGTACCATATGTGATGTATGTATTGGTGTTGATCTCGACCATGCACTCCACTCAACAAAACCAGACACCTCGACTCCTAACACTTCTCCCCACACTGACACACCTTAATGGTCACTGGTCACTGGTCAGTCTAATTACTCTAATAAGAGAACGACAGACAGAATAGGCTATATATAGGATGTGGTAAAGGACACTAAACTCCTCATTTCTGGATAGAACCAGTTCTTACCACCTTGAAAAGGTGATAGGAAGGAGGGACAACAAGCACTAATGATATAGAAGGAATGGAGGGACTGTTGAAGAACTGAAAAGGATTGTCTGGGGCCGAAGGGGCGCCCGAACCCTTAAAGTATCACCGTCGGCATTAATTAACTTATGAGGTGTAGCTGTGTGTGTTGTAGTGTTCCCTTCCTTGTAGCAATCTCAGGACTTTATTGCCTTATGTAAGGATAAAGTAATAATATAATTATATTCACATAACTCTGACTTGTTACTATCATTGCCTCCACGTCATTGTTCCTCTTCACACAAAACTTAACCTCCGACCCATTTATAATTGAACCACATAACTAAACCTACAGCTAAAGTGGTGATGGTTGTAGGTATGGTGAGTGTCCAGGGTATAGTGGTGGTGGTTAGGTATGATGAGTGTCCAAGGTATGGTGGTGGTGGTGGTGGTGGTGGTGGTGGTGATAGTGGTACGAGGCCTGATCATGGTCTATGATCCTAGGCTGGTAAAAAGTAACCAATAGTGTTTTAGTATTATTATGACGTGTTAAATCCACAACCAATCAGCATGTTATAAAGTCTCTAGCCTCCACCCAGACCCTCTTACTTCCATCTCTTCTAGTTGCAAATGTTCTCTTTACTCTTACACACAGAATAAGTGTAATGATATCGATCTGTAAGTATAGTGTTGTAGTAACTATAGAGGTATATAGTAAATCAGTCACAACATAAAGTTGTGGGAGAAAGCTAAGATGGTTTGTGAAAAATAATATGGCTAAATTCCTATACGTGAGGGAAGATCACCTCAAAATAGGCTACAATGTTTACGTTGATGGTTGGTAGAGTATAGTAGAGACTCTATATAGGGTCTCTAGAGTATAGTAAAGGCAAGAGATGCAGTGTGTATTTGTGGATCTAGAATAAATCTAGGGCAGGTCCCTGAGATGAGTTGTGGTATTGTACTGTACGAGAAAATGATTTGGAGTAACAGAGAAATTTGTGAGGGTGATGTAGTCATGTAGGATATGTAACCTACAGTATGACAGTAATGATGTGTGTAGTAATAACAGTAGTGAGGTGTGTAGTATGTGAAGGTGAAGTAGGATATGTAACCTATGTATGAGAATAGTATAACAGTAGTGAGGTGTGTAGTAATAACAGTGAGGTACAATACGTAGTAATGACCAAGATCTAGAATACCAGGTCTGCTCATCGCGCATATCGGGTCGGGCTGGTACGTCGATTGGCCCCCAAACTGAGGCTTCCCAAGTCTGTCAAATATGGGACGGGATAGTAGTCTCTATGATCGGGGTACATACGGGTCAATATTAGCGGCCCCTCGCATTTCAGTGGCAAAATTGCCTTACTTTCTTGCCAAAATTCATGGCTTAGACTTTGAGTAGGTGAACCGTTTTTGTTTCTAAATTTTCTTCAAAAGCATAGGTATCGAAAGTTCTCAGTGGAAGTTTTCATGATATTACAAATAGGACTAGAAATAGTGATGTGAAAACAGCATGTATATGGGAGAGTTCCTTCCCTCTGCCCGCGTATAGAAAATGGAAGTATTTTAATCCTTACCTGACTCATCTTATCAAATCCTTTAAACACCTCCATCCAAGGGTAACTGCCCCACCTCCAACACACACACAACCATGAATGGCACATAGTTCCTATACAGACACCGTCGTACAAGGTCCTTCTGTGTAGCTTTTATTTTTTCTCCGGTGATGTTTATTGTGGACTGGTAGACCGTAGCAGTGCACAATGCCCAATAATTGTGCTCTATATGGTTGTTTCTCCAATTACAAAAATAAAGATTTCATAAGTTTACACCACTTCCACAAGAACAGTGAACTTAGAAACAGGTGGATTCATTTATGTCGGAGAGGGGACAAATTTGAACCTAATACTGCACGAGTATGTAGTCTTCATTTCGCACCAACTGCCTATAGGAGAAATCTGCAATCTGTATCCAAAACACAAGTTAGACTGACTGCTGATGCAGTCCCAACTCTCAAGCTACCAACAACAAAAGGTTATCGGAAACTAAAGCAAAATCTCCGAGATACTTTGGACTACGAGGCTTACTTCAAAGTAATGGATGGGAAGCTACACAGAAGGACCTTGTACGACGGTGTCTGTATAGGAACTATGTGCCATTCATGGTTGTGTGTGTGTTGGAGGTGGGGCAGTTACCCTTGGATGGAGGTGTTTAAAGGATTTGATAAGATGAGTCAGGTAAGGATTAAAATACTTCCATTTTCTATACGCGGGCAGAGGGAAGGAACTCTCCCATATACATGCTGTTTTCACATCACTATTTCTAGTCCTATTTGTAATATCATGAAAACTTCCACTGAGAACTTTCGATACCTATGCTTTTGAAGAAAATTTAGAAACAAAAACGGTTCACCTACTCCAAGTCTAAGCCATGAATTTTGGCAAGAAAGTAAGGCAATTTTGCCACTGAAATGCGAGGGGCCGCTAATATTGACCCGTATGTACCCCGATCCTAGAGACTACTATCCCGTCCCATATTTGACAGACTTGGGAAGCCTCAGTTTGGGGGCCAATCGACGTAGATGCGCAGTGGGGTAACAGTTGATGAATAGACCTGGTATTCTAGATCTTGGTAATGACAACAGTAGTGAAATGAGTATAGTCTGTCTCAGGAAAGTTGAAGGTAGAATATCGTCTTTTTTACTCCAAAGTCAAAGTCAAAGGCCGAACGCACCTGACCCTCTCTCGACCTGAGGGAATACAGGCTGGCCAGAGACATTGAATGTATGGGTGCAGCTGTATAGGCCTGTATTCAGTTTGTCCCTTGCTTCAGTCACATCTGGATATCCATATTTGCATTTCATCAACTGCCTTACAACTATAAGTTACAAGGTACGTACGTAATAATCAGACAATGCGTGTGGTTGAAGAAATAACCAGAAATGCAATGGCGAAAGTGACACCAGAAAATTGGCAAAAGTGTATGAAGCACATGAGAAAAATAGAACAAGAACATATTAGAAATGACATTGTACGCCAACATCTGGTGGAAAAATTCATCATTAACGTGACGAATGATTCCAGCAGTGAAGAAGATGGGGATTAGATGAGAGAGAGATGAGAGAGAGATATACTAAAATATATACATAATTATATATATTAAATATATTAAAAATATATTATATAAATATATTATATACATTAAATATAAAATATATTAAAATATATATAAAAGATATATTAAAACTATTACAAATCAGATTGTCTTTTTATAACAATTTTATTATAGAAATCCTAAAACAACATGATTATGTTATCAGCATGAAACTGAACAACCTTCCCCACATTCCTACCTGACCACTCCCATCCTTCAACCCTCCTCAAACCGTATAGACCTTGGGTTTGAGGAGGGTTGAAGGATGGGAATGGTCAGGTAGGAATGTGGGAAAGGTTGTTCAGTTTCAGTTCAGTTACTCCCCCCTCCCCCCTTTACCTCCACACTGTCTTTCTCTGTTCTGGTGGGAGTCACGTATGTACAGTACTTCACTCATTTATTAAGACAATTTTCTTCCAATGCGACTATCTGCAAGAATATCCCAGGGTTAGTTTTATCTCTACAACCCAACTATAATTTATTTTACTCTGCTAGATAAATGGATAAACAAAGACTACATATTTCAGTGCAGTGTATGTGTGTATATGTGTGTGTGTGTGTGTGTGTGTGTAGGAAAGGAAAAGGATGGAGGCATGTTCAGACTCCTGAGGGAACCATTTAAATAATTAATCCTCTCCCTCAAGTTTCCTGAGACAGACTATAGTAATAACTGTAGTGAGTTGTGTAGTAATAATAACAGTGTGTTAGAACCAATATGATCTGTAGTCCAAATAAAGTATAGGACAGGTTGATATTGTTGTTATAGTTATTGCTATTGTTGTTATTTTTATTGTAGATTCAGTAGACATGTGAAAATAGTTGAAGAATTTATCTTGATGAGCTTTCAGCTTTGAATATAATGTAACGAAGGGTTCTTGTACTAATATAGAGCTGGTTATTGGGTACATCCACCATTTGTGCCGTCTTTTCTTTAATACCTTATCCATTAAGTATACACAGACAACTCTCTGCTGTACATTCTCCATTAGTAACAGCACAAGCAGATGAACTAACTACCCTAACATGAAGCCTTCAAAGCTACCGCGCGGTAGTTTACCGCTTGTGTGAAAATAACGAGCGGCGACGTGAATATTTGACCGCGCGGTAAAACATTGTTCGTGTGAAGCCAGCCGTAGTAAGTAGCAAGGTTAGTAGTACATTTCAAGGTTATATTATTATGGTACTGTTATTATCAACACCTAAGAGTAACATTGTTATTTATATGTTACATTATTATGGTACTGTTATTATCAACACCTAAGAGTAACATTGTTATTTATATGTTACATTATTATGGTACTGTTATTATCAACACCTAAGAGTGACATTGTTATTTATATGTTACATTATTATGGTACTGTTATTATCAACACCTAAGAGTAACATTGTTATTTATATGTTACATTATTATGGTACTGTTATTAGCAACACCTAAGAGTGACATTATGGTACTGTTATTAGCAACATTTAAGAGTAACATTGCTATAATAATATCATCATCATTATCACTACCACATTTCCTTTTTAACAAGGGAAGGGAAGGCTGTAGCACCAGTACACAGTAATCTGGACAGACAAGTTATGTGTGTGTGTGTGTGTGTATTTTTGTTATGCCTATCACCATTTGTTTTGGGCATTAAATCCGTCATTTATTTTGTACTGTATGGTATTCATAAGGATGCCTTATGGGGGAGGTTCACTTTTCTCTGACCTGGAAGAAGTTGGTGTCACGTCGTCGGGAGATGTGTTTGTGATAAAAGTCGAGGCGAGGAGAAGCGATCTTCCAAAATTTGGTGATGTGAGGCAGCTGTTGTTGTGATGACTGGCTGTCCATCCTTCTTCTTCTCTTCCTCTTCCTCTTACCGTCCGTCTGCCATTCCCCTTCATCTTCCAGGTCCATGTTGTCATTGGTGTCGTTGGTGTTGCTGGTGGTGTTGGAGCAGGAAGTTTTGTCAGAGTCCTCCTCAGTCTTGAGGTCTTGTAGGGAAGGCTCAGGTGGTGGTGGTGGTGGTAGTGCCTTCCCGTTTGAGTGGGCGAGGCAACATCAACCGACGACGGGGTTGAGCCGGAGGGGGTGGTGGTGGTAGTGCGTCAGGCTGTTCTTCTCCTTCCCCGTTGTGCAGGCTTGTTGCCTCGTTTCTTGGTGGTGGCTGTAGTGGTGGTGGGTGGTTGCAAATCATGAGAAATGGCTATTGGTGGTAAGCCATTTCTCCTGAAGATGTTCAGGAGGAGGTCAGAGAGACGACCTATAGCCCTTCTGCAGCTAAGGCAACAACAGTCTTGGTACAGACGGTGACGATGTATGTCTGTTGTTGCTGCCGTGGCAGTGCCGTCACTGTGGTGGTTGGGCGTCGGTCGTACTCCTCCCACGGGCATGGAGTTGCCGAGGACCTGCCCATTATCAGGTCTCCTCTAAGTTGGTAGCCACCACACCCTTCCTCCCTTCCTCCACAGTGAAGGACACCTCCTCTCCGTGCCTCAGTCAGTGATGGTGGTGAGGTGGTGGCAGCAGAGAGAAGGACGTGTGGACGAAGTAATCTCGCTCGTGACAAGTAATAAAGCCATAGATAGCCCTTCAAGGGATTAAACTCCTTTACCCTGTCAACAAGACGGTCGGCAGGGGAAGTGGTATAATAGTGTTAGTTGTTGGTGTCGACTTGGCCATGGCTGGTTGTAGAAACTCTCCCCCCCCCCCCAGACAAGGGGTACAGCTCATTTTTGTTATTGTTAGAGAGTGGAGTCCCAAACCTTCACTCGTAGGGGATACAAGGCTGACTGTACCAAAGTAAATATAGCTATATTTACCTTGGACACAAGAATGTTTTTTTTTTTAATTAATTGCGCCGTAGCGTCAATCAAGAGGCATGCAACTATACCTACAAGTAGACAGAATCAATTAGAATCAAATTACTACACACACACACACACACACACACTCACACACAAACACTCACACACACAAACATATCTTGATAACAGCAGAATGAAGTAGAATGGGGATGTCATTTCTCTACGCCAAAGTTATAATACGTTACATTATTGGAATATTGTCACTGCCGATACGTTACAGCAACATTGTTATCATTATATAAGTTACATATTTATGGTACTGTCACTTCCAACACATTGTTATTTATACGTTAACATTGTTATTTATACGTTACGTTATTACAGTACTGTTACTGCTGATACCATAGAGTAACATTGTTATTTATACGTTACGTTATTACTGTACTGTTACTGCTGATACCATAGAGTAACATTGTTATAATTTATATATATTGTTACGTTACATTATTGTGGTAATGTCATTGCCGACAACTTACAACTAAATGGAGAAAAAATTATATCTATATAGTTACAATATAATGTTAGTAAGAAGTTTCCTTTGTATGTGATATAATTGAATGTGTAGAATTAATGTGCTTAACTACATGTATATAATTTGTCTACAGTTATATCTATAGTTCTATCAAATGAAATAAATAGTACTTGTCATTTGCACATTCTTGTCTATATTGTACTTAACAAAATACTTAAGCCTAATACAGATAAGATAATACTCTCGTTAATTAAGATCATATTCCTGTGACGAGTAAAGCATCATGTTCTTAATTAATTAGTCATACAATATTTTAGTACAATATTACAGAATTATGTGTAACTTTGGTAAATAGTATGACAGTTGATAATTTAAAAACAAGTTATTTAAATCTGTATACAGTATCTCAAACTTAATGTGATAAAACTTGACAAAGGTTTAGGGGGTGTGGGAGTAGGGGGACAGGCTTGGGGTGGGGTAGAAAGCCTGTCCCCTATTCCCGCACCCCCCACCCTCCTTCAAGCCTGTCCCCCTACTCCCAACTCCCCACAAAAAACCTGCAACCCCCTAAAAAAAACAAGCCTGTCCCCCTATTCCCGCACCCCCCACCCTCCTTCAAGCCTGTCCCCCTACTCCCAACTCCCCACAAAAAACCTGCAACCCCCTAAAAAAACCCAAGCCTGTCCCCTATTCCCGCACCCCCCCACCCTCCTTCAAGCCTGTCCCCCTATTCCCGCACCCCCTTACTGAACATAGCCTACAATACTAGGCTACCTTCTCAATCAAAGATATAGTAGCAAATGGGTTTGTTATTTGTTCTTAACGTCTACACTGTCTACTACATAATGGTAAATAATTAAGGCGATATATTTATAGAGTGATAAAGTAAGTGTGTGTGTGTTCCTCACTTTAATACTCCTTTCTCCTACTTCTCTCCTTCAGTCACACCGTCACACACACCAGGCAACACACAGCAGTTTCTCCTTCACTCACAGACCCTTCTTTCCCTCAGACTCCCTGTACCCCCGTGTAACCTGTCACGCAGAGAAGGGGCACCGGGGACACAGAAATATGAAGATTGGTCATATCCTTACTCCATATTCCATAAGTAACTCAAACTCCTTTATTTGTCACCGTAGCCGTCATATTCATTCTATCATTGTTGGGTGAAAGTAGAACATGATAGGATCACACCAAACATGGAAGTTGGAACCCTCCAATCATCTGACATACAGTTAAAACTAAAAAGGTTACAATAAGGTTACAAACTAAAGGGGCCGATACACACGATCCGGTTTGGTTCCGACAGGCAGACCGCCAGCTCACCTCTGTTTAACAATTATAATACGTATTCACACTGACCGTTCGTGTCACTGCAGATAGTCAATCAATCACCTGGCACTTTGGTAGTGTTCCGTCTTAATTATAATGTATGGGACTGTGGGTAAGATTACTAAGGTAAATGGATGGGTGTTGTATGGGTCCATGTTTATACAACTCATCACCCCAAGGGCATGGTACCAGACTACAATAATGACCTTGTATCATCCATCCCCCAGGCGCCGTCAAGCCTCCGTTCAACAGGCCAGGTATTCTTGAGAAGGAATCCGATCCGTGGCTGTCGGTCGGTCGACGGATGGCTGCCGCCGGCAGGGCGACGGGTCGTGTGAACAGTTACATTAATTAATTAAAATGTATTTAAGAATTCTTGATGGCGTCAAGCCTGTCAGAACGAAAACAGGTCGTGTGACGTACGGCCTTTTGTCATAGGCAGATTATTTTAGTCCTACTCCGGTGAGGTTTAGGCCGTTTTATAAATTGGTTAGAGGAGCTTCCATTGCCACCCTCACATATAGGCCTCACTACACACAGTTTCGCTAACACTGAGATCTAGAGACGTGAGGCCAACTGAACTATATGTACTGAATCGTGAGTGAGCAGATGAGACCCAAGATCCAGATACACCTGGAGCTTGATGAGACCATGACAAGGCCAGCCATTTCAGGCCACCGGACAGGCTGGCATGTGGAACTTTTTTTTTTTTACTTTCTTTTAAATTATTGCGTATCACCCCTTATGGGGTATTAAGGCATAAAAGATTTTAGAAAGTCAATTTACATGAGTAGTGGTTGTAGTAATAGTAGCAGTTGTTGTAGTAGTAGTTCTTTTTTTTTATATAGTAGTAGTTGTAGCATCACTGGTGGTAGTTGTAGCATCACTGGTAGTAGTTGTAGCATCACTGGTAGTAGTTGTAGCATCACTGGTGGTAGTTGTAGCATCACTGGTGGTAGTTGTAGCATCACTGGTGGTAGTTGTAGCATCACTGGTAGTAGTTGTAGCATCACTGGTGGTAGTTGTAGCATCACTGGTAGTAGTTGTAGCATCACTGGTGGTAGTTGTAGCATCACTGGTAGTAGTTGTAGCATCACTGGTGGTAGTTGTAGCATCACTGGTGGTAGTTGTAGCATCACTGGTATAGTCAGCCAGGCAAGCCCAACTCCCCACCATGGTGTCCAGCCATGGCAGTAACCCCCCAGTAAACAGTTTTAAACCCTCGGGCCTGGGCGAGGCTCGGATCTGCCGACCTCACGGATACAAGGCAGGCGCGTTACCACTGTACTATATAACCAGGGGCTTGGTGGTGGTGGAGGTCCTGCTTTCACCGTCGTCTTCCTCCTCCGTCTCCATCTCCTGTGGTGGTGACAGCGGTGGTGGTGACTCCCTCCCACTGTTCGCTTGGTTGTCGTTGAGTGGGCGAGGCAGCATGCTGCATTATATTAACCGGTGACGAGGGTGGGCCGAAGGTAGGGATGGTGGCGCGTCTGCTGTGCTCCTCCTCCGTGCCTTCTTGCTGCCTCGTTTCTTATTAGTGATGGTAGTTGTAGTTCAGGAGAAATGACTATTGGTGGTAAGCCATTTCTCCTGAAGATGTCTAGGAGGAGGTCCGAAAGACAACCTAGTCCTTCTGCAGCTAACTTAAGGTAACAGCAGACGATGTCTGTCTGCTGCTGCCGTCCCTACAATGATTGGGCAACAACCCAACATGGAGTGAGCCGAAAACCTGCCCACCATCAGGTCCCGCTACGTTGGTAGCCTCCACCCCCTTCCTCCCTTTCTCCACAGTGAAGGACACCTCCTGTCCTCCTCTCCGTGACTCCGTCCCTCATCAGTGGTGTTATTTTTTTTTTATTGCAGGGGAAATTACCTCTGCTTGAGCCTTATGCCTGTGCTGGCGAGCCCAACAGGTGATGTTAAGGAAGTAGCGACTCCTCATCTTATTACACAATTGTTGAGACTTGAGAGCCTGAGAGGGTGAAGTATCCCAACGTTATATTATTTAGTGGAGGAGTCTTATTAGACTCCTTATTAAAGCCTGTGGGCCAGTGGGACTGTGGAGTGTGGACGACGCCTTACGTGTTGGGGCTCCTACACTTGTATTATAATTATAGAGTCTACTCATATCTTATAATAAAGAAAGTTAGTATTGATGATGATTAAGATGATATAATATGATCACTGAACACATTGAAAAGCACAATAGAATAATAATTAATTATAATATAGGCTAAGTGTCAACATATTTGTGAGGATGAGTATAGACTCCGCCCCCTTGAGTTTAGTGTTGTATGATTGGATGATAATGGATGGTAAGTATAAACGGTAACCAATAAAATATGTCCATTGGTACACAGTGATACACACACACACACTGACACACAGACACTCAGAGACAGACAGTTGATCTTGGCTTTATGGTGCGAGTGGTTGTACTAACTTACTGTAGCTGTAATTTATTACTGTTATTTGCGTTGTGTTAGATATCAGAATACTTGTAAATGTTGTGGTGTGTTGTAATACGCTATACACAATTATTATGGTTGTGTAGTGTTGTAAAAATGCTATATATTATTGTTAAATATTAGTGAAGACCAAATAATTGAAAATTTACCCCGGCATGTAACGTTAACGTATAAATGTATAGTTCTACTCCCCGGTGTTGTCTTAAATTATATACAAATATATATTTTGGTTAAATATTAGTGAAGACCAAATAATTGAAAATTTACCCCGGCATGTATAAATATATAGTTCTACTCCCCGGTGTTGTGTTACATACAAATATATATTATGAAGATAATATAACTGAAAGTTAACTCTGCCATTATTCCGGTGTGGATTATAAAACACTACATTTTCTTCCTTCATACACGTCACCACATTGGTAAGTACAGTATAACTTTATAACTCGTTAATAAGTTCATTAGTTGGAGTTTTAACACTAAGTTACATATTCTTCCTTCATACACGTCACCACATTGGTAAGTTCAGTATAACTTTATAACTCGTTAATAAGTTCATTGGTAGTTGGAGTTTTACTCTTCTGATTTATTATGTCATATTTCATACCTGTACAATGTTTTTCTCTTTTAAGTTGGTGTAAAGTTACTCATCATACACATAGGTAAAGTACTGTGGCTATATTAATTAAACCGTAGGAAACTCGTAAACCAAATAATATTAACATACCGTATAAGTTAATTTAGGCTACTGTAACATAATACTGGTAACGTTATATTTATGAACTATACAAATTAAGAGATATCATTAAACATATTTGTGTTAGCCCGGACATTAAACAGAAGGTATAATGTTAGAACCTACTTTAATTAACGTTAAAGATTTTCCTTATTCATAAAATACACAAAATTCAGTAGGCTATAGTACAAATAGAAATACAATTCCGGTATATTATATACGGATAATGTAAAATAAGGTAAAACTTTATGGAGAACTATACACAAATAAAAAGTACACACATCCTTCAGTATTAGGCTACTCTTGGAAGTTAACTCTTAAGAAGATTGCATAACTTGGATGGTGTATTGTTCAATATTTTTGGTAAATTGTAACCTTAAACTGAGCTCATCCCCAAGAGTGATCCTGGTGACAGACTATACGAATGGAACTTACCGTATTCATTACCGATAACTTATTAATTATAGTGATTGGACTGATGACTGACGGCCTCACCCTGACGCAATAAATCTGTTGGTGACATTCCAATGTTTTGAACCATTTTGACATTCCATTCAATATGAAATACTTGATGGAGTGAATGTTGTGTGGACAGGTGTACGGGTCCCTTAATTAATTATGACACCGCCTCCCTACCTCGTCCGCTGATTTAACTGGCGGCAGAATAATAATAATAATAATAATAACAACAACAACAACAACAACAAAACACAGGCCACCGGATAGGCCTCCCCGCTCGCTGGTAATTTTAGCGACAGAATTTGGGGCCATAATAATAATCAGTTAACTAATAACTTGTGTTTTTAGAGTGTGTGTGTCATTCCTCGGTGTGTTTTGTATAGATATAATATAACCAGAGTTAGACACCTTGTGTTGGTGTGTTATTCGCCGGTGTGTTTAATATAACCATCCAGCCAGTGGCAAAGGGAATACCTCTAACATTTCTCTACCAAAGGGTTACCTCCAGCTTGGAGATGAAGACCGAGTAGCCTATATTATTATTTAGCCTATATAGGCTATGGGTACATTCACACCAAGAGAGTCGCGTCACATCGGTAGCCTCACGTCCATCCGTCCCCGTGACGATGAGCCTCAAGTCCATTCACCCCATAAGTTGGGGCGAATCTAAACTATTATTTTTCATAGTTTGAAAACTTTTAGTCATCATGAGTAAAGAATATTACGCATTATGCAAACGGACCTGGAGTGTCCTATATGATTTTCTCTGGATTCGCTTGATTTTCCTGTCAGACACTAACTTCAATGTCATATTAATATCGTCTGCTTCCTCTTTTAGAAGGGTAGTTAGGACATGAAATGGTAATTGGCTCTTTCCCGTATGATTAAATCGTCACGTCAAGCCAGTGCCAGTCAAGATTCGTCATGATTCGCCACCCACAGTTATTAGCATTAAATCATATGGATGTACAGTATAAGGCAAAGCCGTTCACATTGGATGCGTCGAGTCCCCGATGGCGCCAGACCCATTTCTGTGTCAGTCACAGTAAGTCCACGGTGGTGAATTTCTTGTTTATCAGTTGCATTTTCACTTACCAGCAGAAATAAATAACCTATTACCATGTTTCTTTTATTTATTATTACACACATACTTATTGTTGGAATTTTCAATAAGATACTTCTTACCTTAAAAAAATGGTACCGTTACTTTCTTCAACCCCAACAACACGCCTGTAATTAGTCTATAGAGGCTACAACACCAGTATATTGTACTGTGTCTGGGACCGAAGGGGTGTCCTAACCTTTAATGTATTACTACAGGCTACAACACCAGTATATTGTACTGTGTCTGGGACCGAAGGGGTGTTCAAACCTTTAATGTATTACTACAGGCTACAACACCAGTATATTGTACTGTGTCTGGGACCGAAGGGGTGTCCAAACCTTTAATGTATTACTACAGGCTACAACACCAGTATATTGTACTGTGTCTGGGACCGAAGGGGTGTCCAAACCTTTAATGTATTACTACAGGCTACAACACCAGTATATTGTACTGTGTCTGGGACCGAAGGGGTGTCCAAACCTTTAATGTATTACTACAGGCTACAACACCAGTATATTGTACTGTGTCTGGGACCGAAGGGGTGTCCAAACCTTTAATGTATTACTACAGGCTACAACACCAGTATATTGTACCGGTACTGTACCAAAAGAATGAGAAAACAAATATGAAAGAAAAAAGAATGAAATGTATGGGTTAAAGAGTAAGATAGCTTTTTGAGGTCCGAAGGAACGCCAAGGCCCTAATGTACTTAACAAAGTTACAAAATATAATGGCAAATAATACACTTAAATGACAAGTATAAATAATTTTATCCATTGTATTAAAGAAAAGGAGGAATATTCAAACAATATAAATTTACTTCCAGGTAAATATTTAGTAAACTTGATATTATTACATAACATAAGATCAACTATTGAAGAAATAGTTGTAATAGTAAAATAAGGTTATAATTCACTGACATCATAATATTACCCAAGTAAATAGATAACAATAATATAATATTATAACTGAATGTCCCTCAATAATTCATTGGTATCATTTACCCAAGTAAATAAAAACTAATAACAAATAACTGAATGTCCTTTTATAATTCATTGCCATCATAAAATTATCCAAATAAATAAAAAAACAATAACAAATAACTGAATGTCCTTTTATAATTCATTGCCATCATAAAATTACCAAAGTAAATAAAAAACAATAACAAATAACTGAATGTCCTTTTATAATTCATTGCCATCATAAAATTACCAAAGTAAATAAAAAACAATAACAAATAACTTAATGTCCTTTTATAATTCATTGCCATCATAAAATTACCCAAATAAATAAAAAACAATAACAAATAATTGAATGTCCTTTTATAATTCATTGCCATCATAAAATTACCCAAGTAAATAAAAAAATAATAACAAGTAACTTAATGTCCTTTTACTTTCACATAAGGTAATATTACAATAATGTAAGAATACATGAGAACTGTATAATACCGTATGTTTTCAAAGAAACAAAAAATAAAGTGGAAACATTCCAGTAACTAATATTAGTCAATAGATTACAACAAAATTAAATCGAATTAATTCTTTTGTCCATTAGACTGTATATTAGTACCGTAGTTAGTTAAATATACTTTTAATAATATAAATACTACTCAAACAAATCTATACTGTAATGGAAATATGTTTGGTAGCCTAACTAGGCTATAATATCAATAGGCTACAACTCAAAAGTAAATTATATTATTTCCTTTGTCCATTAAATATGAGTACACAGTTAAATATACATTTAATAATAAAAAACATTTCAGTAACAATAATATAAATAGACTACAACTCAAAAGAAAATTATATTATATCTTTAGTCCATTAGGCTAAATATCATAATGCAGTTAAATATACATTTAATATAAAAAACTACTCCAACAAAATAAGTACTGTACTGTACATGTCATAATTACGGTACTGTAAATATTAAAATAATAATAACTTATAATCCATGATAATTCTTTCCCTCTCATACTTGTAGCCTATACTATATAGGCCTAGGCCTTGTAATAAGCTAAGCTACATTGGTAGGCCTTACTTCAATAATAAAATAAAAATAAGTGATAATGTAATTGTTAAGATAAACAACAAAACATCCATATAATCCATGATATTCCTTTCTCTCTCGTACTTGTAGCCTATAATAGGCTAAGCTACTGTAGGCTACACTGGTAGGCCTTAGCCTACTTCAAAGTTGGTAAAGACAATAATGAATATTTTATTGATGATTTCAACCAAGCGTTATTTTCAACTTATTGTTTTTCCTTTTGGCCCAGGCTGTGACAATCTTATATAGTGAACGACATGGCTGGAGTGGAACTTTTCTCTGGTGTGTTGTTTTACTCTGAGATGACTGTTGGTTTGTTGTTTCACTCTGAGATGACTGTTGGTGTGTTGTTTCACTCTGAGATGACTGTTGGTGTGTTGTTTTACTCTGAGATGACTGTTGGTTTGTTGTTTTACTCTGAGATGACTGTTGGTGTGTTGTTTCACTCTGAGATGACTGTTGGTGTGTTGTTTTACTCTGAGATGACTGTTGGTGTGTTGTTTCACTCTGAGATGACTGTTGGTTTGTTGTTTCACTCTGAGATGACTGTTGGTGTGTTGTTTCACTCTGAGATGACTGTTGGTGTGTTGTTTCACTCTGAGATGACTGTTGGTGTGTTGTTTCACTCTGAGATGACTGTTGGTTTGTTGTTTTACTCTGAGATGACTGTTGGTGTGTTGTTTCACTCTGAGATGACTGTTGGTTTGTTGTTTCACTCTGAGATGACTGTTGGTGTGTTGTTTCACTCTGAGATGACTGTTGGTTTGTTGTTTCATTCTGAGATGACTGTTGGTGTGTTGTTTCACTCTGAGATGACTGTTGGTGTGTTGTTTCACTCTGAGATGACTGTTGGTTTGTTGTTTCATTCTGAGATGACTGTTGGTGTGTTGTTTTACTCTGAGATGACTGTTGGTGTGTTGTTTCACTCTGAGATGACTGTTGGTGTGTTGTTTCATTCTGAGATGACTGTTGGTGTGTTGTTTCACTCTGAGATGGTTGACATAGATGACTCAGTTCTTGGTATACTTGAGTGAGGGACAACCTTTGACTAGCCTTGGAACAAGTCATAGATTCCACCACATTCCCCAGTCCCTCTTGCCACAGTGTGTCCAGGCCTGTATCTTTATGTTCACAATAGATGTCTTGGAACATTTTACCCAAACCATACACGTCACTAGCTGCTGAAGATGTACCTTTGAAATAGAGTTCTGGGGCATAACGTTGGTATTTATCTTCGTATTCGTCAACTTCTTCAACAGTAGGTAAGTTGTCAACAATGAAGGGCATTATGGGACGGTTTCTCATTCGAGCAATACCATAGTCAATTATGGAGGTTTTGTTATTTGAGTTAACAATTACATTATCACTTTTAATATCATTATGGATACATCCTGCAGAGTGAAGTTCCATAATATTATTTACCACTGAAGTAAAGATGGTCAACCACCAAGAGGAAGTGTCAATGAGGCTTAAGTCAGGCTTTATATCGTCTAATTGTGATCCTTGACAAACACTCATGAGTATTAAAGGTGTTTTTAAACTAAGTCCCAACAGTCTAGGAGCTCCACCTACACCTTGAAGATGGTATAATGTTAATCCTTCTTCTATAAATAAATCTTGCAATGTGTCATCCCTTGCTATCTTTCTTACTACAAGTAATCCTTTATAATTAACCAAATGAACATCACCATAACCTCCAAAACCAATACATTTTAAAACTTCACAATCTTCTTCAAACTCTTTCTGGGACCGTATTACTTTTACACGTTTACCATTCCCGACCTCTACTCGAACTTTTTTCAGACCAGCAACTCCCCTATACTTCATTTTGACGAGTGATAGTTAATGAACTGATATTGGAATCTTCTTGGCTACTTCAATCCCTTCCCAGCAAACTTACTTTACTCTTATTTTATCTATATTCTCTATATAAACTTTATCTAAATTCTTCCAATATCTTATTTATAGGTGGTTTAATCTTTATTATGTGTTGATGTTGATTGGTGGTATCCAATTGCAGTGCTTGAGGGAAAGATAACTGGAGTATAGTTGGGCACGTCTCTCAGTTACAAGGTTCAAGGATGCAATGATGCAATACACATGCGCACATTCCTTTTATATTATATAATAGTTTTTCAGACATAGGCGCTGATCATAGTCTAGTCACGTGACTTTATATCAACCAATCAGTTTGAAGTATTTGAATTTCAAATCTCCATATTAACCAATCAGGTGCAAGGATTGTGAATTTAAATGTTCATAATTGATAGCCTAGCCAATGAGGTTCAAGAGTTTAAATTTGAACTGAACATTGTGATTGGACAAGACGACTTTGTTATTAAAAACATAAAATTAATATTTGAAGGTCAAAATAGTATCTTTCATTCAAATAATGCACCAATTAATTTATTAATAAATAAGAACAAGTTTAATTTAAGTAATGCAGTAAAACAAAACAATATAATAATTACCAAAGTAACACGTGATCAACGAAGTTACATCTCGATTGTCACGGAAAAGTTCTCTACCATTTTTTATTTTAAAACTTCAATATTCATGAATAATATTGATGATATTATGGATATTTAGTGGTGATATACATACAGTATGTTTATTTTTAAATATCAGTACAAACATACAAAAACTACTTAGATACAAATATATTATCAAATTAAACCAAATCATTGTCTGTCTCGGCCGTAGTAACACTATGCGGCGGCGCCGCAGAATGGCAATAACACACACATACTGCGGCGCCGCTGGACCGCGTCACAACTCACCGTATATAAATAAGGACAAAACACTATACACTGTTGTATTGTACAGTTTTATGTGCCTTATTAATTTTATAATTATTATAATGTACAAACTGTCTGACGCTCCCCCTTGTAACATTCTTATAATGGGGTGTGGGAATAGGGGACAGGCTTGGTGATGTTTAGGGGGGTGCGGGAGTAGGGGACAGGCTTAGGGGAGTTTTGGGGGGTGCGGGAGTAGGGGGACAGACTTGGGGTGCGGGAATAGGGGACAGGCTTTGTACCCCCCCCAATCCTGTCCCCCTATTCCCGCACCCTTCAAGCTGTTAAATGGATTGTATTTACGTTATTACTCAAATCAAACTTGTCCTTATTTAATTAAAAATTAATTGGTGTATTATTTAAATGGAAAATAACTATTTTGACCCTCAAATATTATTATTTTTCTTTTTAATAACAAAGTCGTCTTGTCCAATCACAATGTTCAGTTCAAATTTAAACTCTTGAACCTCATTGGCACGGCTATCAATTATGAACATTTAAATTCACAATCCTTGCACCTGATTGGTTAATATGGAGATTTGAAATTCAAATACTTCAAACTGATTGGTTGATATAAAGTCACGTGACTAGACTATGATCAGCGCCTATGTCTGAAAAACTATTATATAATATAAAAGGAATGTGCGCATGTGTATTGCATCATTGCATCCTTGAACCTTGTAACTGAGAGACGTGCCCAACTATACTCCAGTTATCTTTCCCTCAAGCACTGCAATTGGATACCACCAATCAACATCAACACATAATAAAGATTAAACCACCTATAAATAAGATATTGGAAGAATTTAGATAAAGTTTATATAGAGAATATAGATAAAATAAGAGTAAAGTAAGTTTGCTGGGAAGGGATTGAAGTAGCCAAGAAGATTCCAATATCAGTTCATTAACTATCACTCGTCAAAATGAAGTATAGGGGAGTTGCTGGTCTGAAAAAAGTTCGAGTAGAGGTCGGGAATGGTAAACGTGTAAAAGTAATACGGTCCCAGAAAGAGTTTGAAGAAGATTGTGAAGTTTTAAAATGTATTGGTTCTGGAGGTTATGGTGATGTTCATTTAGTTAATTATAAAGGATTACTTGTAGTAAGAAAGATAGCAAGGGATGACACATTGCAAGATTTATTTATAGAAGAAGGCTTAACATTATACCATCTTCAAGGTGTAGGTGGAGCTCCTAGACTGTTGGGACTTAGTTTAAAAACACCTTTAATACTCATGAGTGTTTGTCAAGGATCACAATTAGACGATATAAAGCCTGACTTAAGCCTCATTGACACTTCCTCTTGGTGGTTGACCATCTTTACTTCAGTGGTAAATAATATTATGGAACTTCACTCTGCAGGATGTATCCATAATGATATTAAAAGTGATAATGTAATTGTTAACTCAAATAATAAAACATCCATAATTGACTATGGTATTGCTCGAATGAGAAACCGTCCCATAATGCCCTTCATTGTTGACAACTTACCTACTGTTGAAGAAGTTGACGAATACGAAGATAAATACCAACGTTATGCCCCAGAACTCTATTTCAAAGGTACATCTTCAGCAGCTAGTGACGTGTATGGTTTGGGTAAAATATTCCAAGACATCTATTGTGAACATAAAGATACAGGCCTGGACACACTGTGGCAAGAGGGACTGGGGAATGTGGTGGAATCTATGACTTGTTCCAAGGCTAGTCAAAGGTTGTCCCTCACTCAAGTATACCAAGAACTGAGTCATCTATGTCAACCATCTCAGAGTGAAACAACACACCAACAGTCATCTCAGAATGAAACAACACACCAACAGTCATCTCAGAGTGAAACAACACACCAACAGTCATCTCAGAGTAAAACAACACACCAACAGTCATCTCAGAATGAAACAACAAACCAACAGTCATCTCAGAGTGAAACAACACACCAACAGTCATCTCAGAGTGAAACAACACACCAACAGTCATCTCAGAGTAAAACAACACACCAACAGTCATCTCAGAATGAAACAACACACCAACAGTCATCTCAGAGTAAAACAACACACCAACAGTCATCTCAGAGTGAAACAACACACCAACAGTCATCTCAGAGTGAAACAACAAACCAACAGTCATCTCAGAGTAAAACAACACACCAACAGTCATCTCAGAGTGAAACAACACACCAACAGTCATCTCAGAGTAAAACAACACACCAACAGTCATCTCAGAGTGAAACAACAAACCAACAGTCATCTCAGAGTGAAACAACAAACCAACAGTCATCTCAGAGTGAAACAACACACCAACAGTCATCTCAGAGTAAAACAACACACCAACAGTCATCTCAGAGTGAAACAACAAACCAACAGTCATCTCAGAGTAAAACAACACACCAGAGAAAAGTTCCACTCCAGCCATGTCGTTCACTATATAAGATTGTCACAGCCTGGGGCAAAAGGAAAAATAACAAGTTGAAAATAAAGCTTGGTTGAAATCATCAATAAAATATTCATTATTGTCTTTACCAACTTTGAAGTAGGCTAAGGCCTACCAGTGTAGCCTACAGTAGCTTAGCCTATTATAGGCTACAAGTACGAGAGAGAAAGGAATATCATGGATTATATGGAGGTTTTGTTGTTTATATTAACAATTACATTATCACTTATTTTTATTTTATTATTGAAGTAAGGCCTACCAGTGTAGCTTAGCTTATTACAAGGCCTAGGCCTATATAGTATAGGCTACAAGTATGAGAGGGAAAGAATTATCATGGATTATAAGTTATTATTATTTTAATATTTACAGTACCGTAATTATGACTTGTACAGTACGGTACAGTACTTATTTTGTTGGAGTAGTTTTTTATATTAAATGTATATTTAACTGCATTATGATATTTAGCCTAATGGACTAAAAATATAATATAATTTTCTTTGGAGTTGTAGTCTATTTATATTATTGTTACTGAAATGTTTCCATTAAAATTTTGTTTTAATAGTCTTTTTATTATTAAATGTATATTTAACTGTGTACTCATATTTAATGGACAAAGGAAATAATATAATTTACTTTTGAGTTGTAGCCTATTGATATTATAGCCTATTATAGTTAGGCTACCAAACTAGAATACAGTCGGCTCGCCATATAGGCGCTAAATTGGGAGACCAAAACCTACGCCTATATCGAACCGTTCACTCCATGTATTAAATACAATATGGTTGGCAGACCACCCCATGTGACATAATAAATAATAATACATAATGTAAAGTACAATAAATAAACTACAATATGGTGGGCAGACCACCCCTTGTGACATAATAAATAATAATACATACAGTAAAAGTCCTGTAATCTGAATTGCAGGGGACTGAAGGTCATTTGGACTATTGGTTGGACCTCCAAATACAGATATGCAAAAAGAAACACACAAATTATAGGATTACAGTAAACCCTCGTTATTTTGGATCAATTGAAGGGAGACCCTTGACGAGTTATCAGAAGATCTGAGATATCCGAGGGCTTAAATTTGATGGGTATGACTGATTGTCTGTCTGTACACCCACTCTCAAAATTACGTGTGCTTTCACTCGTATCTCTGGTTCCCATACACAGCTAATGACTAAAAATAATTCTAAACTTGAGCCCAAAGTATGGAAAATGAATGTTAATAAAGGTTATTCATTCTAAAAGCAAGATCTAGAATACCAGGTCTGCTCATCGCGCATATCGGGTCGGGCTGGTACGTCGATTGGCCCCCAAACCGAGGCTTCCCAAGTCTGTCAAATATGGGACGGGATAGTAGTCTCTAGGATCGGGGTACATACGGGTCAATATTAGCGGCCTCTCGCATTTCAGTGGCAAAATTGCCTTACTTTCTTGCCAAAATTCATGGCTTACACTTTGAGTAGGTGAACCGTTTTTGTTTCTAAATTTTCTTCAAAAGCATAGGTATCGAAAGTTCTCAGTGGAAGTTTTCGAGAAATTACAAATAGGACTAGAAATAGTGATGTGAAAACAGCATGTATATGGGAGAGTTCCTTCCCTCTGCCCGCGTATAGAAAATGGAAGTATTTTAATCCTTACCTGACTCACCTTATCAAATCCTTTAAACACCTCCACCCAAGGGTAACTGCCCCACCTCCAACACACACAACAATGAATGGCACATAGTTCCTATACAGACACCGTCGTACAAGGTCCTTCTGTGTAGCTTCCCATCCATGGCCTAGGTATACATGGTCAACCCGTTAACCCCCCCATACAGGGTATCAATTTCAGGGGGCGGAGCGTGTGGTCCGAGACTTGACGTCACGGCCAAATGTCACCGCCTACCAACAAACACACGAGTGAGAATGGATAGTTTTATGGGGAAACTCTCCCTGTTGTGTTCTCTTCGAGTTAATGTGTGTTGTGTGTTATGAGGAAAGGTGTTTAATATGCACACAAATATTTCATATACTTTGTGCGAATTTCTATTTGGCCCTATAAGACTTTTATATGTTAAACAATACCGATATTGAGAGAATGAAATATCATACTTTTTTTTTCTTTTTCTTTTTCGTTTTAGTGTTTGTTACATTATATTTTAATTTAAGAAAGAAAGAAAGATAGAGAGAGGAAGAAAGAAAGAGAGAGGAAGTAAGAAATAAATAAATAAAGAGAGAGAGGAGAGGCATGTGATACATCTAATGGGAATGTAGTCACCTGACCATCATAGCCAGTAATCTGTATTAATTACAGGAATTGTCCCTCCCACAATTAACACCTTCCATGTCCAAAACACTCCTTAACTTTTGAATATATATATATATATATATATATATATATATATATATATATATATATATATATATATATTATGAATGTGTTAATAAATTAAGAGATAGAGAGAGATATAGAGAGAGAGGCATGTCATACATTGATGGGAAGGGAGTCACCTGACCATAGCCAGTAATCTGCATTAAATACAGGAATTGTCCCTCCCACAATTAACACCTTCCACTCCTTAAGGGGGTGCGGGAGTAGGGGACAGGCTTGGAGGGTGCGGGAGTAGGGGACAGGCTTGGGGGGAGTTAGGGGGTTGTGGGAATAGGGGGACAGGCTTTCCACCACCCCAAGCCTGTCCCCAATTCCCGCATCCCCCAAGCATGTCCCCTATTCTCGCACCCCCATCAAGCCTGTCCCCCTATTCCTGCACCCCCCAAGCATGTCCCTCTATTCCTGCAACCCCCAAGCATGTCCCTCTATTCCTGCAACCCCCAGGCTGTCCCCCTACTCCAGCACCCACCCACCCCCAAATCTGGTTTTCTATTACACAGTTCTATCCACTTTCGTGTAAGCTCTTCACTTTGGGAAATCTGTGAAATAGTACACTCTTTTCCTTCGGAATTAATTTGAACTTATAAACACAGTCATCTACACAACATACACTAGGCATATTTATGGTCAAGACACGACGAGGAATACACAAGTTTACTATGTCGAAAGAAAACGGGTGTGTTGTGGGACTGACCGCGGGCCGACACCCTACGTCACAGAATATCTCACCCCCCCGGAGGGAGGTCTTGGAGCGAAACGGGTTGACCATGTATACCTGGGCCATGTGTACCCCGATCCTAGAGACTACTATCCCGTCCCATATTTGACAGACTTGGGAAGCCTCGGTTTGGGGGCCAATCGACATAGATGCGCAGTGAGGTGACAATTGATGAGCAGACCTGGTATTCTAGATCTTGTCTAAAAGGTTAGGCCTAAATAGCGTGTGTAGTGCGTGACAAGTTCAGTTAACACCAATAATTCATGAATTTCTACTCATACAATCATATTTCCTTAGGTTATATTATTTATTCTTTGTAATTTTCTCATACAATCACTTGCACTTTTCACCATATCAAATGTCTGTACCGTGATATGTGTTAAAAGTATGAAAAATGCCCGTATTGAGAAGTTGTTCACTATAAAGGGGTTAGGCTTATCACGAGTGTCAGTGAGAGTGGGGTGGAAATTTCAGTTATCACTAACAAAACTCTTTGTGGTGGTGAAATCACACTGGCATGGTGATCATAAATGGTGAATAAAACCCACTCTTGTTGACTGAAATAATATATTAATCCAAACAGTTTGTGTGAACACTGCCACCATCTTCAGTGGTCTAGAGAGAAGAAAGGAATGACATAGATACAGTTTGTGGAGGAGGGGAGGGAAGGAGGTGTCAGTGGGATGGGTGTGGGTGAGGTGAGGTGAGGTGAGGTGTGTGGTGAGGGAAAGGACATTTCTACCAAGGATGTCATTATTGGGTCCAATTTATACATACCATAACTAAGGTTGAAATATGCATCGAAAAATACCGCAATTTCAACCTTAGTTATGGTATGTATAAATTGGACCCAATAATGACATCCTTGGTAGAAAAGTCCTTTCCCTCACCACACACCTCACCTCACCTCACCTCACCCACACCAGGTGACACCCAAGGGGATTAACACGTGACCTGCCCTCACCAACACCTCCTTCCCTCCCCTCCTCCACAAACTGTATCTATGTCATTCCTTTCTTCTCTCTAGACCACTGAAGATGGTGGCAGTGTTCACACAAACTGTTTGGATTAATATATTATTTCAGTCAACAAGAGTGGGTTTTATTCACTGTTTAAAACTCATTGTATTTTCATTCGTGCACAAACATTCCTTAGTTTGTATTAATTAATTTTGGTAATTTTCTTTGAAAAATCACTTTCACTTTGTATGTAAAGTACAATAAATAAACAAGTTACAACGCCATTTACAAGACTGGAAGGCTAGTTTATCAGTCAACATGAGCGCCTTTAACAAATGTTGTCCGCCTAAAACACGAAAATAGTAAAAATAGGCACCTTTAAAATACGTTACGCTCGCCTATATTAAACTCGTTCCGCCTATATAGGTATTTTTTCCCCCGAATATTTTTGAGTGCCTTCCGCCTATATCGCGAAACGCCTATATTAAGCACGCCTATATCGCGAGCAGACTGTATTTCCATTACAGTATAGATTTGTTTGAGTAGTATTTATATTATTAAAAGTATATTTAACTAACTACGGTACTAATATACAGTCTAATGGACAAAAGAATTAATTTAATTTAATTTTGTTGTAATCTATTGATTAATATTAGTTACTGGAATGTTTCCACTTTTTTTTTTGTTTCTTTGAAAACATACGGTATTATACAGTTCTCATGTATTCTTACATTATTGTAATATTACCTTGTGTGAAAGTAAAAGGACATTAAATTACTAGCTATTATTTTTTTATTTACTTGGGTAATTTTATGATGGCAATGAATTATAAAAGGACATTCAATTATTTGTTATTGTTTTTTATTTATTTGGGTAATTTTATGATGGCAATGAATTATAAAAGGACATTCAGTTATTTGTTATTGTTTTTTATTTATTTGGGTAATTTTATGATGGCAATGAATTATAAACGGACATTAAGTTACTTGTTATTGTTTTTTTATTTATTTGGGTACCGGTAATATTATGATGCCAATGAATTATAAACGGACATTAAGTTATTTGTTATTGTTTTTTATTTATTTGGGTACCGGTAATATTATGATGGCAATGAATTATAAAAGGACATTCAGTTATTTGTTATTGTTTTTTTATTTATTTGGATAATTTTATGATGCCAATGAATTATAAAAGGACATTGAGTTATTTGTTATTGTTTTTTATTTACTTGGGTAAATGATACCAATGAATTATTGAGGGACATTCAGTTATAATATTATGTTATTGTTATCTATTTACTTGGGTAATATTATGATGTCAGTGAATTATAACCTTATTTTACTATTACAACTATTTCTTCAATAGTTGATCTTATGTTATGTAATAATATCAAGTTTAATAAATATTTACCTGGAAGTAAATTTATATTGTTTGAATATTCCTCCTTTTCTTTAATACAATGGATAAAATTATTTATACTTGTCATTTAAGTGTATTATTTGCCATAATATTTTGTAACTTTGTTAAGTACAATACAACTCTGTGGTCAGTCTCATGGATATTATTGTCTTTAAAGATGGTTGTCATACATTAGGGCCTTGGCGCTCCTTCGGACCTCAAAAAGCTGTCTTACTCTTTAACCCATACATTTCATTCTTTTTTCTTTCATATTTGTTTTCTCATTCTTTTGGTACAGTACCGGTACAATATACTGGTGTTGTAGCCTGTAGTAATACATTAAAGGTTTGAACACCCCTTCGGTCCCAGACACAGTACAATATACTGGTGTTGTAGCCTGTAGTAATACATTAAAGGTTTGGACACCCCTTCGGTCCCAGACACAGTACAATATACTGGTGTTGTAGCCTGTAGTAATACATTAAAGGTTTGAACACCCCTTCGGTCCCAGACACAGTACAATATACTGGTGTTGTAGCCTGTAGTAATACATTAAAGGTTTGGACACCCCTTCGGTCCCAGACACAGTACAATATACTGGTGTTGTAGCCTGTAGTAATACATTAAAGGTTTGGACACCCCTTCGGTCCCAGACACAGTACAATATACTGGTGTTGTAGCCTGTAGTAATACATTAAAGGTTTGGACACCCCTTCGGTCCCAGACACAGTACAATATACTGGTGTTGTAGCCTGTAGTAATACATTAAAGGTTTGGACACCCCTTCGGTCCCAGACACAGTACAATATACTGGTGTTGTAGCCTGTAGTAATACATTAAAGGTTTGGACACCCCTTCGGTCCCAGACACAGTACAATATACTGGTGTTGTAGCCTGTAGTAATACATTAAAGGTTTGGACACCCCTTCGGTCCCAGACACAGTACAATATACTGGTGTTGTAGCCTGTAGTAATACATTAAAGGTTTGGACACCCCTTCGGTCCCAGACACAGTACAATATACTGGTGTTGTAGCCTGTAGTAATACATTAAAGGTTTGGACACCCCTTCGGTCCCAGACACAGTACAATATACTGGTGTTGTAGCCTGTAGTAATACATTAAAGGTTTGGACACCCCTTCGGTCCCAGACACAGTACAATATACTGGTGTTATGGGGAAGTGTTGTTTATGCACGAGGCTGTGGTTGAATCCAAGATCTAGAATACCAGGTCTGCTCATCAACTGTTACCCCACTGCGCATCTTCGTCGATTGGCCCCCAAACTGAGGCTTCCCAAGTTTGTCAAATATGGGACGGGATAGTAGTCTCTATGATCGGGGTACATACGGGTCAATATTAGCGGCCCCTCGCATTTCAGTGGCAAAATTGCCTTACTTTCTTGTCAAAATTCATGGCTTAGACTTTGAGTAGGTGAACCGTTTTTGTTTTTAAATTTTCTTCAAAAGCATAGGTACCTATCGAAAGTTCTCAGTGGAAGTTTTCAAGAAATTACAAATAGGACTAGAAATAGTGATGTGAAAACAGCACGTATATGGGAGAGTTCCTTCCCTCTGCCCGCGTATAGAAAATGGAAGTAGTTTAATCCTTACCTGACTCATCTTATCAAATCCTTTAAACAACTCCATCCAAGGGTGACTGCCCCCCACACACACATACACACATATTTTAATGTGTTGATATTTCTCAGCGAGGATTTTGTCCTCTCTCTGACATAGTCGTTCACTGTTCTTGTGGAAGTGGTGTAAACTTATGAAATCTTTATTTTTGTAATTAGAGAAACAACCATATATAGCACAATTGTTGGGCATTGTGCACTGCTACGGTCTACCAGTCCACAATAAACATCACCAGAGAAAAAATAAAAGCTACACAGAGGGACCTTGTACGACGGTGTCTGTATAGGAACTATGTGCCATTCATTGTTGTGTGTGTGTGGGGGGCAGTTACCCTTGGGTGGAGGTGTTTAAAGGATTTGATAAGATGAGTCAGGTAAGGATTAAAATACTTCCATTTTCTATACGCGGGCAGAGGGAAGGAATTCTCCCATATACATGCTGTTTTCACATCACTATTTCTATTCACATTTGTAATTTCTCGAAAACTTCCACTGAGAACTTTCGATACCTATGCATTTGAAGAAAATTTAGAAACAAAAACGGTTCACCTACTCAAAGTCTAAGCCATGAATTTTGGCAAGAAAGTAAGGCAATTTTGCCACTGAAATGCGAGAGGCCGCTAATATTGACCCGTATGTACCCCGATCCTAGAGACTACTATCCCGTCCCATATTTGACAGACTTGGGAAGCCTCAGTTTGGGGCCAATCGACGAAGATGCGCAGTGAGGTGACAGTTGATGAATAGACCTGGTATTCTAGATCTTGTCTAAAGGGTTAGGCCTAAATAGCGTGTGTAGTGCGTGACGAGTTGACAAGTTCAGTTAACACCAATAATTCATGAATTTCTACTCATACAATCATATTTCCTTAGGTTATATTATTTATTCTTTGTAATTTTCTCATACAATCACTTGCACTTTTCTCCATATCAAATGTCTGTACCGTGATATGTGTTAAAAGTATGAAAAATGCCCGTATTGAGAAGTTGTTCACTATAAAGGGGTTAGGCTTATCACGAGTGTCAGTGAGAGTGGGGTGGAAATTTCAGTTATCACTAACAAAACTCTTTGTGGTGGTGAAATCACACTGGCATGGTGATCATAAATGGTGAATAAAACCCACTCTTGTTGACTGAAATAATATATTAATCCAAACAGTTTGTGTGAACACTGCCACCATCTTCAGTGGTCTAGAGAGAAGAAAGGAATGGCATAGATCATGGAGCTAGAATAGGAGGAGGCGGCCCGCGCGTTCATTTGGGTCCATGGAGCTAGAATAGGAGGAGACGACCCGCGGTCAGAAAAGTGAGGTCAGGTCAGCCATATTGGGATTGGCAAGAAGCTCGCCAGCCGCTCCTTAATTATTAATCTGGCCATGACTTATGTCACCCAAAAGGTGATTAATTCATACATTCTGCAGACAATGATATATATTGTCACTAAACAGTTTGGGTGAACACTACCACTATCTTCAGTGGTCAGGACAGAGTGAAGAAATAACATATTATACAGTAAAGCAGTTCCTTTTTATGCAGTTATCAAAGTATGTCATGTGTATGTCTATGCGTGTGTGTGTGTGTGCGTGTGCTTGTGTATGTGTGTGTACAATCTGGGTGTGGTAAAATATGTTTACGTGTGAGGGAGGGTCACCAAACAAATTAATAAACGGCTGTGTTTGTGTGTTACTTAGGGAGGGACCGATTTATCAATTAGGAAGTTCATTAAGGGATTACGTTTGCGAGACCCATCACCAACCCATCACTAAGGTTGAAAATGTCATGGTTTTGAATATACAACAATAATTCAGTTATTTTTCTTTTTCCGACTTCATGACATATACAGTATAAGAGTTGGCATCCTTCTCAGTGTAACTGTAATTGGCATTACATGTATCATTAAATATTGCATTATTCATTTTGCCTCCCTAGTTAGGATGATCGGTTACTTGGCCATGCCTATTATTCCAAGGAAATGCATACCATTGGATTCTGTTCCAATTTTAAGTGTGTCAAGCAAGTGTGTTAGAAATATTAAAAATAATATTTCTCTTTAGGTAATCAATGACTCTGTTCTGAAAAGTAGGATATTATCTGATTCTGTTAATGAAGAGTCAGAGGAATACATGTATATTCCAAGTCAGTCTCATCTCTCAAAGTGTACAAATAAGATAGTTTTATATATAGCAGGATTTGATATATATGTTAATGAAGTCCTTGTATTGTGAACCATACATTGTTGCCCTAAACTGAGACAAGACTAATAAACATATTCTTTCCTTGGTAAAACTTAAAAACAGAGTAAACTTGGTGTATCCATCTGATGATGTAATTGATATATGTATTACATCAGAAAAACTGTTTAGGGAAAGAGGATCCAGCACCACTTTGGAGAGGGTAGATTGTAGCAAAATAATAATATCAGTGTTAATATATTATGCCCACAAATACATATTTTCTACTTTAGCTGGCCACATGTACGACTGATAATCACTTGAATTAGTTAATTAAGGCAGTTGCTGAATCATATTTGCAGGTGAAATATGTATATAAGGCCAAACAAATTACTAAGAAGTTGGCATCCAAAGTGAAAGTAAAGAGTTGACAAATATATACAAAACTTATACATTTCAGTGGCCAATTTGGTATAGAGTGATAGGTCAGTAATTTATAAATTTCTATTTATATTATTGAAAGATGTGTGAATTGCATGTTATTAATTAAAGAATACGAAATACATGTCATACCGTAATTAAAAATTAATAAACATCGTGAGGAATATGGGTAAACTGTATGGGTACTATGAGTGGTCAGCCTTTCTTGCCAATACTAGGCGTTGGCTTCTGAGGACCTGACTGGCTTCACTCCACTGAGACCCAAATGAACGCGCGGGCCGCCTCCTCCTATTCTAGCTCCATGTTTGGGTCTCAGTGGAGTGAAGCCAGTCAGGTCCTCAGAAGCCAACGCCTAGTATTGGCAAGAAAGGCTGACCACTCATAGTACCCATACAGTTTACCCATATTCCTCACCATGTTTATTTATTTTTAATTACGGTATGACATGTATTTCGTATTCTTTAATTAATAACATACAATTCACACATCTTTCAATAATATAAATAGAAATTTATAAATTACTGACCTATCACTCTATACCAAATTGGCCACTGAAATGTATAAGTTTTGTATATATTTGTCAACTCTTTACTTTCACTTTGGATGCCAACTTCTTAGTAATTTGTTTGGCCTTATATACATATTTCACCTGCAAATATGATTCAGCAACTGCCTTAATTAACTAATTCAAGTGATTATCAGTCGTACATGTGGCCAGCTAAAGTAGAAAATATGTATTTGTGGGCATAATATATTAACACTGATATTATTATTTTGCTACAATCTACCCTCTTCAAAGTGGTGTTGGACCCTCTTTCCCTAAACAGTTTTTCTGATGTAATACATATATCAATTACATCATCAGATGGATACACCAAGTTTTACCAAGGAAAGAATATGTTTATCAGTCTTGTCTGAGTTTAGGGCAACAATGTATGGTTCACAATACAAGGACTTCATTAACATGTATATCAAATCCTGCTATATATAAAACTATCTTATTTGTACACTTTGAGAGATGAGACTGACTTGGAATATACATGTATTCCTCTGACTCTTCATTAACAGAATCAGATAATATCCTACTTTTCAGAACAGAGTCATTGATTACCTAAAGAGAAATATTATTTTTAATATTTCTAACACACTTGCTTGACACACTTAAAATTGGAACAGAATCCAATGGTATGCATTTCCTTGGAATAATAGGCATGGCCAAGTAACCGATCATCCTAACTAGGGAAGCAAAATATATAATGCAGTATTTAATGATGCATGTAATGCCAATTACAGTTACACTGAGAAGGATGCCAACTCTTATATTGTAAATGTCATGAAGTCGGAAAAAGAAAAATAACTGAATTATTGTTGTATATTCAAAACCATGACATTTTCAACCTTAGTGATGGGTTGGTGATGGGTCTCGCAAACGTAATCCCTTAATGAACTTCCTAATTGATAAATGGGTCCCTCCCTAAGTAACACACAAACACAGCCGTTTATTAATTTGTTTGGTGACCCTCCCTCACACGTAAACATATTTTACCACACCCAGATTGTACACACACATACACAAGCACACGCACACACACACACACGCATAGACATACACATGACATACTTTGATAACTGCATAAAAAGGAACTGCTTTACTGTATAATATGTTATTTCTTCACTCTGTCCTGACCACTGAAGATAGTGGTAGTGTTCACCCAAACTGTTTAGTGACAATGTATTTCATTGTCTGCAGAATGTATGAATTAATCACCTTTTGGGTGACATAAGTCATGGCCAGATTAATAATTAAGGAGCGGCTGGCGAGCTTCTTGCCAATCCCAATATGGCTGACCTGACCTCACTTTTCTGACCGCGGGTCGTCTCCTCCCATTCTAGCTCCATGACATAGATACAGTTTGTGGAGGAGGGGAGGGAAGGAGGTGTTGGTGAGGGCAGGTCACGTGTTAATCCCCTTGGGTGTCACCTGGTGTGGGTGAGGTGAGGTGAGGTGAGGTGTGTGGTGAGGGAAAGGACTTTTCTACCAAGGAGGTCATTATTGGGTCTAACTTTTACATACCATAACTAAGGTTGAAATGTACATCGAAAAATACCACTATTTCATAATAAACACGGAGTCCCAAGCGCTTTCGTGTAATTCACATCTGTTCTTTCCCCTGAAGATGTGAATTACACGAAAGCGCTTGGGACTCCGTGTTTATTTTTCCTTCCTTGTGGATTTACGCATATTCCTGGATCACGTGCCACCAAGTGATTTATTTGCATATATATATATATATATATATATATATATATATATATATATATATATATATATATATATATATATATATATATATATATATATATATATATATATATATATATATATATATATATATATATATATATATATATATATATATGCAGTAACTTCAAATACACCATGAAGCAAATAGATGCAATCCAACCACTGGAGAAAGGAAACAGGAACAGTGAGTACTTTCGTTTATTACATCTTCAGACTCTGTCTGATGATGTAATAAACGAAAGTACTCACTGTTACTGTTTCCTTAAGTACTCACTGTTACTGTTTCCTTTCTCCAGTGGTTGGATTTCATATATATATATATATATATATATATATATATATATATATATATATATATATATATATATACTGTATATACTGTATTATAGGCCTATATATATATATATATATATATATATATATATATATATATATATATATATATAATTATGAAGTGTCCTACTTTTTGGAAATTAAAAATGGCCACCCTAGCGTAAGTGTATAGGTCTGTAGTGGAATCCACACAGTTATATAGCCTACGTGTATAAAAAGCCTCGTCCACACTGAGCCACACGTTGCACGTTGTGATACAGATGGACGTGTTGAAAATGTAGGGTAGTGTTCACACTGTGGGCCTCACCACCACTCCTGCCAAACAACCTGTGTGTGTGTGTGTATTATTGTGTGTGTGTGTACACGTGGTTAGACTCTTGTTCGTGTGAGTATTATTGTGTATGTGTGTATTATTGTGTATGTGTGTGTGTGTGTGTACACCCTCCACTCCCAACCACCACTGGTGACTCGTTGAGTGGCTAAAATTAAGGTGCGGCCACAACAGACTCCCGCCATAGGCCTACTTGCCCGAAACATGTTTCAGACATTGCCTCAAACTTTGTCTCACACATACTCAAAGCACGGGTGTCAGGTCACTCAGGGTCATGTCAACACCAGAATAATGTTGGTACCACTGGTGTGGACTAGTAGGCTATGAACTGCGAAGATGTTTCTATTAGATTAGGCTAGATGAGAGACGTCAGACACATTCCATCGCAAACCATGAGTCCAGCAACACCACCACCACCACCACCTGACAACACCACTTCCTCTGCCACTTGTCTCGCTGGCAGGGTGTAGTGGTTCAACCTCTTGTGACAGCTGACAGCAACGACTACTTCGTCCACAGGAAGGACATCCTCATCACCATCACTGAGGGATGGAGAGGAGACGCCCTTCACTGTGGAGGAAGGTAGGAAGGGCGTGTAATTGGCGGTAAAGTCCTGCTGGGCTCACTCCATGCCCGTGGAGGGAAGACGACCGACGCTCAACCATTGTAGGGACAGCAGCAGCAGGCAGACATCATCACCGTCTGCACCAAGACTGCTGAAGGAATGGACATCTTCAGGAGAAATGGCTTGCCAGCGATGGCCATTTTTCCTGACTGTACACGGATACCAGGATCTCCACCACCACCACCACTACAGGAAATGGGAATGGAGACGGAAACCAGGATGCATAGAAACACTTTCCAACCTATAATAGTAGGCTATACATGCACGCGTTATTTTCCTTCCAACCGCTAGATTTTGGCCCAGCAGTAGCCTAAAAGAGGTGCGTGTATGTACCCGGTTGGAAAGTGTTTTATGCGTCCGGTGGTCAGGGGCGGATTTAGGTTGTGGGGCCCTCAAATCAATGGACGAGCGAAGCGGTAAAATAAATTAACTTTTTAAGCAATATTCAATTTATTGAAGCATGTCTGGTTCAACTTGATCTTTCTATGGAGTCCTTGGTTGTATTTCGCGGGGCCCTAGGCCATGGCCTACTCGGCCCCCCCCTAAATCCGCCACTGCCGGTGGTTGCTGTCTGCCTCACTTCGGATTGACCTCTTCCAAAAAAAAAAAAAAAAAAAAATATTCCATAACATTAACAAGGAAGATTACTATAATTATTATAATATGACATTAAACCAATGTCTGTAACTATACATAATTATTCCATAACAATACCAATAGCCTACGGTAATTATTATAAAATGACATTAAACCAATGTTTTAAACTATACATAATTACAGTCTGTTATATTAAAATAAAACATAAAACTAATTTCATATGATTACTTATAATATATGATAGTGTAGCCTATATGACAATAAATTTTATTGTCTGTAAATTAGCCAAGTAAAATGTAATGTTATTAATATTATATACTAATCATCCCTAAGTTACTACCAATGTAAATATTATATCCAGATTAAGGAAACGTGAAAAACGAAATTATTATTACCACCAGGTACAGTTTAATTAATAACTACTGTTTAATGACTACAGTAACTCACATTATCTGCTCTAAGATATACGTAAGCTGCTCTTAACATATATTTAATTTGTTAGATTTGATAATTGAATAAGATCACAGCACAGTAACACATTATCTGCTCTAAGATTGGTCTATAAGATATATTTTCTTTGTTAGACTAATTATTAAGTAAATAAGTTCACAACGGGAATAGAAATCTTGCCAAACATACTATTATAATCAATGTTAGGTTATACTGTAATTCGTTTGTTTGGTTAGGCTGGATTTAATGGTGGAGGTTTATTCGATTTGATTAATCTCTAAAACGCTCTGTGTCCGATTTAGGTAACTGAGTTTATCAAATATTAACGAGACAAGTGTATAAATGTTTTCACAAAGTGGTGTAAGAAAGAGAGAGAGAGAGAGAGAGAGAGAGAGAGAGAGAGAGAGAGAGAGAGAGAGAGAGAGATAGAGAGAGAGAGAGAGAATATTTATCAAGCCGTGTTACTAAACTAGACTATTGGTTACATAATGTTACTATTACTACAGTCCAGTACATGTTACCTTAATAATATAAATCAATCTATGTTATATTCAGTTAGGATATGATAACTACGGTACTTATTGTTATTCTCACTACGGTACAGATTACATCATTGGTATAGTAGGTACGGTATAGGTGAATTATAAATGCCTACCAAACCAATCTTAACCAATACCACTGAATTACATTGGTTATGGTGATAATTATTGTGTTGTGGTTATACAGACCTTGTGTTAGTATACTCAATAAATTATATACAGTATGTATTACAGAAGGATATGTATATTTCCTTCTGTTATACATGCTTATAAGTATGTATTACAGAAGGATATGTAGGCCTATATTTCATTCTGTTATACATGCTATATTATAAGTATGTATTACAGAAGGATATGTATATTTCCTGTTATACATGCTATATTATAAGTATGTATTACAATGGGATATGTATATTTATTTCTGTTATACATGTTTATAGTTCCAACAAATAGGCCTAGTTGTGGATATTACAATGGTTAAAGTTCTATCAAGATTTGTCGCAATACCTATTTTGGCAACTGTACGCATACACACGCATACATTGATTAGGACAACTCTCTCTCTCTCTCTCTCTCTCTCTCTCTCTCTCTCTCTCTCTCTCTCTCTCTCTCTCTCTCTCTCACACACACACACACACACATACATACATATACGGTATTTAGCATTAGTTGTCCTATCACTAATAATATGCCATAACAATAATAATAATTCAATTCATGCCTGTACTTTATCTAAAAAACAAAAAATATTATAGAATTATCGACCATTATTTGTATTGCCACAATCTGACAGAGACAGAAATAGACAGACAGAGGGAGGGACAGATAAACACACATACAGACAGAGGGAAGGACAGAGAAACACACATACAGACAGAGGGAAGGACAGAGAAACAGACAGAGGGAGGGACAGAGAAACTGACAGAGGGAAGGACAGAGAAATAGAAACAGACAGACAGAGAGAGGGAAAGAAAGGCGTGTGTGTGTGTGCGTGCGTGCGTGTGAGTGTATGACTTACCAGGACATGAAGGGGTGTCTGGTCGAGTGTGTGTGTGTGTGTGCGTGAACGAGCATACATATGTTTGTGTGTGCGTGTGTGTGTGCATGCATGCGTGTGTGTATAACTTACCAGGACATGGAGGGGTGTCTGGTCGAGTGAGTTAGTGAGGTCAGGATCACACCTGAGGTCAAGGCAGAGGTCAGTGAGTTCTCGAGTCTTGACCCAATGCAGCAGACTTCCTCCCTTGTGTAAATCCTTCAATGGTAACACAAAATAGTATATACACTCTCCGCTCTTTTTAGGCAAGTTTAAATTACAGTACCTATTTATGTAGATATATCTGTATTTTGTGTTAATTTTTGTACATACACTTTTTTTTTTTTTAATTTCGTACCCCTCGTAAAAATTCGTCGCTGTAACGATCAAACGGCTTTAACGGACACAATCTCCCCCCTATTAGTCCGTTAAAACGAGGCTTAACTGTATATAGTACAGTACAGTATAATATTATGAAGCCTGATGAAGATAACTGATCATAACATAACTCTCAGAGTTACATGTGTCCTTTTGGCAATACACACCTTTATATCCCTCTACAATAAGGATTAATTTTGTCAACATATACATTGACCTTTATATCCCTCTACAATAAGGATTAATTTTGTCAACATATACATTGACCTTTATATCCCTCTACAATAAAGATTAATATTGTCAACATATACATTGACCTTTATATCCCTCTACAGTAAGGATTAATATTGTCAACATATACATTGATCTCTATATCCCTCTACAATAAGGATTAATATTGTCAACATATACATTGATCTCTATATCCCTCTACAATAAGGATTAATATTGTCAACATATACATTGACCTCTATATCCCTCTACAATAAGGATTAATATTGTCAACATATACATTGACCTCTATATCCCTCTACAATAAGGATTAATGTTGTCCATACATTGACCTCTATATCCCTTTACAATAAGGATGGATTAATATTGTCCAGTTTATATAGCTATACATTCACCTCTATATCTTTCTACAATAAATATTAATATTGTCCAAACTTTCTAGTCATATAACCACCTCAAGGGTTATAGTTGAATATCCCTTATTTTATAACCCTGACCTTGAAAGGTGAGAAGTGTTTGTGTGTTGTGCATCAAGACTGTTGTTGTCTGATGAACTGAAGAAGGGATGAGTCGTCTTTTTAACCTTAACCTCCTCCAAGACATCGTCGAGAGTAATGGTTTGCCTCCATAGCCATTTTATCCTGATCTACAACCACCTACCACAATCACCATTCACCTACCACCTACCACTATCACCATTCACCCACCACCACCACCACCACCATCATCTAGGGTTGCCAAATGTCTCTGACAGAATGTCGCTAGATATGCATCAAATTTCCGCTAAAATTAGTAAAATATCGCTAGATTATTCCCAGCCCAAATGATAATACTGTAATATTTTAAAACAGGCCTCGGATTTCACATTTAAACTAGTAGAAGGAAAGGATATAATTTCTTGAAGCCGAAGATGATGTTCCTTCTTTGTAAGAATCCAATCAGTATGTCTACATACCGTAGTGCTAATCTTGCTTGTGATACTTCTTGGAAATTCATAACTGTAACAACATTTCTCACTTCTTTGCACGCCAGAGAGAACACGCAAAATTCAATTGACTGTGTCAGTATGCAGTATGTTTCGGACTTTGTATTTTACTATAAGTTCAGCTGACTAAACAGAGTTAACAGACGATCTACATCTGCAGCATTAGAGTGTGGGAGAGACAAAATATCCATTGCTACTTGCCAGAATATGTTGCTACTATAAGTTATTTCCCTCATATACTTCAAATATACCTAGACTGTGTGATAAATAACTGTCACCCGAACTTATTGTGATAAAACGTTTTACCTCCAGAAAATACCGCTATATAGCTGCTAGATGGAAAATTTTGTCGCAGTGTGAGCACTAATAAAGTCTCTAGATCTAGCGACTTTTCCGCTGATTTGGCAACCCTGCCACCATCACCATTCCCCCAGACAACACCCACGTGACGTGACCCACCACCAGACCACCTCTGCAGGAGAACAGTGTTAAGGCAACACTACCATTATTACCACTATAGGCACTACCTCACCCTTCACAACAAAACCCTGTAATGGAGGAAAACACTGACTGTTCCTGCTTCACATCCACCACCACGTAAGCGTATGTTGATACTTATAATATGTAGGCTTTAACTATAAGAAAGACAGGACTGAGCAGGCGGCCTGAACGGTCGCCGGTAGATCTGTCGATGACATTTTGGGTGGTCCGGCTCCGGTCAGGTTGAGGCAGTTTGTGTGTGTGTGAGTAATGGTGGTAATGAAACTTCCTCTGCAAGTTTCACACCAACACGTAACTGTGATTTTAACTATTTTAATATTAGGCTATTGGTGTTATAGCCATGTTATTTTGTTATTGATATAGGCTAGACGTAACTATAAATATTGTACAAATTAACCTGTGTATGGTATTATTAGAGTATTTACTATTATCAAGTTATACTTTATTTCTATTGGTGTTTTACATGTTACTTGTCTATTATACTCATGTTACCTGCATACAGTACGGTATTAAATTACTGTAATAAGTACCAGTATTGCACAAATTGAGCTGTGTATGGTATTATTTGAGTACCTGTATCTACAGTACTATTATTGGTATTATTACAGGGTTCTTGGCTAGGATTGCAGTGTTACCACATCCGGCTAGGTCCCGGAAATTTGCCCAGTCACTTTATTGTTTACACCGGTTATATCCCGGTAGTTTGCTGTGGAATAAGTTAGGTTAGGTTAGGTCAGACTAATTTCGAAAGTGTCATAGAATGGTCAAAATAGTGGGTAATGATACAAAAATATACAATATATAGTAGTGAACCCAGTACTTCTGTAAATTTACCCTACAGTATTATTAAGTAATATTCTGTTTACTGATATTTTATGTTACTTGCCTATTATACTCGCATGTTACCTGCATAATAAATTACAGTAATAAGTATTGTACAAATTAACTTGTGGTTTGTATTACTGTATTTGAGTATTTACTATTATCAAGTTATATTTAATTTGTATTGGTGTTTTACATGTTATAAACTGTTGGGTAAAGTTGAAGTCAGATCCCCACAAAGTAAAATTGCTTATTAATTTATCTTTACATTGTTCCTTGTTTTAATCAGTTGAAATAATGTGTCAGTATATTATGTCCAAGTTTGATCCTCTAATGAAAATATTGTTAACATTTTAACCCCCAGAGTTATACCTATAGTCATCTTCCTATATCCCTATTAATATGACACTTAATACATAATATATATTCATTATATACTGGTACTTAAAGGGATATTGTCAAATTAATCAAACACAAAGCAGTAGGATATAATGATTGTATCAAGCAAAACTATTTACTGTTAAGGACCCTGTGATCGTGTATGAAAACTGGAGGCTTCTGATTCCTCCTGACCACTCCACGAAACATATAGGTGGTGTTTCGTGGCAATATTTGAAGGACTCTCTTATCTTCAATTTTCTGACTACATCACAGGGTCCCTTAACTATATATAAAACATTTTTTCAGCCCTCCAATTACCCGTGGAAAACTTGTTGTGAACACACCCCACGTTGAGAACCACTGCTCTAGAGGCTGAATATTTCATACATTAAAAACAGGGATGGAAGGTTAGCAAAAAATGAAAGATAAAACAACAATTATATATATTATAGATATAGGCCTATACTATATTTACGGTACTATATTTATGTTTTACAAATTGTTAAAACTAATCCCCTATGTTCCCTCTCCTACTCCTTGTGTCCAGTGTGTCCCATTCCAGCCTTTTACCTCAAATACTATATAACTTTACTTTGTACAGTAAATTGATCTTTCCCCTTTTTCTGTTTTCATTTCTACCATTTCCATGTTTGCCTTAATGTCAAATCATTCCTCTGTGTTCATTGTAATAATATATAACCTGAACTGTAACCAGGACCAGGGTAGATTATGTAGACCTAATTAAGTCAAGTTATTATGACTTAACCTGACCCACTATATTAATGACACTTTATTATTTCAGGATTGGCCAAACCTGATGAGGACCAGGATAGACTACAGGTTTTGAGTATCCCACCCATGGCTATATAGTGGCAACAGTTTCAACAGTTTTCACTTCTCAAGTTCTCAGTACAGTACGGTATAAGTCAGTTCAGTGTGAAGGCAGCTATGGAAGAGGGAGGATGTAATGCTCTCTTTACAGTTTATAGTACAATTATTATTTACCATCAGTCAAAGGTTAATGTAATAATATAATAACAGCAGTAAATGTATGGGATATTATGTGTAGGAATTAATGTAACAATGTTCTTGTTGAATGAATGTTACAAATACTGTATAATGATAACCTGTTGCTTGGAATTGGTTGGAGGAAACATTTGCTCCAGAATTACCACCAAAAACTATGTACTATATATACCTTCCATGTTTAATCCTATTTAACTATCTCAGACGTACAACATATATTAAAAATACAAGTTAACCATAAAAGTGTTGCATTATAAGTGAATTACCCCTGGTCTGCAGGATTATACCACAAGAAATAATTAACTCATTATTAAACAACCCAATGAAGTTATAATTATTCTGGATTTTTTTCTTGAGAATTGTCCAGTGAAGTGATAATGAAAAGAAGTGTGAAAATAAGGAAACTAAATCCAGAATATTAAACAAGACAAGTTGAAGAAGAGAGAGGCTGCAAGACCTGGAAGGAAGCACATGACATTTATCAATAAATATTTTATTAGTTTTAATGAGAGTTGTATTATGGTTACCAGATATACTGATCCTTATATTTCATTTCCAGGTTGGAGTGATGATAAACACCATTAGAGTTACCAGTTCTTCCACTACACTGGAAATATCAACACTACCATCACCTTGAAGACTGTGTACCAGGCCAGGACCATCAACACCACTTGTACCAGGCTGGCCTCCTCCACAAATTGTAAATTTTATTATTTTTATGGCTATTCTTTTTTAGGTAGGTGAAGTTTAATATTTCTTTCGTTCATATTTTAATTAATTTATATATTTAATTTGAGTAGTATGTAATTTTTGGATGATATGGCTTTTTATTCATGCTGATTCTCCCTATCAAGGTAGTGAATATAATTTAATGCTTGTACATATTTTATTAATGATATAGAAGACCATTTTATGTTGGGCAGTATATGACCCTAGCTGTTTTACCAGCTTGAATTCTTCCAGTTATTTCCTTATCTTCATTACCATCTGCTGACAGAGTGGATCCCAAGTATTTAAAGGCATCTACCCACCTCAACTCCTCCCCATCCTGCCTGATACTTTCACGTCTATCTTGCTCATGTTTTAGAAGTGCACATCATATATTCCATCTTTGATCTATTTATATTCATTCCTCTACTTTCCAGTGCTAATCTCCACTCCTCCAGTCTGAGCTCTACCCCTTCTCTTGTCTCACTTATCAGCATACATTATGTCCCAGGGTATCCCTTCTCTTACATTCTCTGTCAACACGTCGAATACTATGTTGAAAAGGAGATGGCTCAGCACAGAACTCTGTCCATCAAGCTCACTTGTGTCTTGGCATTCCTGTACATTTCCTTTACCAGTCGTACATATTTTTCGGTACCTTCTCTCTCAAACATCTCCACAATTCCTGCCTTGGTATTCTATCATAGGCCTTATCTAGATCTATAAGTACCATGTGGAGTTCTTCCTGTTTCTCTCTGTATTTTTCCACCATTTATCTCGGTATGAAGTTGGATTTGTTGTTCCTTTTCCAGGGATGATTCCAAACTGACTTCTGGCCACCTCCACCACCTGTCTCAGTCTCTCATCCATTATCCTTTCCCAGATTTTCATTATGTGTGATGGTAGCTCGATGCCGTTATAATTTCCACACTCTGTACATCTCTTTTTCTCCTTGAAGATGGGTATCAGCACACTCTTCCTCCACTCATCTGTTATCTCTTTTTCCTCTTTTATTTTGCACATTAGGTTCCACAACAAATCCCCTTCTACTTCACCCAGGGCCCTCAACACCTCCACTAGGATCTCATTTGGATCAGGTGTCTTAATGGTTTTCATTTTGTAAGTGCTCTCACCACTTCTCTTCTTACACATCTCATGGTCCCTGGATATAATGTAGTACAGTATTCCATCATACTGATCCTGTTGGTTCTCTTTGTTTAACAGGTCCCAAAAGTACTCCTTTCATCTCTGTTGTATCTTCATCACATTCATTATTACAACACCATTTGCATCCTTCATCTGATTCATATGATTTATATTTTTAGTTGATTTTTTCCGACTCCTTACTATCCTGTATATTCTCTTTTCTCCTTCAGGTGTTTTTAGTTCTTCATACAGATCACGACAGGCCTCAGCCTAAGCCATTACCACTGCTACTACTTTCTGCCTAACTTCTTTGCTTTCTGTGCTCCATCTTATACTCACATGTTCTGCTAAGTTCCAACTTCTTTGTTTCCTTTTCCCTTTTTATAACATCCCTTATATCCTCTTTCTACCACCATTCATCTCTAGTTGTATGTGGCATTCCAGATATTACTGCTAATACTTCTCTGGCCACTCCTCTCAAAGTCTCTGCATTCTCTCTCTACCAGTCTTGAATTCCCTCTATATTTACATTCACCTGTCTAGCACCTTGGTCTTGAACTCCTGACTCTTCGCTTCCTCTTTCAGTGGTGTTCATTGCACGTTCTCCATATAGGCTAATAGCCTTTTTGTTATCAACTGATCTCTTTTTACTTCCTTCACACATTCTTTCATTTCCTGCAACACCACTATTCCAACTCCTTTTCTTCTACTGTTGCATTAATATAGTAAAGTTTATACCCATCTCATAATTCCTTTGCTTTGTTACCCCTGCACACAAACTATGCTCACCCTCCTCATCTTTATCAGCTTCACCACCTCCCTTCCTCGGCCCATCAAGCTCCCAATATTCACCGTTGCCATCCTCAGAACAATAGGAGCTCACTTCTTTAGTTGTTAAAGTTCCTCAAGCTGTCTGGCTGAGCAGCCCCGATCTCCTGAGGAAGGCCATGGCCTGAACCGGGCTTTCCCACAGTGCCCTCAGAGAGTGTATGTTGTGTTGTTGGCGAGTGTGGTTGTGTGTATTGCAGTCTTCAACAATGTGTTTAATAGTATGGGGTGCTGTGTTGCATCCTGGATAGGCATCCGCAATGGCTCCATCCAGCCTCTTCTGGTATGTCAGAAGGTCCTGGAGTGGCGGTGTCTACGTCTTGGGACCAACCCCCAAAGCTGCCAAGGAAGGAAGCTATGGGGGCCAAACCGTCACAACACCCCCCTGACCCCCACAAGGGGGTGCGAGTCCCTGGGAACGGCTTCGGTCACCCGGGCAATACCATCACTTCTTTAGTTGCACTCGCTGATGGCGGGGTAGCCCTTGTATATTGGTAGAGATCAGGTGATGCCTCTTTGCATTACTTATAGTGGGGTATACCCTGGTATGACTCACTGTTCATTGGTTGTGGTTCATCATGGTTTGGGCTTGGTTTTTATTGGCTGACTACCCTTTCTGACGCCAACCCTCCATATTTATCCAGACTTGAGACCAACAGAATTGTGCTGGCTTGTACCCCCTGTTGTTGGGTTGCAACTCCTATGGCTGGCAATACAGTACACTATAGTGTCAAAAATTTGGGCAGGGTGTAAAACAAGCTGTGCCAAATTGCCGTACGGATCAAACTGTTGGAAGATATTTGTAAAACACGATGCATCATGGCCTCAAACTTAATAATTTTGCTAAGTCATTTACCTTACCACTTATCCCATCCATCGTGCTCTCCCCTTCCTTCACTGATTGCTATTCGCTAATGCAAAACGCTGTCTCTGTATTGACAAAACTGAAATACAAATTTGTGTGTGCAGCTATATAAAAAAGGATAACTGTACATACTCATTACAAACATTAGGGGAGGTGGCCAAGTGGTTAGTGCTCTGGACTCATAACCTAGAGGTCGGGAGATCAATCCTCTCAGGTGAGGGCCAGAGAATATTTACTCTTCTGATTTGAGTTTCAGGCACTAACTATAAGGCCACCGAATGTCGTAAAAAACACCCTCGCTGGTACCATAACAGCTGCAGTATTTGGGAATAACCCTCACTTCCCTCTCTCTGTGGCTGGGTACCAGTTTGGAAGTCGTGACGTGTGTGTGAGCAGCAGTTGACCTGAGCCACGGTAACGGGCTTCATGAAGCCTATGTCCAGTGTCAGAGTATATATAAAAAAAATACAGTACACACTCTTAACAACAGTGGAAAACAATGGATTACTGTATTGTGTATAATATATGTTCATTATTAATGTGTCCTCAATACAGTACATTACATACAGTAATAACAATGGATTACGGTATAGTATACATATGTTCATTATTAACGTGTCCTCAATACAGTACATTACAGTCATTTCCTCTATTCATTCCTCTGAAAATAAATCTGAGGGTGGGTACAATGAACGTTGCGTCGATGGTGGGGAGGAGCAGAGAGGTGGTGGAAATGTTGAAAAGGAGGAAAATAGACATTTGTTGTGTACAGGAAGTACAATATAATGGAGAGGGAAGTAAAATGTTGGGATGTGGAGAGGAACGCTACAAGCTCTGGTAGTCTGGAGAAGAGATGAAAGTAGGAGGAGTAGGTATATTGGTACGAGAGGAGCTAGCGGTGGATGTGATAAAGGTTGAAAGAATAAATGCTAACATAATACAGATAGAGATTATCATGGGAAGGAAAGTTACAAACATATTTTCAGTATATGCACCACAAGTAGGTAGGCCGGAGGAAGAAAAAGAAGCCTTCTGGGGTATGTTGGATGATGCAACAATAGTGTCAGAAGGATATGAATTTAATGGGAATAGAGGAACATATGGTACAAGATAGACAGATGTGGAGAGCAGTCATCGCCCGTCCAACCCAATCCTAAATGGGAAAATACGGACGTTAAACGAAAATGATGATGATGATGGTCAGTTTCTTGACATAGTTTGTAGGAATCAGTAGCCTCCAGTGTACAGTACCAAATATATGCTATCCCCTTAAATCTTGGTACCACAGTTGTAATTCTATATTTGTTTTGTATTTGTGAGGCCTTGAAATAAGTGGTAGAGAATGACAGACCATCATTGTACTTTAGGACACCTCAAGCATACTGTAGCTTGGAATATTTGGGACAATATTCCTTTTTTTTTTTTTTTATACATGTATACATATATATATTTTAAAGTTATCTTCCTCCCCCTGTATAACTTTTGTAATATACTGTAGTATTATAGTATGATTGAAATGAAGGAATAAGTATTAACAAGGTTTGTTTTTAATTTTTTTAGTTTTCTTCTGCCTCCCAGTATAATTTTTGTAATTGGTTGATTGTAATGTAGGAATAGAAATGTATTGACCTTATTTGGTTACTTGCAGGCAGTGTGATGTTACCATGAGGGACAACTGAATCACCACCACCACCACCTCCTCCTCACCTACCTATTGCTACCACCATCACTGGGGGATGCTGATGGTGTAACGGTTAGCACACTTGCCCAGCATGTAAGAGATCCCAGCCCCCGATGTCACCTAGCAGTAAATAGGTACCCAGCTATAAGAGCAAGGATAGCAACCTTGTAGGCTGGGAGATGATGTGTTGATGTAAACTACCCAACACACATTGGTGAGGGCTGGTTCTTATTCAGAAATGAGGAATCTGGCATATCCTCTACCACACCCTGACCTGTTCTATCTGTCTCTTACTATTTCTCATTCCTTCTGGGTAACTGACGAGATCACCTGATTGGGTGGCACAACAAGGAAGACTACAACAGACAGTGGGTTTGTTGGCTCTGGGGTATATCATCCATATATATCCATGAGCCAGTAGTCCCCTCGTCTGTTGCCTTCGAAGAAACAGATCTCATTACCTCCCTGGTTCCCTTTGGGGGTCTGAGCATCTGCTATGCTTCGGTCAACCAGACTCGGAACTGCTCGGGCAGACAATCTAGGGAACTACAATAACAACCACCACCATCACCACCACTCATCATCCCCACCTCATTTACCATCATCACCACCTCATCTACCATCACCACCTCATCTACCATCACCACCACTACAAGACCCAAGTTATCAAGTCTTCTACAGTCGACCTTCACTACTTTGGAATGTTTCCCACACACTGTCACTTCACACTCTACAGACATGGTTAGTGTCAAATAATTAATTAGTTCTCGTGTTAAAGGGATTATGGAGTTTTAACCCAGAGGTCAGAGAAGCATCCAAGTAGAGTATAATTGGCGAAAGTTTTTATTTTATACAAAATAATGGAATAAGAAGTTTGAGGTGACAGGTTAAGAACAAGTTGGACAGTAGGGTTTGTTGGTACAGTTGTAGACAAAAGTTAGTCACCCACACACCAGTCTGTAAATTTATTTGTTAGACCAGAAGCTTTTTCTAGTGCTGGTCAAAATGTCCAGGGTTGTCCCAAGTCCCAAGTACAGTGAAAGCTCCTTTATCCGGCATTCTGGTAACCGGCAACTTCCCGTATCCGGCATTTTTTTCATAAAGATAAATTTCGCTCACCCGCTCAGAGCGCAGAGTGAGGAGGGAGTGACGAGTGTTAAAAGTGAAGAGAAGTGTACTGTACTGTTACTTTACAAATGTAAATACAGTATTACAATTCGTATTAAGCATATTAAATGCATATAACAATTCGCGGACAACTTATGACTGAAATGAGTGGTCGTCATGTGTGGTAGTGGTGGAGGTGGTAGGGGGGAGAGTAGGGGGAAGGGGGGAGATAGTGTGTGTCGTAGAGGTGGTAGTGGAAGAGTAGGGGGAAGGGGGGAGATAGTGTGATATAGTTTGTTTACATTTTATTAATATGCAAACTCTGGTTTTCCTTCTCCTTTCTCTGTTCGAGAAAAACCTTCCATCTTCATATGGAAGGATATGGCCTTCCGTTTTGTAAATGGACCACCTGACATGACTGAGTGTTGAAGCTGGTGGTTAATAACTCGTAATTACTAAAATCGAGTCACACAAGGCATGTTAGGCCTATATTCCTTTGACCTTGAGCCAGGGTGAATGGAGACTGAGGGTAGGGGGGGGAAGGAGCACGGGGGAAGTGGTGACAACACACACACACACACTTCACGGACGACAGTGATCTAATTTCCTGACATGTTTAATATAATTTCGCTCGTTATGTATAAGAACTTCTCGGATTTATTTGAGTCATCTGTATATATACATAAATAGGTATGTAATGATGTGTAAATAATGTACCTACCGAAATCCATTGCATCGGGGCCTATTAAATAGAAGTTTAACTGTACTTGTGAATGAATGTAGAGTAACGTAATTTTAAAGTACACTTTCTCGTATCCGGAACGTTCTCGGTCCCACTGGTGCCGGATAAAAGGGCTTTCACTGTATTGTCATTTTAGTATTAAGAGCACTTCCCAATTTACTGTAGACCCACGATAAACAATTAATGAGTACTTATATCCACCACTTCATTTTACATTCAGTCACTCATTGAAGACCACAAAATGTTTTCCCAGGTTTCTGTTCTTCATTACCATACTGTACAGACTAAATAAGTGATTTACTGAGCCTGTGTTATAAGGATAGTAATACATTCATTATCATACTGTACAGACTAAATAAGTGATTTACTGAGCCTGTGTTATAAGGATAGTAATACATTCATTCATCATATATCAAAGGCCTACTCTACTGTACTATTGTGTTTGCAGTGTGGTAAATTGTTGACATTGGACAGCATAAAGTAACATACAAATTTGAATCATAATAATAAACCTTTGGAGTGGTTACAAAATAGTGTGTAACTTTTATCTGTGACTGTACAGTTAGGGGAGATTCTCTTATTGGTGAATAGAAAGGTCTCTGATTCTTGTAATCTATGCCATGAAACCTTCCCTATTAGTACTGTTGAGGGAGTCTGTTTCTTGGCATAGTTTGGAGGAATCAGAGACTTTCCAGTTCACCAACAAGAAAATCTTCCCTTAAACTTTCCACAAAGGTACATTCAGACCAGACCGTCTAGGGAACAACAACAACAACTAACTTTCACACCTAAAAGTCAGTTGTTGTTGTTCCCTAGACTGTCGGTTGAGCAGTCCTGGGTCAGGTTGACTGAAGTCACTCAGATGCTTGGACTCAGATAGTGAGATTTGTTTCTTTCAAGGCAACAGTAGAGGGAACTACTGACTCACAGCCATGTACCCCAGCCCTATGTCAGTCATACTCTTTCAACAACATTATAAAAATTTCTCTTCATTGGAGGCTTCTAGTGACTCCAACCTGTGGTACAAACAGCCATATGTAAAGATCAATATAATTATAGGTTTTATATTTTAGTTCCCATATTGAATGTCTGCATCCATTGAATTCTGGCTTTATTTAACTGCTTCATTTGAGTTGGAAGATCTGTGATTCCTCCAAATTATGCTAAGAAACAGATCCTCTATTAGTACCATTGGGGGTGTCTGTTGTCTGGTATAGTTAGGAGGAATCAGTAACCTTCCAATTTACCAACAAGAGAAATCTCCCCTTATGTTTTAAATCATTTACATATTCCATTTTTCTAAAACCTAATAATTATGATTAATGACTTTGATTTGGATGGGGAGAATATTTAATTGTTTTACAAAAACAGTTTGAAAGAGGGATAAACAAAAAAGTAGGGTCTTCACAATTAGTAGCAATACAATGATTCTGTTTGTTTATGGAGCCATCGCATCGGTACCATGCCATAGTAAACACCACAGATGTTCTTACATAACATCCCAAAAACCTATAGCATAGGGTGTTTTTTGGCCACACATTGTTAACACCATTAAGGGGAAGGTACATATTTTGGTTCATTGAAGTGCTTTGATTCCTTCAGAGTATGTCAGGAAACAGCACCAGATGAACTATAATAATAATAATGGCCTGTGGCTTGGAAGAATTAATTACTCCATATTTATCACCTCCTTAATTATATCTCTGTATAATGAAGCCTACTTACTGTTCAACTTTAATATGAAGGTTATATAATTTGTTTTGTTAGTGACCTTTGAGTGAGACATTAAGGGGATGCTCTCTTATAGTCAGATTGGAGGACTACAGATTCCTCCAAACTATGCCAGGAAACAGACAACCTTAATATTAATTTGATGGTCTGTTTCATGGTATTGGTTGGAGGAATCAGTAGCCCTCCAATTAATCATGAGAATATGTATACCCTTAAGGGATAATATTGCACTTTTGGCACATTGTTGTCTACTGGTTCCTCCAAACTAATACCAGGGAACAACAGGTCATATGAAATTAATTAAAGCAGTCTGTTGCTTGGACTATATAATAGTTTAGAGGAATTTTTGTCTCTGTGTTTGCCAACATTGTATAACTCCCTTAAACTGGAGTAAAATTGGATGTGTCTTAAGGTAATTGTTGTTGCTTTAGAGGCTACAAAGTCTTCCAACCTGTACAGTACAGTATTATAAAACAGCATGCCTACTGAAGGTCTGTTTTGTGAAATTTATAGCTTCCATGGAGTAAGTGCTAACACCATCTTGGGCTCCAATGTTACACCAATTTAATTTTAATATAACCCTTGCTTCCTTAAAGGTTATTTGAGGAGAATTATCATATCCATTTTTTCTCCACAGGTGTTATGTTACAAGAGGAAACTGGAGATGGAAGAGGAAACTATTGAGAAAACCATAAATTTTTAATGTAATAATAATACAAGGGATAATTAAAAGTGAAGAGTATTCTCTCCTTACTTACACCAGAGTCTGTGGCAGAATGGATAAAGAGACGGACTGCGGCTGTGAAGGACCCTGGTTCGAATCCACGAGAAAATGTCTGTGATTTTCAGAGGAGAACTGGGTCCAGCTGTTCGTCAATTATCCTGGCTACATCGACACATCAAGAAAATACCTCCTACATTGTAGAAGATGCCAGACCATATTCCAAGATGCTGTGAGTGACGGTGTAGCTGCTCTCCCCTGATAGTGACGTGTATAAATAAGGTGTTGCCATCTACTATATGTTTCAGCGCCGGACAGATGCTGTTTTTCGTAAATATCTCCTAAATGAATCTTTGTATAAGTATAATATTTCAGCACACTACCTTTAACATCTGGGCGTAATTTATGGCTGACATACCATATTACTATATGTGTTATGTTAGGAGTTTACTGAGTGATATTAAGCCCAATCCAGTCATCATATCTAAGGCTTTATAGAGAATCGGACGAGTGTGGGGTACTCGTGTAACCCCTCCACCAACACCTCCCACACCACTCCTTCCTTCACTACCCCACACTTTCCTTCGAATGTGTCAATATGACTGGCCAGCTTTGTGACATTTTTCACGAGTAAACTCCTCGCATAACACATATAGGAATATGGTATGTCAGCCAAAAATTACGCCCAGATGTTAAAGGTAGTGTGCTGAAATATTATACTTATACAAAAATTCATTTAGGAGATATTTACGAAAAACAGCGTCTGTCCGGCGCTGAAACATATAGTAGTGGGACAGAAGAGAGGCTATGGTACCAACATCACCATGAAGCTCCACTGTCTCATCTGGTGTGACACCCAGTAATCTCAGGGCCTCGCAAGAGTCACAGGCTACATAAAACCTACAAAAAAAATTCCTTTTAACACCTGAAAGTTATAAGATAACAATTACTTAATCAACTGTCCTTCAAATTTAACTTCCAGACACAAGACTAAAATAATAAGGGTGTAGGGTTTAAATAAATTATCTCCTGTACAAAATTAAGGGACTCTGTGTTTAGTCAGAAAATTGGAGGTTAAGGAGCCCTTCAAATATTGCCCCAAAACACCACCTATATGGAAGGAGCTTGTTTTGTGTATAGTTAGAAGGAATCAGCAGCCTCCAATCTTCATCACAGGGTCATTCATTTCCAGTGGCAATATCATAGAAAATGGTCAGATTAAAATTAAAGGAAGACTTCAATTACAGACCTCCCAAGAAAGTCAACCCACTAACACAAACTTAAGAAATATGTTTTTGTTGGAGGGCTGCAGAATCATCCAAATTATGTCTTGAAACAGATCTCTTATTGGTAACATTGAGGTGATTTGTTTCCTAGGATAGTCTGGAAGGAATCTGTATCCTTCCAACAAATGAATCTCCCTTTCATTTGTTCATTTAAGGGGAGATAGATTCTCGTTGGTAAATTGGAAGGCTACTGATTCCTCCAAACTATACCATGGAACAGATTACCTTAATGTTACTACAGTAATAGGCGATCTGTTTGGAGGAATCGGAGACCTTCCAATTCACCAACAAAATAATCTCCCCTTAAACCTGATAAATGAAGACTGAAGTTAAGGACCCTGTAATCGTGTACAAAAATTGAGGCTTCTGACTATGCCAGCAAACAAAGCTCCTTCCATATACTGTAGGTGTTTCTTGGCAATATTTGAAGGACTCTTTTATCTTCAAGTTTTTGACTACGTACATCACAGGGTCCCCTAAGAAACGGCACTATACCGTCTTCTTTCCATATCTTCATATTTACTGTATCAGGATTCAATAAACATCAATAATCACAGACTGGATTAATTTTGCACCTAATAAACACTTGATTGAATATCTCTACACTTCCCACCATCTTGTGGCAAAGAATTGGACATGAAGGATATACTGTAGACAACATTGGAAATTACAGTCCTTCAAACTATGCCACAAAACAGACTGTTTACAAGTAAGTAGGTCTGCTTTGTTGCATACTGTAGTTTAGAGGAATGTGCAGTCTCCAACTTGTCAACAATTTTATTCCCATCTCAGGCTACATGGACTCTAAGGTGTGTGAACTGGAGACTATTCATTCCTCTAAAGTTTAATCCCATCTCAGGCTACATGAAATCTAATGTGTGTGAATTGAAGGCTATTCATTCCTCTAAAGTTCTAAACAGTCCTAAGAAACCAAAGCTTTATAATATTGTTGATAATGTGTTTCTTGGATCAGTCTGGGGAAATCTGTAGTCTGTAATTCAGACTAACTTACAGGACCCTATCATATAGTAGGGAAAATTAGAGGTAAATGAAGTCCTTCAATTATTGCCACTAAACACCAACTCTAAAGAAGGAACTTGTTTCATGGTATAGTCAGGAGGAATGTGAAGCCTCCAATTCTCATACAGCCACATGGTCCATAAACTACTTTACTGGGTTGGTCTATTCAAAGTTTTGAGGTGAGGAAATTAGTATTGTTAATGTTTACCTTCATACTGAATTATTAAGGGAAGATTCTCTTGTTGGTAAATTGGAAGGCTACTGATTCCTCCTAACTATTCCAAAAAACAAAAGTCCCTCAATGTTACTATAGTCTGTTCAAAACTTGTGTTCCGCTGGCCTCTTATGTTTAGATAGATAGACAGATAGAGATAGATAGAAATAGATATAAAGATATAGATAGAAATAGAGACAGATAGATAGAGGAAAATGGAACACAAGTTTTGAACAGACTATAGTATAGGATCTGTTTCATGGCATAGTTTGTAGAAATTAAAGACCTTCCAATTCATCAACAAAAGAATCTCCCCTTAAATATGACCATAAACAATAAAAGAACAACACTTTGTCAGCTAATTACAGAAAGAGGCTACTACTAATTATACCCAACTGTGGTACAATTCAGATTTTTACATAGTTTGTAGCTGTTTTGTAACAGTAGCCTCCCAGTTCAATGTAAAATATATTTTATAGTCAGAATTCTTTGCCACAAAATTATTTAAGCAGTTCTACCTTAGGTCACATTAAGTCCTGGTGTCTGGGAGTCAATGAACTCCTTATGTCTGTCTACAGTCAACCCTTGGCAACAGCCAGGAAAAAACATTAGAATTTCCAAGAAAGTGAGACACATGGGAAAACTTTCTTCAATTCAAAACAGGTAGAAGAACACAACAAATCACCTCTCAAAGATAGAATGCTCTTTTCTGGACAACAATCTTTCTCAATATAACTAATCAAAAGTGCTGAAAGAAAAGTAATGTTGAGTTTACAATTTAAAGATTCAACACCACCAAATGTATGAAACTTAGCCAGAAAATATACAGTATAATAGCTGAGAAAATACAAGTCTAAGTTGATGAAGGAAGCCTCATGCCACAACCCCCTCAATCAAGGCTAAAATATAATGGACAAGATATCTTCTATCATTGTTGCCCTGCAGACAACAAAAGTTCTAGTGGTCTTTGCTCAAGTAAGAACATGTGAGACTTTGGTCACTTTAGTTTCCAGGGCCTTATATATCAAATATTTCTAAAACCATCATCAATGAACTCGAATGCCAATTGTACACATAGCCAGTGTATAAAGCAACACAGAAATTGTACAAACCAATGTACAGTTGCCCAAGGAAAGACTGCAACCAAATTTATTGGTGTGTGGCAATATCTGGCAGGTGCTCCAAAGTAAACACTCGTATTTTATCAATGGATCACTTAAACCTACAACTTTTGTAAGGATGAATGTAATTAGCTGAAGCCAATAACATCAGTCGCGTTTATGAATGCCCCAAACTTAAGACCGCCTCGAGGCTGGCACTCAATCGTGTTTTTTGCATGTCCCAAACTCTAGTCCGCCTCGAGCCCAGGTCTAGTCAAGTCGAGCCAGATCTGGAGCAGGCTAGACCCAGTCTCAAGGCGGATAATGACGTCACAATGTAAACAAACATATTGAAAAATGGCGTACAAAGCAACAATAAGGTAAATACACTGAACTTAAAGGTTCAATTAAAAGTTAATGATAAAAGTTAATAATAATTTCCATTGCTCCGAGAGGGAAGAGTAGCAAAATTGAAAATATCTGTTTTCCTCCATCTTTGTTGTTGTTGTTGTTGTTGTAGTCAGTCTCCAACGGTCGACCTGGACTGTTTTTGAATGTCCCAGAATCTAGTCTAGCCAGCCTCAAGCCGCAGGGGCATTCATAAATGCACCTATCCATCCATACAAAGGTTATAGGTTCTGAGTGATCCATTGATAAAATACGAGTGTTTACTTTGGAGCAGCTGCCAGATATTGCCACACACCAGCAAATTTGGTTGCAGTCTTTCCTTGGGCAACTGTACATAAGATGCTCCAAGAGGGACTCATCAAACCATCAGCTACTTGGAATGCTCCATTATTTCTAGTGCTGAAGAAGGTCTCAAGGACTTGTCCCAACATCAAGGAAGAAGCAACATCTTGTTTATTTACAAACAGTATACAGATCTCTTTATTGACTACTGGCAAAGTGTTCTTTATAAAGGTTTTCACTATCCTCCCTCACCATGCTATTGACAAAATAAGAGGTTATACTGAATCTGTAATGTTGCCACAAAGCAGATCAACTCAATATATTATATGTGACAAGTTTTACCCTCCAAAGAATTCACCCCCTGAGAACGATGTCAACATGAACAACAGCAACACATTTTAAGTTTAAGTTTAAGTTTTTGGGTCCCGCAGAGGGCTGCTCGTGGGCAGCATAATATGCGGGGGTTGTGCGGGGGATTTAGGGATCCAGGGTAGGATTAGGAAGGGGGTTAGGATGAGGGTGGATTGGGTCAGGGACTGTGGATTGAGGATTAGGATTGGGGAGGTAATGATTGGTGATCCTATTTCTAAAAGTGTCAAGAGTGGGGCTATTAACTATATGAGATGGGAGATGATTCCACTCTTGGATGCTGCGGGGAAAGAATGAGTGTCTAAATATATCAGTGCTTGTCTGGTATGTATGGTATTTTAAGTTGTGGCTGCCTCTAGTGGACCGTATACTTGTAGGGTGTAGATATGTGTCTTTGTCTATGTCAACTAACTTGTTTGTGATTTTGTATATCATCTGTTGTCTGTGTATTTGTCTTCTGGTTGCCAATGGGTCTAGTTTTGTGTCTTGTTTAAGCAAGGTGACTGATGTAGTGTGTCTGTAATCACGTCTGGCCCATCTTGCAGTTTTGTTTTGTATGGACTCTAATTTATTTATATTATTGTAAGTGTGTGGGTCCCAGACGGTGTCACAATACTCTAGGTGTGGTCGAACAAAAGTGTTATAAGCAATAATTTTAATGTCTGTGTTACACCTGCTGAGGTTCCTGCGCAAGAACCCCAGGACTCTACTAGCTTTGGCCCTGATGCTACCTATGTGTATGTTCCACCTCATGTCCGATGAGATGTGGACGCCCAAGTATTTGTGGGAAGGGACTGTGTTGAGGTTAGTGTTGTGTAGCTGATATGTATATGGTATGGGATTATGGGCATGGGTAAAACGGATGTGATGGCATTTGTCTGGTCTAAATGTCATCTGCCACTTGACTTCCCAGTCTTCAAGTGCAGTTAGGTCGTCCTGTAGTCGAAGGCAGTCATTCCTATCTTTAATTGGTCTGTAAACTAAGCTATCGTCTGCAAAGAGTCTAGTGGTAGAGGAAAGTGAAAGTGGGAGGTCATTAATGTATGAAAGGAAGAGAATGGGGCTCAGGACAGTGCCCTGAGGTAAGGGACTGAGGTAAGAGAAATCGGTCTATAATTAATGGGAAGGGTTCTGTCTCCGGATTTAAAAATTGGGGTCACATTTGCCAAAAGCCAGTCTTGAGGGAGTTCACCGGTCTGTAAAGTCTGTGAGAATATAACCTGCAGGACAGGGGCAAGAACTTTAGCATTAGTCCTCAATATCCTGCAGGGTATATTGTCTGGTCCAGTCGCTTTGTGTGTGTCTACCTCAGATAAAAGTTTCTCAATTCCTTGGGTGTTTATATGAATGGGAAGGATAGGTGGGTGTGACGGTGTTGGCATGTCTGGTAAGTGTTCATGTTCATGGGTAAAAACGGACTGGAACTGTGTGTTAAGGGTGTTGGCTTTGTCTTGTGGGTGTGTAACCAAGGAATTGTTGTGTAGTAATGTTGTAATACCGGTCGAGTCTTGTTTGCGTGCTTTAAAGAAGCCGAAGAATTTTTTGTGGTTTTGTATGTTGTCTGTGAGAAAAGTGGATGTGTATTTAGTTTCTGCTTGTTTAGTTTCTTTCTGTAGTGTTTTCTGTATATTTTTGTATTCTAACCAGTGTTCTGTATTGTTGTATCGTTTTGCTCTGTTGTATGCTTTGACCTTGTTTCTGTGTAGTCTTTTTAATTGTCTATTGTACCATGGTAATGACCGGTTATGTGTGACAGTTTTCGTGGGTATGTGCTTGTCCATTGTGTCACGTATGAAGTCACGAAGTCTGGTCCAGTTTGTTTCCACAGAACTGGCCATTGGGTCTGAGTCAAGGAATGAGTCACAAAAATCAACTAAGTCTTGGGTAATGCCACCCATGTCAGCTCTGTTGTACAGTCGGCGGCAAAAGTCCTGTCGCCTCACTTGCTTCACCGAGGCACGCAATGTTCACTGACTCGAGATTATCAGGTGTAGAAAACATGCGTATGTCTCGAGTCCGTGAATACTGTGCGTCTAGGTGAATTAGGTGAGGCGACACGACTTCTGCCGCCGACTGTACATGTAGATTGTCCTGGGTAATTATTTTTGTGTTGATGGGTTGATGTTTGCGTCAATGAGTACCATCTCATGGTCACTGAGACCAGGTAGTACTCGTGTCCGTGTAATTAAGGAAATGTTGTTTGTGAGAAATAAGTCTAATATGTTGGATGTGACCCCGTGTCTTATGTTAGGATTATGTCTTTCTACACTGACTTGTGTGCGTGTTGGTTCGAGTACTGTTTGGGTAAGTGAGTGGGTGTTGATGATGTCAATAAAGTTTTCATGTAAGAGTTTCCTATCAGTCTGTAATAGTAAATCGCTTTCATGGGTGGAATTGTCCAGTGTCGCCTGTGCTGTCCAGTTTATGTCCGGTAGGTTAAAGTCACCAGCCAACCATATATTTTTGGAGGGGTCAATTTTAGATAAGCAATCGTCAAGGGTCTGCAGGTATTCTAAGTTTGAATTTGGGGGACGGTAAAATGATCCTATAATGAGTGTCCTGCAGCCCTGTATCTGTATTTTAGTCCATATAATTTCAGAGTCCGCGTTCAGTTCGGTGGCTGGGGTCGCAACTAGTCCTGGCTTTGTCGCAATAAGGACTCCACCATGTTTATCGTCTATTCTGTCTTTCCTGTGTAGGGTCATATTATAGGGACTGTCCGTCGGGAAGATTTCACTGTCCTGGATGTCAGGTGTGAGCCAGGTCTCTGTCCCTATAATAATGTCGGGGTCATAAGTCTGGAGGGTTTGGTGAAATGCGGCTCTTTTGTTGATGATACTGCGGAAGTTGATGATTAGGGTGCGGAGGGAAGACGGGTTTTTATGGGTGATGGAGTCGAGTGTGGTGTTGGTGGTAGAATGGGGTGTGAGGATGGATGATCTATTGGGGATGGTGATTGGTGTTATGGATAATGAGCTGGTACTATGGAGAGTCTGGTTGGGTGTGGAATGGTTTGGGAGAGGAGGAGTGGATGATACGGTGTTAAGGGAAGTCATGTCTTGTTGTCGGTTTTGTGTAGGGGAGGAATTGTCACTGTTACGTCTACCTAAACGTCGAGTGATCCTATCTAATGGTGAAGGTGTGTTGTGGGTTGTGGATGGTGGTGGAGATGAAATGGTGGTGTCTAGCAAACTGAATCTATTGTTGTGTTGTATTGGGGAGTGAAAAAGGGAGGAAGTGAAATTGGGCGCGCCACAATCCCAGCAGATCCATGTAAGGCTCCGGCCCTCCAATCCGTCGAACGCCGCCGTGAAGCCCCCAACACAGCTGATATGATACCAACCTGCGTGCTGGGAAACCTCACAGCAGCGGTCGCACTGGATGGCCCGCTGGCCCCACTTGACCGCCCGTCGGCAGAGCTGACAGGGGTACTTTGGGGCACGGGGGCCAGGGTTGACCAGAGCCCCTGTGTCACCGCACAACATAAGGAGCAACAGGGCACCCCGGAGATTGCCGAGGCAAGCCACCTTCAACCGTTGAGAGTTCCTAGGGGAGCCCAGGTTCCCAAACAGGTGTGTGTATATGGAGGTGTGGGTATAGGTGTCTGGTGTTAGTGAGTCTGATGTGTTGGTATGTATACAGCCAGTGTTTTTGTTGTTAGTGTTGTAGAGTATTAAAACTAGTGTGCAATATGTGTAAAACATTGTTAATGTGTATGTGTATGTTGTTTTGTGTGGGGTGTGTCTGTACATGTTTATAAAGCACAAATATAAATAGACAAACAGACTCACCCCTGTATCGAGACCGTCTGCTCGGCTGCAGGAAGGATTAAAAACGTAAACAAACCCCTCAGTCAGGGGTCAGTTATATAAAAAGAAAGATAATAATAAAACCTATAAGTTTATCTAAAAAATAATAAAAGGATTATAAAAAGATGATATAAATGTACTAAAAAAACAAAAAGAAACAAGAAACTGTATTATTAAAAACTGTAAACAAAATAAACAAAGGGTGGATGGCAGTGTTTACACTGGGGGAGGGTGTATGTAAATTTAAAAGGAACACTAAAAACAGTAATAAAAGAAGGAAAAGATGGCATAAAATGACAACCCAAACAAACAATCTCGATACTTAACAGTAATGAAATGTGATGATATGAGGGTTTGGTTAAAAAAGGATAAATGAAGAAGGAAGTCGGAGCTCGGGGAGGACACGTCCGGCTCCAGGGACCGCACAACAAAACATGACACAGGTGTTGTATAAATAACCATATCAGCCAATGAGTGAGAAGGAAAGAGGAAGACAGTAGATGTGTTTACTCAGTAATGAAAGAAAAGTACCAAGTAAGTTGGTTAGTTAGTTACAAAGTTTAGGTCATAGTAGTCAGTTACCAGAGGTAAGTCAGTTAGTTACAGTGGGTAGGTCATAGTACATAGGTCAGTGAAAGGAGTGCAAGTCATTGAGTCAAATTTAAGTTTGAGTACGATAGCTAAAAACAACACCCAGTCTACCATACAAAGTCATGCATTACTGAAGAATCAACCAAGCATCACTCTACTCGTGTCCTCATTCATATACAAATTGACAAATAAATCAATCTAAAATAAAATGTGTTTCCCAAATTATCATTATTTTAGGTCTATTTGTCATTATATACAAAACTGTGTTTCACAAATTATCATTACTTTAGGTCTATTTGTCATATACAAGTTATGTCAGGAAAAAAAAATCACTTCAAATTAATCCAGTGCAGTCTATTTATGTGACCATCTCTTTTATAAACTTGGTTTGTGGCTTTCATAACTAACTACCTTCTATACTTCCATCATATTTTCTTTCAAATTCCACCCTATCTGGGCTCCAACCACCCTCACCCATATCACCAATCCCCCCTCCCTACCCTCAACGCTACACCACCCCACCCTACCCTACCCTACACCACCCCACCCAACCCAACCATACACCACCCCACTCAGCCTCTTCACTCACTCGTTCATTTAATTTTGACACAATTCTCAACTTTCCTAGCATTTATTCATATTCTTAATCTGTTTTCCTCACACTTATCATATACCTACTTGATAATTCTAATGATATAACTTACTGTACCCACCCAACCCTACCCTACGGTCCCTACCCCACTCCGCCTCCTCATTCACTCGTTCATTTAATTTTACTGACATTTCTCAACATCCCTAGCATTTATTTATATTCTTAATCTGTTTTCCTCACACTATCATATACCTACTTAATAATTCTAATGATCTAACATACTGTGTATACTGTATATATATATTTCCATCCCTTACTTTCTCCTCTGTTTTTCTGCTCACATCGTCATAGATTGTCTGTTACCGAATACTAGGGACATGAACCTTGAAGGAATAACTGCCTACGGTTATTCCATGATAGGGTCTATTTTAGAACAGGGTGGAAACGAGTGGTAACAGACAGGCAAACTGCTGATAGGCTGCTAGGGTTAGGCTCCCACTTTGTTGGGTGAGGCTGTGTTTTCCCCACGGTACCTCCTGCGACCTCAGTGTGAGGGGGAGGCAACACCCAGGGCTAGGTACACAGTAATAGGTAGGCCTATGAGCATTCACTTTACTATCTGCCTTACTAACACCTAAACCATGAGAACCAGGAACAACCCTGGTCCTGATGCTCACTGCCCTGGTCCTGGTCTACTCACTGAGGCAACCTCATCTACCAGCGAACATGAAGCAGCTAATACAGCCCACCAGAATGACAACAACATTAGTCTGAAGACCTCCATTGTTACTAATGCCATTACTCTGATAAATGAAAACACAGCTACTATAAGTCTATAACCCAGCAGGAGGATGACAGTTACAACCCAAACGAGCTTGAAAACCACCTCAGCAAGACCTTGGTCACCACTTCTCTAGCTTCTGCCACGAGCAAGATCCCACTAGATAACAACTCCATCGGTATCTCAGACTTTACTTCAGAACCAAGTAGTAATAGTCAACATTATTATTATTATTAGTAATAATCAGTGAACAGGCTGGGAGAGAATAAAATTATTCATAGATCCGAAGACCCCAGACTGCGACCACGATCACGGAAAGTTATATTAAAAAAAAACAAAAAACTAATCTAACCGACAGAGCCAACGATTAGCACGAGTCTTAAAGCCGCTAACTCCTACACTTTCAAAAACAGAATCAGCTAACCCATTCCATGTTGCAGTTAAACTAGGTATGAATGAACATGATATGAATGGATGGACTGAAGTAAAATCCAAGAGTTCTAAGAAGAAAGAACACCAGGTCAAGAACATTCAAGAGCAAGAAAACTCAGCACACACCTCACAATTCACCAAGCTTCTCATTACTCCAACACAACACTTCAAAACAGCCTACAACGTTGTAGATGCATTGGAAAAGAAACACCCCACCCTCAAGTTTCAACTAAAGATGACACCTGCAGGGAACGTCCTGATTACACCTCCAGATGCACACACTTTCCACCTTCTCAAGAACATTACGAAGCAAGCTAAATGGTAAGCCTATCAGCTTCATACCACCACAACCTCCCACCACATCAGCAATTCTCCTGCACTATCCTATTGCAATGCCACTTCAGCCCCTCCTCAATCACCCCAAGGTAATAGAAGCCAAACATTGCATCCACTCATCTGGCATACCAACCATGCAAATCCAGTTCACCATCACGGGTCCTCTACCACCATACCTCAAACTGGGAAACTGGGGAACATTTTACACTCGTCTTTACAGCAAAGAGCTTTAAATGCTTCAAATGTCAACGGTTTGGACATCACAAAGCACATTGTCATCAACCGGAAGTATGTGCTGTATGCAGCAGTCCTCATGCAACAGAAGTGTGCTTAAAGAAGCTCAAAGAACAGCAACCTACCACTGCAAAATGGATCACCAAGCATGGTACAGGAATTGTCCAACTTGAAGAGCTCTGGTACAAGCTGGGAAGGAGAAACAAGCAACATGGGTCATCACAAACAAGCCAACACCTGCCACAACAAAACAACAAGACATAGTACATCAACAGAACCCACCAGGTACAACCACCTCCTATATGCATACCCTCAGAGTTCCCTACCATACAAGAAACCATGAAAACCGGGAGGAAGATGACCTGCAGCCAAACAGCTCCACCGATGAAATACAGCCAAGCAGTTTCACAACAGCCATTACAGACAACATCAACACCAATTCCAGCGCCTCCCAAGACAACACAAAAATCAATCCTCTCTCAACTCACCACTCCACCACCTCAAACTACAGGTGCAGAAGATCGCATGCTGGAGCCTCAGGAACAAAAGTCAGTACAGAAAACTCAGCCATCCAGCTCCACTTTCCAAGGGACAGTTGCAGATCACTCTCCAAAGAATCAGGCCAAAGATTCAGTGAAAAAAACTTCAGCCATCCAGCTCTATTCTCCAAAAGACAGTGACCCTGACAAAAGCAGACCTGAAGGACCTACTGCAAAACTTTGCACTGGCTCTGGCAGGACTCATAAACACCTCAATAGACAAAGAGAAGCTAACTCAAATGTGTGACACTGTACAGTAGTAAACAATATGATAAGTGTCCCAATAACCATCACCCAGACTCAAGCCTCTCCCAGGAGTCCACAGGTCAAATCATGCAACACCCAGAAAGAAAAATCTCTTGTGTAAGCAACAAGAGAGGCTCCACCTTCCCTACAAAAAGCACCTGGCCTTCAGTCAAAACACCAAACAGCTATACAGCAACTAAGCAAAAAGACGCTGCAGGGGCATCAGAACAAGCCGGAGCTTCAGGTAGTCCATGGGGGGGGGGCCTTAGAGCCCTCCAGTGAATGGCCTGTGGTCCCAAAACTGGAGGAGGTAAACAGGCTGTGGGGGCCTTTAATGGGATCAGAAATCAGGTGTGCTCCACCGGAGGGTCTCCGGATCCTCCTGTGGAACATCTGTGGTGTCAGGAGCAAACTCCACCTGTTAAGAGAAGTTGCCATCACTGAAGACATTGATGTTTTTCTTTTACAAGAAACTCTGCTATCTGCAAATTGCCCCATTGGTCTAAAAGGCTACAATGCCCATATATTACCCAGAGTTACTGGTGACACTCAGGGGAGCATTATTTTGGTTAAAGAGCATATCCAGTTCACTCCAAAAAGAGACCCTGTGCATTGTGGTAGAGGTGTTGAGGTACAGGGTATCATCCTGCAACTTTACACTCCACGTTCACTGTGTATAACATATACTATAATTCTAGTGGCCACCTTGATGTGAGTGAGCTACTCCCCTTAGCTGCCACAGAAATTGCATTAATTGGGGGTGACTTCAACTGTCACCATCCTGACCTCCACTCCAGTACTCTAATCAACTGTGATGGAAGGCACCTGGTTGGGGTTCTGGAGTTTACCTCTGGGGTGAGTCTTTTAAACACCGGAGAGCCCACTCACATCTGTGGGGGGTGACTTGGGGTCAATTCCACAGTGGTTTGTTTTGGTTTGTAAGCTCGCAAACGAAAGAATGTTTGTCGTGTAAATGCCTTATGGGTGAATTATTTAATGAATTTGGTGAGTAATCTATACAGTGATCATTATTATCTAACTGTTGGATAGATATTGTGAATGTGGATACTCACCTTTTGGAAAATAATGACGCCTTAAAATTTGGGTTGGTTGGGGAGCTAACAAACCAATACCACTGTGGAATCGATCCGAGATCTCACCTTTGTCTCCTCCACCCTGAAGTGTAATTCAAAGTGGAACACTCATCCTACAATCACCAGCAACCACTTTGCAATGTTCTGCCAGCTGGATGTGACTTCTCTTCCACCACCTCCACCCAACCCACCAAGGTGGAATATGAGAAAGGCTAATTGGGCAGCTTTTCGTCAATCCATAGAAAAACAACTAGAAGGAACCACACCCCCAGAAAACCTCAATCAACATGAGGAATTCCTGACATACACCTTTCATGCTGCTGCAGATGAGGTTATTCCCCGATCTAAACCACCCAAAAAACAACGTAAAGACCACTGATTTTATGATCAACGGGTGAGGGTGTTGAACAATAGACTCAAAGCAGCCTGTAGATTATACAGGCGTCACCCTACGGACACTAACAGAGCATAACTGTGAGAGATTGTTCATCACACTCATCGAGAAAAGAAGAGTATCCAGGAGCAAAAGTGGATTGAGTGATGTCAAAGCATTGACTCTCACACCTCTTTGTCATCTATGTGGAGTAAGCTAAGAGCAGTAGCTGCCCTACCATCCCACAGGAATCCTCAGCAAGAGGCAGAGCACTTGGCATCTTCATTTGCGATGAGATCGAGCTCCACTCAACTACCAGATCCCACCATTCATGCACTCAACAGACTCCAACAAGAAAGAAAAAGAGCAATAGAGCTAGCATGTATGGCTAAGGCTGACACAGATACTCCCATCACTAGTCACAAACTTATTAAGGCTGAGATGAGAAGTAGGGATACTGCTCTTAGAGGAGACCAGGTAACTTATTCTATGATATGGTTTTCCGGCCCACCTGGACATGTTGCTATGCTAAATCTCCTGAACGTATCTTGGACTGCTGGTAGATTGCCTAGGAGATGGAAGCAAACAGTAATATTACCCATTCCTAAACCTAAAGATCCTGGTAACTTCAGACCCATCTCTCTTTTGAGTTGTGTTGGAAAGGTAGCTGAGCAAATAATCCTAAACCGACTTTCCTGGAAAATTGGACCTCTGACTCCTGCTCTCTATGCTTATACAAAAAAAAACAGGGGAACAGCTGAATGTCTTACAACATTCATGCACAAGGTCAGTAGCAAAGGATGTACTGCTCTCTTTCTAGACCTGGAGAAAGCCTTTGAGCTGTAAATCATACCACTATACATGCAGTTCTAGCTCAGAGAGGAGTCGGTAGAAGGCTGCTTACTTGGCTCAAGGATTTCTTTGAGGAAAGGAGTGCATGTGTCAAGTTCCAGGGAAGAGTGTCCGCACTAAAGGCACATGAAAATGGCACACCACAGGGCAGTATCCTTAGTCCCTTCCTGTTTAACATTCTCATGGAGGAGCTTCTCAACTTTCCTCAACAAAACAGAGGTCAGTTCCTCTGCTATGCTGATGATCTTGTCCTTATTGCTGCTGGTCAACATTAGCTTACAAATGCTCAACTCTCACTTGAACTTCTACATGGAAGGTGTGAGCAATTGGGGTTTAAGATTAATCTCCTTAAAACAAAGTCCTTTGGGTAAACATCTACCTGAGCAAAAACTCATCATTTTTGGCACTGAAATTAACTGGGTGGGATGTCACCAGTACCTAGGAATGTTTGTTGACTTTCTGGGCCCATATCACATAGCTGAGAGATCGTGCCTTCACTAGAAACAGAGTAATACATGCAATCACACAGTTTCGGGAGGTGCCAGCTATAATGTTCTTAGAACTTTCTTTACACATGCCATTCAATCTTTAGTGGACTACTCTTCTCCGTGCCTGATATCAATCAGCCAGAATCAGATGAAGAGACTAGAGGTCTTGCAAAACAATGCACATCATGTAATTTTAGGAGCTCCCAAGTGGACCAAGCTTTGCAATCTCCAGCTAGAAGCTAGCTTCCTGCCACTGGATGTACGCATACAACACATTACTACTTGTACAATTGCAAAGATGTCGCATCTTCCCAAGTCTTCTGTTCCAGCAAGGAGATTTGTAGCCACACATATAAGCAACCCAGATCAACTCCCACGACATACCTGGACATATAATGGGGCAAAAGCATTAACTGTAATGAACATCAAGCAAATCCTCACTGACAAAGGAGAGGACGTACAACATCCCAACTACACCATTCCAGCTCCATGGATCACTCCCCCCTTTCAATTCCACAGCTCCTAAGGCACAGTGTCCTCCACTTCATCTATGGCAAGACACTTTAAGATACATGGAAATGATCACACCACCAGATGCCCTCACCTACTACACCGATGGCCCCGTAAGGGAAGTATTGCCTGCGGAGACGTGGGCAGTACTTCAAGGGTTATGGCGTCCCTTCGGCCCCAGCTAATCTTTTTCAGTTCTTCAAGTATCCCTCCATTCCTTTTCTTTCCTTTGCATTTACTGTCCCACCTCTCTATCACCCCTTCCCACTGGTGAGGGCTGGTTATCCAAAAATGACAAATTTGGATCCTCTACCACACCCTAGTCTGGGCCCAGACTTTATTCTCTGTGAATATTAGTTATCCCCCACAGGACTAGAATAAAGATTGTTGTAGGATCTGGTCACTTTCTAGTGGATTTAACGAGATCTGCCCACATGGATTAAAAATCCACGTGAGGTGTACTGCAACCGGAGGCCTTTTTTTTCCCACTGCTGTGTGGACCGCCAGCACACGGGGGTGCATTTCCCTTTGCATGCAGCAGTGTAAACTCCCTCCCCCTTATAGTCCCTTCAGGGCTGGTCTCATGGAAGGTACGGCCCCACTTGTAGCTCTTGTGGTAATGTGGACTTGGGCCCACAGCACTGACTGTGGGATCAAAGCCTTTCCCCCAATCTCCCTGGCGGTTGGAGGCCCCCAGACTCCCTGGTCCAGTAAGCTCTGGTCCCATTTACTTGGGATGTGCTTCGGTAGCCCAGGCATATAGGGCCAGCCCCTCCTTTATTTTAATTTGTTTTATACACTGTGACCAGAGTGTAATGGTACTTGTGTGAGATCAGTGTTACTGTGTGGTGCTGAGACGGTGCCAGTAAATAAGGAAGCTGAGAGAAAGATAAAACAAAATTATTGTAGAATGTGGCACATGTGAGATGGGAAGATAGGGTATCAAATGAGGAGGTGAGGTGTGTTAAATGTGTTAAGGATGTGTAGACTGAGATGGTTTGGGCATGTCAATTGATTGATTGATTCCTTGATGCAACAAGACATCTGGCGGAACAACAGCTAGGGTCATATACCGCCCAACACAAAATTGTCATCCACAACTAACAAAAACATAAACTCCCGATAGGGACAGACAGCATGACTAAATGACACACAAACTAAAAAACACACCATTACTAAAAGAATGTGTCGACTAACTAAAATATATAAAAGAATCAAGACTATAAAAATATCAAAACATCTAAAAACCATAAATATCATAAAATCACAATTTGTGGAGGAGGCCAGTCTCCTCCATATAGGAGAGGGTGTTCCCTCCCACACTACATGCCTCCTCCCCGAGCACCCGGGAGAGACTGTAAGAACCGTCACCCACCCGGTACTCGGAGAGGTGCCTACGAGGCAGGTCCCCAAGGCTGGGACACTCAACAATAAGATGCCGTACTGTCAGAGGGACCAGGCAATCGTCACAGTAGGGAGGGTGAGCCCTCCCCATTAAAAAGCCATGTGTCAATAATGTGTGGCCAATGCAGAGACGGACAAGAGCCGTATCCCACCGGAGGGACAGGCCGCTGTAGCTCCATAAACCTGCCCCTGGCTAGTACAGTGGTAACGCGCCTGCCTCGCATCCGTGAGATCGGCAGATCGAGCCTCGCCCAGGTCCAAGAGTTACAAACTGTTTACTGGGGGGTTACTGCCATGGCTGGGCACCATGGTAGGGAGTTGGGCTTGCCTGGCTGACGTTCAGGAGAGTACCTCATCAGAGGTAGATACCAGAACTAAAACCCTGCAACTTTAACTTTAACTTTTAAACCCAGGCGTTGGCAGATGTCGCAGAGCTTGTTAGCCCCAACGGCGTCCCATCTGTCCTGCCAGCAGGAACAAACGGCAGCATCTATATAGGGTCGAAGGTCCACTGTAGGGACAGGATGACACCTGGCAGAAGGCCAAGAATTGGAGACCAGCAGCCTTAGCCAGGGCGTCAGCCAGTTCATTGCCATCGACACCCACATGGGCCGGGACCCAACAGAAAGTGACTTTGTGGCCACGATGACCCAGGAGGACAAACCACCAGGGAATGTGAAGAGTTAAAATTGCACAAGGCCTGCAAGGCACTACAGGAATCATTAAAAATAGTAAAAGAAGGCTGAGGGAGAGTAAAAATCACTTGGATGGCATATAAAATGGTCAAGAGCTCAGCAGTGAAAAAATTGACATGACAGAAGGGAGCCTGCCACCACGGCAAAAGTCAGGAAAGACAACTCCAGCATCAGACTTTGACCCATCAGTGTACACAGGGAGGGACTCCCTGTGAGTGAAGGCATGTTCTTAAAACAGGGAACGAGCCACTGGAGGAGGAGATTCCTTTTTGTCTGTAAAACAGGTGCAGGGAAAACTTCTGGAAGAAGCCATGGAGCCACCCTGGGGACCCTCACAGGACGAATCTGGAAGTCATCAATGCCCATCTCCTCCATAGCCTTCCTGACCCGGAAGCCAAATGGCCAAGGTGTACGAGAATGTAAAAGGTAGTAATCAGACAAATCAGATGATACCACCAAGGAAGGGAGTTGGGAAGTCGATGTAATCGATGCCAACATCGAATCATCTAGAGGTGGCTCATTAGCGTCCACCAGGAGACTGGGGATTGGGGACAACCTGAATGCTTCAGTTGCCAGACATACCCCACTATGATGAACAGGGTTTAAAACTCTGTGGAAGAGGAGTATACCTCACACCCATAGTTGAGTTGTGACCTAATAAGAATATGGTATTGGCGAAGGAGGGTGGCCCGATCAGCCCCCCAGGTTATATGGCTCAGGACCCTCAACAGATTAAGAGCCTTGAGGCAAGAGACCTTAAGTGTACGTAAGTTGGGAACCCAAGTCAAACATATGTCAAAAAGGAGACCCAAAAAGCGAGTCTCCTCAACATAGCATATCCGATGGCCATACATGAATAAGTCCAGATCGGGGGGGACACCTCGGATGCAGCTGAAGTGCATAGCAACCGTCTTAGCAGGAGAAAATTGAAACCCATGAGAACCAGTCCAACGTGACACCCTGTCAAGGCCAAGCTGCATGCGCCGCTCCACCACTGACATATGGGAGGCAGTAAACCAGACTGCTAGGTCGTCAACGTACAGTAGGATCACACCAATAACGACTTCCAAAATAACGTTGTCAGCAATAACGGCAAGTTAGAATAGATACCCACTTTCTATAATAACGTTTAGATTGTCTCAAATAACGTATACAGTTGACTCTCGAATAACCAGATTTTGAGTAATGCGTTTTTATTTAAAGCTGTGCAATATATAGGGAGGATACGATTAAATAACGCTCTTTGTTGGATATAACGTGGCCACGCTCACCCAATCAGAGCGCAGAGTGAGGAGGGACTCCGAGGGAAAGATGAGTGAAGAGGCAGAGTGGAGTGACGAGTGTTGAAAGTGAAGAGAAATGTACTGTACTGTTACTTTACAAATGTAAATACAATACTTGTATTACAATTCGTATTAAGCATATTAAATGCATATAACAATTTGTATTAAGGTTTTCGCAGACGAATCATGACTGAAATGAGTCGTCGGCATGCTTATTAGTGGTGGAGGTGGTAGGGGGGAAGGGGGGGGGAGATAGCGTGTGATATTATTTGTTTACATTTGATTAGCCGTACGCTGGTGTTTCCTTCTCCTTTCTCTGCCCGAGAAATAACTTCTTTCTTTATGTGGAAGGATATGATCTTCTGTTTTGTATATGCACCACCTGACATGATTGAGTGTTGAAGTTGGTGGTTAACTCGTACAGTTATTACTAAAAACGAGCGAGTCACACACAAGGTGACAAGGCACGGAAGGCCTATATTCCCTTGACCTTGGGCTAGGGTGAATGGAGACTGAGTGGGGGGGGGAAGGAGTGTGGGAGAAGTGGTGGGAACCATTGTCCAGGAACGCACCTCCCACTATTATCATTGTTACTTATGGGGAAATTAAGTTTAAATAACGGTACGTCTCCAGGAACGTTACTAACGTGCATACTCGCTTCAGGAAAAGGAAAATGTTGTTACAATGGTGGAGAGTGGTGTAAGGACTGAGTACATAATATTATGTCATAGTAGCAGTCCGTCATTGCCACGGATCAATCATCACACTAAGCCACTTTTTAACTTCTTTAAAGTGATTATTGTATTAAGTTTGACACTGTGATAATTACCAGTAGTGATAGGAGAGCCTCAAATGGGAAAGGTGGGTCAAAATCCTGGGGTGGCGGCACCAATTAACCCTATATACATGTACATGTATTTCAATGTCACGCAAATAACGTTTTCGCAAATAACGGTGTTTTTCAGGCACTAATTAGGCGTTATTGGTGTGATCCTACTGTACATCAAGTTGGCTATACCGTCTGGAAGGGATGAGGCAATGGCATTAATTGCTACTGCAAACAATGTGACACTGAGGACGCTTCCTTGGGGGACACCCTCTTCCTGTCCAACAGTTGCTGAGAGGGTTGTACCAACCCTTACAGAAAAACTGCGACCATTGAGAAACTATTTAAGAAAGCGTGGAAGGCGACCTCGCAGGTCATATACATGGAGTTGCAGCAGGATGCCATATTGTCATGTAGTATTAAAGGCTTACTCTAAGTCAAAGAATACACAGACAAGGTGTTGATGTCGTGCAAAGGTCTCACATGCAGCAGCTTCCAACGATGTTTACGAAAACCCGACTGGGACGGAGACAGAAAATCACCCCGTTCCAAGAAGTATACCAGTCTGACATTCACCATCTTCTCAAATAGTTTACATAGACAGGAGGTCAAGGCAATTGGTCGGTAATTGAGGGCAACACTAGAGTCTTTGCCCGGCTTGGGGAAAGGAAGGATGGTAGCAACCCTCCACCCAGAAGGGAAGACACCCTCCACCCAGATTCTGTTATATATAGCTAAGAGAAATGAGATTGCCTCCTCACCCAAGTGTTGTAACATTGCTTATGGTATGTTGTCTGGCCCAGGAGAAGTGTCCCCACAGAGAGAGAGCAGAATGCAGGTCTCTCAGCGTGAATATATGGTTATAACTTTCATTCTCGTTTCCTGAGAAATCCAGGGCAGTGCACTCCTTGGCTCTTAACTCATGTCTCACAGCCAGAGGTCGAGAGTCACGGCTGGAGACTCTAGCAAAAGCCTCCGCCAAGGTATTGGCCACTGTCAAACTATCCATAAGCTTAACTCTATTAACCTTAAGTACAGTTGGAGAACTAGGAGAAAACTTCCCTGCCATCTTACAGACTTTCCTGAATGCTTGGGTGAGTGGAGTTTTACTATTAATTGAAGACACATAGGCCTTCCAAGATACACGTCGTGCCTCTTTTACAATTCATCTAGCCTGGGCCCTTGCCCTGTCAGAAGTCCTCTAAAAGAGTTGGGTCCTCATGTTTGCGACGATGGTGAGAGAAAGCAGCGTGCTTCTCCCGCACAGCAGTGGTGCAGACTGGTGACCACCAAGGGACAGGACGTTTGGGAAAGTAGCCAGAAGTTTTAGGGATAGAGTTGAGAGCGGCAGAGTGGAGTACATCAGTGAAATATGTTACAGCCTCATCAGAGCTACCAAAATCGGCTACTGAAGAGACCGAAGAAGTTAGCTCTCTAAAAAACTGCCAGTCAGCCTTCTCTAATTTCCACCTAGGAAGACGAGACTGAGGTTCGTACTTGTTACCTTCTAAAAGTATAGGGAAATGGTCACTACCATATAAATCTGGCAACACTCTCCAAGTAAAATCTAACAGAGCACTGGGTGAGCAAAGGGAAATGTCAATGGCGGTAAAAGTCCCAGTTGGGCTGTTAAAATGTGTCACATCTCCCGTATTTAAAACCCCTAATCCCTCATCCTCAATAAAAGAAGCTAATAAAACACCCCTGGGGTTGACCGAACTATCACCCCACAGAGGATGACGCCCATTAAAATCACCCAATAAAATAAAAGGAGAGGGAAGGTCCCTCACAAGACGGTTGAGATCACCTCTCTCTACTGTAACACTGGGAGGAAGGTATAGACTGCACACAGTGTAGGGGCGGTCCATAAAAACCTCAACAGCAACAGCCTGGAGCGGTGTGTCAAGCTCCAGGCTCGTGCATGGAATATCTTGATGAACTAGGATGGCAGAGCCACCATGGTGACCCTGCCCTTCAAATGAATTGGAATAAAATGCAGTGAATGCTGGAGGACTGGCAGGAATGTAGTCCCCAAGCATTGTCTCTTGAAGAGAAACACATGCAGAAGAGAAACTAGAGAGAAGAATGCGAAGTTCTTCCCAAGAACGCACACAAGCCACAGCAATTCTACTGAAGGACCTTGAACAGTGTTACTTTGGTCCTGGTTTTTAGGAAGTCTCACAGAAGTACTCCCCACTACCACCTCGACCTGAGGGTTTACTCAAATGATACATTTTGTCTAATCCTGGGCCACTAGAAGAGCAAACCCGAGGAGTAGTATTTGGGGCAGTAATTAGGACCCGTACACAAGTCCCTGAAGCATCTGATATGTTGGAAGAAGATGAAGGTATATGAGCAGGGATATTCTTAGAAGCATTTACATTGGTATTGTCCTGTGCAGCAGTGGTATCACTGACACAGGCAGATACATCAACATCCATAATACAGGTGGTAGAATCACTCCGCTGTTCAAGCGAAGGAGAAACTGAATCTTTTGAAGTCATAAAATGTGTGGCATCCGCATTAACTTCACGCACCTCTGATGGTCCTGAAGGAAGCTTGCAAGGAGGAACTTCTGTTGAATCAAGAGATTCAGCTGAGCCACGAGAAAGCTTCTGGTGAAAGTGAGAGGAAATTATGGATGAGTTCACAGAGATGGTTGCTTTATAAGGAACATATATGGAGTCAAGTGCCTCAGAGGAACCATGAAGGTCATTTAGGTGACTTAAGTTTCCTTTTTGGAGAGCGTGTGGCAGTGTGAACCTCTACCACATGGACACCTTTAGCTAAAGTCTGAGAATTGTCATCAGTTGAAGGGTTAAAGGTTAAAGGTGCCAGCGAGTGGCAGTCACTGGGACAGAGTGTAGCACACCAGAATGAGTGTCTGATAAGGTTTACAAGACAGAGAAGCTATTATGTAGTGTAACCTTAGAAACGCTCTCACTAGAGCATAAAGCTGCTGCCTCTTGAGAGGGTTGAGAGGGTGCTGCAACTGATTTAGGGCGAAGGGGTGTATGTCTTCACACCACCATCCTTCTGTTGCCTGAAGTTGAGTTGCCGTAAGGGGTGAACATCTCTGCAGTAAAAGCAATAACTCTCTGACCGACATTCAGAAATAAGATGTGCGTCAGAAGCAGAACAATTACCACACCGGGAACGGTTGTTGCAGTTCCTCCTCCCATGACCAAACTCATAACAACAGAAACACTGTAAGGGACGCTCAACAAAAGGCTTCACCTCAAAAGAGGTGGGGTTAATGTTAATGCGATCTGGGATAGGCGAACCATAAAAAGTGAGGATGATCATATTTTTACTGTCTTTCATCTTTGTTACTCGTTGGACATTGTCTGGGCACATAGCGAGAATGTCCTCTTCTGAGAATTCGTACAAGTCTTCATTATATATACGCCCCTTGCTATAATTAAATGTTTGATGTGGTTTGATAGATTCAAATATGCTATCAGAAGGACAGGGGAGATTGAGGAGCATCATGGCCTGAGTAAGATCTTTGGCTGATTAAAACGCCCTTACCATATTTCTTTATGTGGCCCATTGGTAGTACTCCAATTTCTTTCTCCAGATACCGGGAAGCATGGATAAGGTTACTACGTCCCTCCCTGTCATAAGCCACAAACCAAAAAGGTGTAGGAACCCGACGTTCCTTTGGGACATTCTCTATAGAGTCATCAAAGATGTTAGGACAGTAGTCATTGTCACTGTCAACTACATTGGTGGACCACATCATCTGAACTTTACAGTCAGAGAATCTTTTGCCTCAAATGCTGCTTTGGCAGCAGCATTTGTATTGAATGTAATATAGCATCGATTAGATCTACAATCACAGTCATAAGTGATTCGGATACGAAGGACTACTTCTCTGACACAACATCTGACCTGCTGAGTCTACTCTAATTTGCAGCTCTCTGCACATTACCACAACCAGTTTGTGACATCTCGAGGGCCTGGTTGACCACTGCTCGAGAAAGAGATTTGGGCTTTAAGTTTTCCATATATTATTAATTTAATATTGCTGGCCCCAGGAGTCAAGAGTTACTACCAACCGGGCAGATAAGAGCATATGAGCTACAAGTACAAGTACCAGGGAGAAGACCAAGGAAAACCTGTAAGTGTTGTGTGGAGGAGGAGGAGGAGGAGGTGAGAACACTGAATATTGAAGTGGAAAGTGTGTATGACTGCTGGGAGTGGGAGAAACTTATAGCTCTTTAAGCCCTGTAAAGGAATTGGGATGATGATGATGATGTCTGTCAACAAACTATAACTATTGATAGAAGGACAATAATAATAAAATTATTGTCTGTCTGTCAACAAATTATAACCTTTGGTTAATTTACTTTGTTATAGCTACCTCACAAATAGACATACTGTAACAGTTTCATGTGTGGATAACAATACCTCCTGAGTAGTCTGGCCCTGGGTTCCACAACATGATGTTTCCTCTATATACGATCTTGGCTTCAGGTTCTCATACCTGTAAATAGAACAAAGTCAATATTATTCTGGCTTTGGAGGAACTATCACAATAAGAATAAAATATGGATAAGGCTTAAAATAGTTTTCTTTGTTTAGTTTAATACTAAGGACTCCACTTTATATATCAAATATTTCCTATATATAATAACCAACCATGGGAATCTCCCCTTATGATGAGCCATACAAATATATATTATCAAATTGCTTCATATTTTGGTTGATGGTTGTTTTTGCTTTATGAAGTCATTATTTTATCAGTGTGACTGTACATGTTGACTAAGTCCAGGTCTTTAGGTCCAGGTAGTCTGCCCCAGTTATATCTCTGTAGTGTGCCTGTCTGTCCTGGGCCATATTAGGTTAGGTCCCTGTAGTCTTCCTCAATCATGTCTCTGTAGTCTGCCCTGGTCCAGATTAAGTTAGGTTAGGTCCTTGTAGTCTTCCTCAATCATGTCTCTGTAGTCTGACCTGGTCCAGTTTAGGTCAGGTTTGGTCCTGGTAGTCTGTCCTGTTGATCCAGATTAGGTTAGGTTAGTTAAAGTCAGAATAACTCTAAAACATATAAATATTAACTTTTTAATGTCTTTGTTTATTAGTTTCTTCCTTCAATCCAACCTCTTGTTGGGGATCAATTAAACATACTGTAGTCAATATACATTAAACATACTGTAGTCAATATACATTAAACATACTGTAGTCAATATACATTAAACATACTGTAGTCAATATACATTAAACATACTGTAGTCAATAGACATTAAACATACTGTAGTCAATAGACATTAAACATACTGTAGTCAATAGACATTAAACATACTGTAGTCAATAGACATTAAACATACTGTAGTCAATAGACATTAAACATACTGTAGTCAATAGACATTGGTGTACTTATAATTTTGGTAAATGTACAGAAGTGCTGTGTTCACTATATTGTATATTTAAATATCATTACCCACTAGTTTGGACCATTCTAAGACACTTTTCATCTATGGTGTTTCTCTCGGAGATATATACCATTACACAAACATAACTTGGAAATTAGTCTGATCTATCCTAAACCACAGCAGACTACCAGGATCTAACCTGGGCAAACTACCGGGATATAACCGGTGTAAACTATCATAAAGTGACCGGGGCAAATTACCGGGACCTAGCCGGATGTGGTAACACTGTGGGGCCTAGCCAAGAACACAGTACCGGTACTTCTGTAATAATACTGTAATATAATTTTAAACAAATAACAACAGGGAATGATGAATTACCGGTAAATATTGAATGAATTACCATTATTGCGTATGGTTTTTCTACCTACATTACCCACTAATTTAGACCATTCTAAGATTATTTTCTTCTATGGTATTTCCTCCACAAATGCCCAATTTCCAAGATATTCAAATGGGGCATTTTGAAATTAGCCTGACCTTACCTGACCTGACCTTACCTAACCTAGACCGCATCAGACTACCAGGACCTAACCCGGGTAAACTACCAGGAAATAACCATGATAAAGTACAATAAATGACTGGGGCCAAAAAAATGGGATTCAGCCGGATCTGGCAACACTGCTGCAAAACGGTAATTCTTTCCATAAATACTGGATTACCTCCCCATAATAATAATAATAATAATGCGTTGTTGTGAGTTGTCTACTATAATAACCAGGGCTGCCCAGGAGAATGACTTTTTCTATTAATTACACACTAATTAACATTATCATTATAATATAAAATACAATATACAAGTGTTATGGTAGTGTGTACATAAAAAGAAATGACTTAGGTTTACTATACTTCCCTAACTTCAGCATCAGAATAATTTCCCTATTTGTCTCAATAATTCCCCATTTACTCTTGTCAGATAAATAGTTGTGCATTTACCATCTTCTAATTTTTTTTATTTTTTTTTAATAATTTCCCTGTGTGGACTTCAAAATTCCCCAAAACAGAGAAATTTCCCTGCACCTGACAACACTGTGACTGATTGTGACAGGCAACATAACATACATAATTATAACAATGCAGCTCTAATATCTAACAATGACATAACATAGGTACAGTTACCCAAGGAAAGACTGCAACCAAATTTGCTGGTGTGTAGCAATGTCTGGCAGGTGCTCCATAATAAACACTTGTATTTTATCAATGGATCACTCAGAACCTACAACCTTTGTATGGATGGATGTTGTAGGTTTAAGTGATCCATTGATAAAATACGAGTGTTTACTTTGGAGCACCTGCCAGATATTGCCACACACCAGTAAATTTGGTTGCAGTCTTTCCTTGGGCAACTGTACATATTATAACAATGCTGTTCTAAGGTGTAATACAATAATGTAACGTAAAAATTCAGCTCCAAGGTGTAACACAATAACACGTTATTGTGTATACAGTATAGATAAAGTACCGGTATTATCATTGTGAAAGAGGATATTATTAAGTATAATTAAATAAGGTAATAATACAGTACTGTACCTTGGTTTGGGAGATATAAATATAACTTGTAGGATATCTGGCCGAGTGTTGATTTCTGAATGTAACCGATTACTTTCACAATATTCTCGTTACAGTTGACGATAGGTATATATACAGTCTGTAGTCTATCCTGGTATATATACAGTCTGTAGTCTATCCTGGTATATATACAGTCTGTAGTCTATCCTGGTATATATACAGTCTGTAGTCTATCCTGGTATATATACAGTCTGTAGTCTATCCTGGTATATATACAGTCTGTAGTCTATCCTGGTCATCATCAGGTTTGGCAAAGTCTGAAATAATAAAGTGTCATTAATATGGGAGGCAATTCGGTGTTGGTAAATTTGGAGTTAACGTAACTGAATCTTCCAAACTTTTCCAAGCAACAGAACACCATTATTTTTGCTATTCTGGTGCTGTTTCCTAACTAACCTATTGTACTGTAGAGGAATCAAGGCACTCCAATGTAACCAAAGTGAATGACCTCCTTAATATAGTGGGTCAGGTTAGGTCATAATAACATGTTGACTTAGTTAGGTCTATAATAATCTATCTTGGTTCTGGTTAGGTTAGGTTAGGTTACAACAAGTTATATATTATTACTTAGTTAGGTCTATAATAATATAATCTATCTTGGTTCTGGTTAGGTTAGGTTAGGTCACAACAGGTTATATATTATTACTTAGTTAGGTCGATATACTGTAATATAATCTATCTTGGTTTTGGTTACATTATTATAGGTCAGTTCAGGTTATATATTATTAAAATAAACAGAGGAATTATTTGGCATTAAGGCAAGCATGGAAATGGTTGACAGGAAAACAGAAAAAAGGAGAAAGATCAGATTACTATATAAAGTAAAGTTATATAATATTTGAGGAAAAAGGCAGGAATGACACAAAATGTACATGACGAATAGGAGAGAGAACATTGAGGATTAATATTAACAATTTATAAAACATAAATATACTGTAGTATCTATCTATTATAATTGTTGTTGTTTTTATCTTTAATTTACTGTTAACTTTCCATGTGTGTTGTCTTTGTATGGGTATATCTGCATAAAAGGTCCATGTAGCCAACATTTACAATTTGTGTATATTTTACAAAGGGACAATGTAATATGTTTATGTGTAATGAATTTAAGAGGAGGTTGCATTTATTTTTGGTATAATAGCATATAGAAAATTTCAGCTGTCCAGAACCTAAGTTCAGTGTTTTCCTGCCATTGTAAACATTGGACAGTCCCAGTAGTCTGCCCAGGTTAGGTCCCGGTAGTCTGCTCAGGTTAGGTCCCAGTAGTCTTCTTTGGTCCTGGTTAGGTTAGGTCACTTGTTAGGTTGTTACTTGTTGTTGTATATTTTCTGTCCCGTTCCACCAGTAACTAGTGCTACACAGGACCTCCTTCAATATTATTAAACACTTGTAATATTCATATCAGGGCCTCCTTCAATATTATTAAACACTTGTAATATTCATATCAGGACCTCCTTCAATATTATTAAACACTTGTAATATTCATATCAGGGCCTCCTTCAATATTATTAAACACTTGTAATATTCATATCATCCGTGTCGTAACATTCAGCCAACAGATGTGTTTTCAGTCTTTTCTTAAAAATGGTACAATTTTCACTTCTCTGGACATTTATTGGCAATCCATTAAATGTTCAGTAAACAAAAGTGATCTCCTCACAATATTGTGGGCAACAATTAATACAACAAATATAAATCTGTATGATAATGTATAAAATGTATTGTGGGCAACAATTAATACAACAAATATAAATCTGTATGAAAATGTATAAAATGTATTGTGGGCAACAATTAATATAACAAATATAAATCTGTATGATAATGTATAATGAATAATCCAGGTGGACTTAAACCTAAACCTCTTATGTAGAATTACCCAATGTTTAATACAAATGTTTAATTCATTTAACAATATAACTTAAGTACCAATACCGGTACTGTATATAATAAATATATATTATGTATTATTTATGTTTTTGTTTAATATAATGATAATAATACTTTTTATTTAATTCATTTGACAATATTCCTTTAAATATCAGTACTGTATAATTATAATAAATATATATTATGTATGTTTTTGTTAATATAATGATAACACTACTTTTTGTTTAATTAATTCATTTGATAATATTCCTTTAAATATAAGTACGTTACTGTATAATTATAATGAATATTATATTATGTAACTTAGTTGAAGTTAGTTAGTCAAGGTGTGTGTGTGTGTGTGTGTCTGAGAAGCCTTGTTATATATTATATATTCACTATTATATTAATTACTAGTGATATAAGCCAAAGTAATAATTACAACTCATTATTCATTAACATTATTATATAACAACTTTTCTCTTAAAATATATATAAGGAATTTATATTGAAGTTGTGTATATTATATTTTGTTATGTGGTGTATCTCAGTAAAGTATAATGAAGACTGATAAGTGATTAAAAACTATTATTCTAACTTGTTATTGACTTACTATTTGTGTTGTTAAATGGCGGTGAACTTCAGAGGGACTGCAAGCCTAATATGGTTTTCCCACCAATGACCAAAGAGGCCTTATTTATTTCATATTAATACATTTTATTATGATTGCAATATTTATGTAATCATAGTTTCATTGCAGAGGGATAATGTAAAGAAATGGTAAGACTTGCAGATAACATGTCGGGAGTTTACCAAACCTCCAAACGATATTAATTAATCCATATTATTTATAGGGGCCTGCTGGTATTATTATTCTGCATTGAAAATATGATTCAATGTACGTTATAGAACATCACATAAATATTGTAATTATGATAACATTTATTAATATGAAATATATAAGACTTCTTTGGTGGGAAAACAATATTAGGCTTGCAGTCCCTCTGAAGTTCACCGCCATATGACAACACAAGTTAAAATAAGTTTTTATCAGTCTTCATTATACTTTACTAAGATCACAAACTAAATACACCAGACAACAAAATATAATATACACAACTTTAATATATAATAATATACCTTATATAGATTTTAGATGGAAGTTGCAAGATAAATTTTGGTGGATAATGATGTTGCAACTTGTGATTATTATGCTAATGAATAATTAGTTATTATTGTTACTTTGGCTTATAATTATATTATTATAATTTATTATCATATATATCATCATATTTCAAATAACATAGACCACAATATTAATATTTTAAATCAAAGCAAATGATAAAATACGTCATTAGAAAATGGGAATAATTTTTGGTAGATAATTAATGGTGTTACAACTTGTTGATTATGCTAATGAATATTGAGTAATTATTACTTTGACTTACTTAATTTTCAAATAACAATTATAATTGAATTAGTATATTATTTCAATACAAATTAACATATTTGACACTGATCTATATATATAATGTAATATAATATAATATTATCATATTTTTGGAACAATGTCATATTGACCAATCACAGTCCCTCATTCAAACTCTTGAACCTCATTGGTCAGACGATGAATTATGAAAATTTAAAATGAAAATCCTTGCATCTGATTGGTTGTGGAGGAAATATGAAATTTCAAATACTTCAAGTTGATTGGTTGCTACGTGACAGATGACCGAGTCATGTGTTGCTCTCAAGGGTATAAAAGGAAGTGTGCAGGGTGCATTGCCTCAGTATATACTACAACTCTGATATGGTAAGACGTACACTAATGTACTCCCATAAACCCTACCACCATTTGACAACACAAACCAACATTAACAGGTAAGTCCATATAACTATTATTAAATTACTAATTAAAACAATTTGATATAATAATATAACAAGAATTAATTGAAAATAAGAAATAAATTAATGAAAGTATTGATTGAATATTACTAATAATATGTCGTGTTTTTGTTGTCAGATACGGCTTTGCTCCAAGCCCGCTTGATGCCCCAAGCCGACGCTTGGACAACAAAAATAGGACATATGTGTTAATATTATTTGTTTATTGTGAGAAGTTTGATCTCTATCATAATATAATGTTATTAATTGTAATACACAGTACAATAAACAATTAATGTACCGGTATTTGTTATATAAAACTATATCAAAATGTATATTATATTTACCATGTATTTTTGTTGTCCAAGCGACACGAAGCTCGCTTACTTTTCACCAAAGGAGTTTGCTCTGTACTGTTTTTGTTGGACGTTTGATACCAAGCGGTGCCAAGCGGAAGCAAGCCGTCTTCCACATTTTTTCAACCCAGTGTTCGGGAACAATCTTGGTGCCGCTGGCCTCACTTTGGGTCACATGACAATAACAATATGGCCCACACGTAATTGAAATTTGCTAATAATAATAATAATAATAATAATAAATCATTAATTTATTAAGTGATTATTGCATGTAACTTGTTATTAGTGCTAAATAAACCAAAATAATGCTGTAATAAGATGTAATATTATTTAACGAGGTATAGGCTGCTTTAGATAGTTATATATTACAGGTAAGACAAAGAAAAGGATTATTTATTATTTATATAATTATTTATGTAATCAAACTTACAGTATTTTACCTTCTGTAAGCCAGTTGTTCTGGTCCATGTAATCTGCGACAATATTGAACGAGGCCAATAGTTACACCTTATATTCTTATAAAAAAAAAATATATATATATATATATATATATATATATATATATCATCAATGTATATTAAAAATTGCAGCCTTTTCAAACTTTCAAAAAATTCAATTTTTACGATTCCAAGATATAATGTGGCATCTTCACTACTCCCCAGAGATTTGGCAGAGAGGTAGGTAGGTAAGATGTAGGTGGTAGGTAGGTTTTATGTGGGTGGTAGGTGGGTAAGATGTGGGTGGGTGGGTGGTAGTTAAGATGTGGGTGGAAGGTAGGTAGGTAGGTAAGATGTGGGTGGTAGGTAGGTAGTGAAGATGTCAATAATTATATGGGTGGGTGGTAGTTAAGATGTGGGTGGAAGGTAGGTAGGTAGGTAAGATGTGGGTGGTAGGTATAGGTAGTGAAGATGTCAATGATTATATGGGTGGGTGGTAGTTAAGATGTGGGTGGGTGGTAGTTAAGATGTGGGTGGTAGGTAGGTAGGTAGGTAAGATATGAGTGGTAGGTAGGTAGTGAAGATGTCAATAATTATATGGGTGGGTGGTAGTTAAGATGTGGGTGGAAGGTAGGTAGGTAGGTAAGATGTGGGTGGTAGGTAGGTAGTGAAGATGTCAATAATTATATGGGTGGGTGGGAGTTAAGATGTAGGTGGTAGGTAGGTAGTGAAGATGTCAATAATTATATGGGTGGGTGGTAGTTAAGATGTGGGTGGTAGGTAGGTAGGTAGGTAAGATGTGGGTGGTAGGTAGGTAGTGAAGATGTGGGTGGTAGGTAGGTAGTGAAGATGTCAATAATTATATGGGTGGGTGGGAGTTAAGATGTGGGTGGTAGGTAGGTAGTGAAGATGTCAATAATTATATGGGTGGGTGGTAGTTAAGATGTGGGTGGTAGGTAGGTAGGTAGGTAAGATGTGGGTGGTAGGTAGGTAGTGAAGATGTCAATAATTATATGGGTGGGTGGGAGTTAAGATGTGGGTGGTAGGTAGGTAGGTAGGTAAGATGTGGGTGGTAGGTAGGTAGTGAAGATTGTAGCAGGCAGGCAACCTTTATGTTTATGTATAACATTGTTCATATTCCAGGTTGTCTACAGATATCGTCACATGCTCATATTTCAGGTTCACTCTAAAAACTTGATATACAAATGTAAGCTGAATCAATAAACAGGCTAGACCAGACAAGAACAAACTTATTTGTCATTGCCCCCGTAGTGAAGATACCAAACATCTTCACTACAACGTAACCAATGTTATTTGTCATTAACCCCGTAGTGAAGATACCAGACATCTTCACTACAACGTAACTAACGTTACATTGGTGACCCCGGGGTGAACATTTATAACACGAGGTTACATGTAGTGAAGATGTTGGTCATCTTCACTTTGAGGGTCAATGGCAAACAAATATATGGCAAATAATTATATGGGTGGGTGGTAGTTAAGATGTGGGTGGTAGGTAGGTAAGATGTCAATAATTATATGGGTGGGTGGTAGTTAAGATGTGGGTGGTAGGTAGGTAGTGAAGATGTCAATAATTATATGGGTGGGTGGTAGTTAAGATGTGGGTGGTAGGCCTAGGTAGGTAAGATGTCAATAATTATATGGGTGGGTGGTAGTTAAGATGTGGGTGGTAGGTAGGTAGTGAAGATGTCAATAATTATATGGGTGGGTGGTAGTTAAGATGTGGGTGGTAGGTAGGTAGGTAGGTAAGATGTGGGTGGTAGGTAGGTAGGTAGGTAGGTAGTGAACAGAAATAAAAATAATTATAAAAATAATAATCATAAAAAAATCATAATGATAATAAAAATTATAATAATAATCATAAAAAAATCATAATGATAATAAAAATGATGATAAAAGTAAAAAAAAAAAAGGAAAAAAAAAAAAGGAAAAAAAAAAAAAGTAAATTTTTTTTTTAATAAAAGTAAAAAAAAAATAATAAAAGTAAAAAATAAATAAATAATAAAAGTAAAAAAAAAAATAAGGTAAAAAATATAATAATAAAAGTAAAAAAAAAAAAAAAAAGTAAAAAAAAAAATAATAAAAATGAAAAAAAAAAAAAGTATAAAAAAAAATAATAAAAGTAAAAAAAAAAATAATAAAAGTAAAAAAAAAAATAATAAAAGTAAAAAAAATAAATAATAAAATTAAAAAAAAAAAATAATAAAATTTAAAAAAAAATAATAATAAAATAAAAAAAAAATAATAATAAAATTAAAAAAAAATAATAAAAGTAAAAAAAAAAGAAAAAAAGTAAAAAAAAAAAAAAAAAAAAGTAAAAAAAAAAAAGTAAAAAAAAATAATAAAAGTAAAAAAAAAAAAAAAAAGTAAAAAAAAAAATAATAAAGGTAAAAAAATAAATAATAAAAGTAAAAAAAAAAAAAAGTAAAAAAAAAAAAAAAAAAAAAGTAAAAAAAAAATAATATAAGTAAAAAAAAAAAAAAAAAAGTAAAAAAAAAAAAAATAAAAGTAAAAAAAAGAATAATAAAAGTAAAATAAATAAAAAGAAAGTAAAAAAAAAATATTAAAAGTAAAAAAAAATAAATATAAAAGTAAAAAAAAAAAAAAAAAAATTAAAAAAAAATTGTAATAAAAGTAAAAAAAAAATAGTAAAAAAAAAAGTAGAAAAAAAAATAAAAGTAAAAAAAATAAATAATAAAAGTAAAAAAAAAAAATAATAGAAGTAAAAACAAAAATAATAAAAGTAAAAAAAAAAAAATAATAAAAGTAAAAAAAAAAAAATAAAAGTAAAAAAAAAAAAAGTAAAAAAAAAAAGTAAAAAAAAAAAATAATAAAAGTAAAAAATAAAATTTTATAAAAGTAAAAAAAAAAATAATAAAAGTAAAAAAAAAATAATAAAAGTAAAAAAAATAAATAATAAAAGTAAAAAAAAAAAAAAAAGTAAAAAAAAAAAAAAAGTGAAAAAAAAGTAAAAAAAAAAAAAAAAAGTAAAAAAAAAAAAAGTAAAATAAAAAAAAATAAAAGAAAAAAAAATAATAATAAAAGTAAAAAAAATATATAATAAAAGTAAAAAAAAAAAAAAATAAAATAAAAAAAAAAAAAAAGTAAAAAAAAAAAAAAAAAAAAAAAAAAAAAGTAACAAAAAATAATAAAAGTAAAAAAAAAAAAAAAAAGTAAAAAAAAAAAATAATAAAAGTAAAAAAAATAATAACAGTAAAAAAAAAATAATAAAAGTAAAAAAAAAAAAGTAAAAAAAAAAATAATAAAAGTAAAAAAAATAAATAATAAAAGTAAAAAAAAATAATAAAAGTAAAAAAAAATAATTATAAAAGTAAAAAAAAAAAAAAAAAAAGTAAAAAAAAAGTAAAAAAAAAAATAAAAAAAAAAGTAAAAAAAATAAAAAAAAAGTAAAAAAAAATAATAAAAGTAAAAAAAAATAATTATAAAAGTAAAAAAAAAAAAAAATAAAAAAAAAAATAATAATAATAGAAGTAAAAACAAAAATAATAAAAGTAAAAACAAAAAAATAATAAAAGTAAAAACAAAAATAATAAAAGTAAAAAAAAAAAAAGTAAAAAAAAAAATAATAATAAAAGTAAAAAATAAAATTTTATAAAAGTAAAAAAAAAAAATAATAAAAGTAAAAAAAAAATAATGAAAGTAAAAAAAAAAAATAATAAAAGTAAAAAAAAAAAAAAAAAAGTAAAAAAAATAAAAAAAAGTGAAAAAAAAGTAAAAAAAAAATAATAAAAGTAAAAAAAAAAAAAAGTAAAATAAAAAAAAATAAAAGTAAAAAATAATAATAATAAAAGTAAAAAAAATATATAATAAAAGTAAAAAAAAAATAATAAAATTTAAAAAAAAAAAAAAAAGTAAAAAAAAAAAAAAAAAGTAAAAAAAAAAAGTAACAAAAAATAATAAAAGTAAAAAAAATAAAAAATAAAAAGTAAAAAAAAAATAATAAAAGTAAAAAAAATAATAACAGTAAAAAAAAAATAATAAAAGTAAAAAAAAAAAAGTAAAAAAAAAAATAATAAAAGTAAAAAAAATAAATAATAAAAGTAAAAAAAAATAATAAATGTAAAAAAAAATAATTATAAAAGTAAAAAAAAAAAAAAAAAGTAAAAAAAAAAGTAAAAAATAAAATAAAAAAAAAGTAAAAAAAATAAAAAAAAAGTAAAAAAAAATAATAAAAGTAAAAAAAAAAATTATAAAAGTAAAAAAAAAAAAAAAAAAAAAAAAATAATAATAATAGAAGTAAAAACAAAAATAATAAAAGTAAAAACAAAAAATAATAAAAGTAAAAACAAAAATAATAAAAGTAAAAAAAAAAAAAGTAAAAAAAAAAAAGTAAAAAAAAAATAATAATAAAAGTAAAAAATAAAATTTTATAAAAGTAAAAAAAAAATAATAAAAGTAAAAAAAAAAAAAAAAGTGAAAAAAAAGTAAAAAAAAAAATAATAAAAGTAAAAAAAAAAAGTAAAATAAAAAAAAAAAAAGTAAAAAAAAATAATAATAAAAGTAAAAAAAATAAATAATAAAAGTAAAAAAAAAAAATAATAAAATTAAAAAAAAAAAATAATAAAAGTAAAAAAAAAAAAAAGTAAAAAAAAAATAATAAAAGTAAAAAAAAAAAAAGTAAAAAAAAAAATAATAAAAGTAAAAAAAAAAGTAAAAAAAAATAGTAAAAGTAAAAAAAAAAAAAAAAAAAAAGTAAAAAAAATAATAATAAATGTAAAAAAAATAATAACAGTAAAAGAAAAATAATAAAAGTAAAAAAAAAAAAAAAAAGTAAAAAAAAAATAATAAAAGTAAAAAAAATAAATAATAAAAGTAAAAAAAAATAATAAAAGTAAAAATAATAATAATAAAAGTAAAAATAAAAAAAAAAAGTAAAAAAAAAGTAATAAAAAAAAAAAAAAATGTGAAAAAAAAAGTAAAAAAAAAATAATAAAAGTAAAAAAAAAAAAAAGTAAAATAAAAAAAAATAAAAGTAAAAAAAAATAATAATAAAAGTAAAAAAAAATATATAATAAAAGTAAAAAAAAAAAATAATAAAATTTAAAAAAAATAATAAAAGTAAAAAAAAAAAAAAGTAAAAAAAAAAAATAATAAAAGTAAAAAAAAAAGTAAAAAAAAAAATAGTAAAAGTAAAAAAAAAAAAAAAAAAAGTAAAAAAAATAATAATAAATGTAAAAAAAATAATAACAGTAAAAGAAAAATAATAAAAGTAAAAAAAAAAAAAAAAAGTAAAAAAAAATAATAAAAGTAAAAAAAATAAATAATAAAAGTAAAAAAAAATAATAAAAGTAAAAAAAAATAATAATAAAAGTAAAAAAAAAAAAAAAGTAAAAAAAAAAAGTAATAAAAAAAAAAGTGAAAAAAAAGTAAAAAAAAAATAATAAAAGTAAAAAAAAAAAAAGTAAAATAAAAAAAAATAAAAGTAAAAAAAAATAATAATAAAAGTAAAAAAATATATATAATAAAAGTAAGAAAGAATAAATCATAAAATTAAAAAAAAAAATAATAAAAGTAAAAAAAAAAAAAAAGTAAAAAAAAAATAATATAAGTAAAAAAAAAAGTAAAAAAAAAATAGTAAAAGTAAAAAAATAAATAAAAAAAAGTAAAAAAAATAATAATAAATGTAAAAAAAATAATAACAGTAAAAAAAAAAAAAATAATAAAAGTAAAAAAAAAAATAAAAGTAAAAAAAAAAATAATAAAAGTAAAAAAAATAAATAATAAAAGTAAAAAAAATAATAAAAGTAAAAAATAATAATAATAAAAGTAAAAAAAAAAAAAAAGTAAAAAAAAAAAGTAATAAAAAAAAAAGTAAAAAAAAAAATAATGAAAGTAAAAAAAAAATAATAAAAGTAAAAAAAAATAATAAAAGTAAAAAAAAAAAAAAAAAGTAAAAAAAAAAAAAAAGTAAAAAAAAAATAATAAAAGTAAAAAAAAATAATTATAAAAGTAAAAAAAAAAAAAATAATAAAAAAAAAAATATATAATAAAAGTAAAAAAAAAAAAAAAGTAAAAAAAAAAAATAATAATAAAAGTAAAAAATAAAATTTTGTAAAAGTAAAAAAAAAAAAAAAAGTAAAAAAAAAATAATAAAAGTAAAAAAAAAATAATAAAAGTAAAAAAAAAAAAAAAGTAAAAAAAAAAAATAATAAAAGTGAAAAAAAAAAGTAAAAAAAATAATAATAAAAGTAAAAAAAAAAAGTAAAATAAAAAAAATAAAAGTAAAAAATAATAATAATAAAAGTAAAAAAATATATAATAAAAGTAAAAAAAATAAATAACAAAATTAAAAAAATAATAATCAAAGTAAAAAAAAAAAAAAGTAAAAAAAAAATAATAAAAAAAAAAGTAAAAAAAAAAAATAATAAAAGTAAAAAAAAAAGTAAAAAAAAAAATAATAAAAGTAAAAAAAAAATAATAAAAGTAAAAAAAAAAATAATAAAAGTAAAAAAAAAATAATAAAAGTAAAAAAAAAAATAATAAAAGTAAAAAATATAAATAATAAAAGTAAAAACAAAATGAAAAAGGAAATAATAATGATGGTGATGGTGATGGTGATAGTGATAGTGATAGTGATGGTGAAGTGAAGTGAAGTGAAGTGAAGTGTGATGTGATGTGATGTGAAGTGAAGTGAAGTGAAGTGTGATGTGATGTAAAGTGAAGTGAAGTGAAGTGAAGTGTGATGTGATGTGATGTGATGTGAAGTGAAGTGAAGTGAAGTGAAGTGTGATGTGATGTGAAGTGAAGTGAAGTGAAGTGAAGTGTGAAAAAAATAAAAATAATAAAAGTAAAAAAAAAAATAATAAAAGTAAAAAAAAAAAAAAAAAAAAGTAAAAAAAAAAATAATACAAGTAAAAAAAAAAAAGAAAAGTACAAAAAAAATAATAAAAGTAAAAAAAATAAAAAAAAAGTAAAAAAAAAATAATAAAAGTAAAAAAAAATAATTATAAAAGTAAAAAAAAATAATAATAAAATTTAAAAAAAATTATAATAAAAGTAAAAAATAAAAAAGTAAAAAAAAAAAGTAAAAAAATAAAAAAGTTTAAAAAAAAAATAATAAAAGTAAAAAAAAAAAGTAAAAAAAAAAATAATAAAAGTAAAAAAATAATAATAATAAAAGTAAAATAAAAATAAAAATAAAAGTGAAAAAAAAAAGTAAAAAAAAAATAATAAAAGTAAAAATAAAATAAAAGTAAGAAAAAAATAATAATAAAAGTAAAAAAAAAATTATAAAAGTAAAAAAAACAAATAATAAAAGTAAAAAAAAAAAAAAGTAAAAAAAAAAATAATAAAAGTAAAAAAAAAAAAAAAAGTAAAAAAAAAAAAAAAAAGTGAAAAAAAATTATAAAAGTAAAAAAAAAAAAAAGTAAAAAAAAAAATAATAAAAGTAAAAAAAAAAATAATAAAAGTAAAAAAGAAATAATAATAAAAGTAAGAAATTAACATATTTGACACTGATCTATATATATAATGTAATATAATATAATATTATCATATTTTTGGAACAATGTCATATTGACCAATCACAGTCCCTCATTCAAACTCTTGAACCTCATTGGTCAGACGATGAATTATGAAAATTTAAAATGAAAATCCTTGCATCTGATTGGTTGTGGAGGAAATATGAAATTTCAAATACTTCAAGTTGATTGGTTGCTACGTGACAGATGACCGAGTCATGTGATGCTCTCAAGGGTATAAAAGGAAGTGTGCAGGGTGCATTGCCTCAGTATATACTACAACTCTGATATGGTAAGACGTACACTAATGTACTCCCATAAACCCTACCACCATTTGACAACACAAACCAACATTAACAGGTAAGAACCATATAACTATTATTAAATTACTAATTAAAACAATTTGATATAATAATATAACAAGAATTAATTGAAAATAAGAAATAAATTAATGAAAGTATTGATTGAATATTACTAATAATATGTCGTGTTTTTGTTGTCAGATACGGCTTTGCTCCAAGCCCGCTTGATGCCCCAAGCCGACGCTTGGACAACAAAAATAGGACATATGTGTTAATATTATTTGTTTATTGTGAGAAGTTTGATCTCTATCATAATATAATGTTATTAATTGTAATACACAGTACAATAAACAATTAATGTACCGGTATTTGTTATATAAAACTATATCAAAATGTATATTATATTTACCATGTATTTTTGTTGTCCAAGCGACACGAAGCTCGCTTACTTTTCACCAAAGGAGTTTGCTCTGTACTGTTTTTGTTGGACGTTTGATACCAAGCGGTGCCAAGCGGAAGCAAGCCGTCTTCCACATTTTTTCAACCCAGTGTTCGGGAACAATCTTGGTGCCGCTGGCCTCACTTTGGGTCACATGACAATAACAATATGGCCCACACGTAATTGAAATTTGCTAATAATAATAATAATAATAATAATAAATCATTAATTTATTAAGTGATTATTGCATGTAACTTGTTATTAGTGCTAAATAAACCAAAATAATGCTGTAATAAGATGTAATATTATTTAACGAGGTATAGGCTGCTTTAGATAGTTATATATTACAGGTAAGACAAAGAAAAGGATTATTTATTATTTATATAATTATTTATGTAATCAAACTTACAGTATTTTACCTTCTGTAAGCCAGTTGTTCTGGTCCATGTAATCTGCGACAATATTGAACGAGGCCAATAGTTACACCTTATATTCTTATAAAAATATATATATATATATATATATATATATATATATATATATATATATATATATATATATATATATATATATATATATATATATATATATATATATATATATATATATATATATATATATATATATATATATATATATATATATCATCAATGTATATTAAAAATTGCAGCCTTTTCAAACTTTCAAAAAATTCAATTTTTACGATTCCAAGATATAATGTGGCATCTTCACTACTCCCCAGAGATTTGGCAGAGAGGTAGGTAGGTAAGATGTAGGTGGTAGGTAGGTTTTATGTGGGTGGTAGGTGGGTAAGATGTGGGTGGGTGGGTGGTAGTTAAGATGTGGGTGGAAGGTAGGTAGGTAGGTAAGATGTGGGTGGTAGGTAGGTAGTGAAGATGTCAATAATTATATGGGTGGGTGGGAGTTAAGATGTGGGTGGTAGGTAGGTAGTGAAGATGTCAATAATTATATGGGTGGGTGGTAGTTAAGATGTGGGTGGTAGGTAGGTAGGTAGGTAAGATGTGGGTGGTAGGTAGGTAGGTAGGTAAGATGTGGGTGGTAGGTAGGTAGTGAAGATGTCAATAATTATATGGGTGGGTGGGAGTTAAGATGTGGGTGGTAGGTAGGTAGGTAGGTAAGATGTGGGTGGTAGGTAGGTAGTGAAGATTGTAGCAGGCAGGCAACCTTTATGTTTATGTATAACATTGTTCATATTCCAGGTTGTCTACAGATATCGTCACATGCTCATATTTCAGGTTCACTCTAAAAACTTGATATACAAATGTAAGCTGAATCAATAAACAGGCTAGACCAGACAAGAACAAACTTATTTGTCATTGCCCCCGTAGTGAAGATACCAAACATCTTCACTACAACGTAACCAATGTTATTTGTCATTAACCCCGTAGTGAAGATACCAGACATCTTCACTACAACGTAACTAACGTTACATTGGTGACCCCGGGGTGAACATTTATAACACGAGGTTACATGTAGTGAAGATGTTGGTCATCTTCACTTTGAGGGTCAATGGCAAACAAATATATGGCAAATAATTATATGGGTGGGTGGTAGTTAAGATGTGGGTGGTAGGTAGGTAAGATGTCAATAATTATATGGGTGGGTGGTAGTTAAGATGTGGGTGGTAGGTAGGTAGTGAAGATGTCAATAATTATATGGGTGGGTGGTAGTTAAGATGTGGGTGGTAGGCCTAGGTAGGTAAGATGTCAATAATTATATGGGTGGGTGGTAGTTAAGATGTGGGTGGTAGGTAGGTAGTGAAGATGTCAATAATTATATGGGTGGGTGGTAGTTAAGATGTGGGTGGTAGGTAGGTAGGTAGGTAGTGAAGATGTCAATAATTATATGGGTGGGTGGTAGTTAAGATGTGGGTGGTAGGTAGGTAGGTAGGTAAGATGTGGGTGGTAGGTAGGTAGTGAAGATGTCAATAATTATATGGGTGGGTGGTAGTTAAGATGTGGGTGGTAGGTAGGTAGGTAGGTAAGATGTGGGTGGTAGGTAGGTAGGTAGGTAGGTAGTGAACAGAAATAAAAATAATTATAAAAATAATAATCATAAAAAAATCATAATGATAATAAAAATTATAATAATAATCATAAAAAAATCATAATGATAATAAAAATGATAATAAAAGTAAAAAAAAAAAAAGGAAAAAAAAAAGGAAAAAAAAAAAAAAAGTAATTTTTTTTTTTAATAAAAGTAAAAAAAAATAATAAAAGTAAAAAATAAATAAATAATAAAAGTAAAAAAAAAAAAAAAAAAAAATGAAAAAAAAAGTATAAAAAAAAATAATAAAAGTAAAAAAAAAAAATAATAAAAGTAAAAAAAAAATAATAAAAGTAAAAAAAATAAATAATAAAATTAAAAAAAATAAATAATAAAATTTAAAAAAAAATAAATAATAAAATTAAAAAAAAAATAATAAAAGTAAAAAAAAAAGAAAAAAAGTAAAAAAAAAAAAAAAAAAAAGTAAAAAAAAAAAGTAAAAAAAAAAAATAAAAGTAAAAAAAAAAAGTAAAAAAAAAATAATAAAGGTAAAAAAAATAAATAATAAAAGTAAAAAAAAAAAAGAAGTAAAAAAAAAAAAAAAAAAAGTAAAAACAAAAATAATAAAAGTAAAAAAAAAATAATAAAAGTAAAAAAAAAATAATAAAAGTAAAAAAAAAATAATAAAAGTAAAAAAAAAATAATAAAAGTAAAAAAAATAAAAAAAAAGTAAAAAAAAAAATATTAAAAGTAAAAAAAAATAATTATAAAAGTAAAAAAAAAAAAAAAAAAAAAAAAAATTGTAATAAAAGTAAAAACAAAAATAGTAAAAAAAAAAAAGTAGAAAAAAAAAATAAAAGTAAAAAAAATAAATAATAAAAGTAAAAAAAAAAAAATAATAGAAGTAAAAACAAAAATAATAAAAGAAAAAACAAAAAATAATAAAAGTAAAAAAAAAATAATAAAAGTAAAAAAAAAAAAGTAAAAAAAAAAAAAAAAGTAAAAAAAAAAAAATAATAAAAGTAAAAAATAAAATTTTATAAAAGTAAAAAAAAAAAATAAGTAAAAAAAAATAATAAAAGTAAAAAAAAAAAATAATAAAAGTAAAAACAAATAATAAAAGTAAAAAAAAAAAAAAGTGAAAAAAAAAGTAAAAAAAAAAATAATAAAAGTAAAAAAAAATAAAAGTAAAATAAAAAAAAATAAAAGTAGAAAAAAAATAATAATAAAAGTAAAAAAAATATATAATAAAAGTAAAAAAAAAAATAATAAAATTAAAAAAAAAAAAAAAAAAGTAAAAAAAAAAAAAAAAAAGTAAAAAAAAAAAAGTAAAAAAAAATAATAAAAGTAAAAAAAAAAAAAAAAAAAAAAATTATAAAAGTAAAAAAAATAATAACAGTAAAAAAAAAAAAAAGTAAAAAAAAAAATAATAAAAGTAAAAAAAATAAATAATAGAAGTAAAAAAAATTAGTAAAAGTAAAAAAAAAATAATTATAAAAGTAAAAAAAAAAAAAAAAAAGTAAAAAAAAAAAAGTATATAAAATAAATAAAAAAAAGTAAAAAAAATAAAAAAAAAGTAAAAAAAATAATAAAAGTAAAAAAAAATAATTATAAAAGTAAAAAAAAAAAATAATAAAAAAAAATAATAATAATAGAAGTAAAAACAAAAATAATAAAAGTAAAAACAAAAAAATAATAAAAGTAAAAACAAAAATAATAAAAGTAAAAAAAAAAAAAAGTAAAAAAAAAAAAAAGTAAAAAAAAAAATAATAATAAAAGTAAAAAATAAAATTTTATAAAAGTAAAAAAAAAAAAAAAAAAAGTAAAAAAAAAAATAATAAAAGTAAAAAAAATAAATAATAAAAGTAAATAAAAAGAAAATAAAAGTAAAAAAAAAAAAAAGTGAAAAAAAAGTAAAAAAAAAAATAATTAAAGTAAAAAAAAAAAAAGTAAAATAAAAAAAAATAAAAGTAAAAAAAAATAATAATAAAAGTAAAAAAAAATATATAATAAAAGTAAAAAAAATAAAATAATAAAATTTAAAAAAAAAATAATAAAAGTAAAAAAAAAAAAAGTAAAAAAAAAAATAGTAAAAGTAAAAAAAAAAAAAAAAAAAAAGTTAAAAAAATAATAATAAATGTAAAAAACAGTAAAATAACAGTAAAAAAAAATAATAAAAGTAAAAAAAAAAATAAAAGTAAAAAAAAAAATAATAAAAGTAAAAAAAATAAATAATAAAAGTAAAAAAAAATAATAAAAGTAAAAAAAAATAATAAAAGTAAAAAAAAATAATAATAAAAGTAAAAAAAAAAAAAAAAAGTAAAAAAAAAAAGTAATAAAAAAAAAAAAAGTGAAAAAAAAAAGTAAAAAAAAAAATAATAAAAGTAAAAAAAAAAAGTAAAATAAAAAAAAAGTAAAAAAAAATAATAATAAAAGTAAAAAAAATATATAATAAAAGTAAAAAAAATAAAATAATAAAATTAAAAAAAAAATAATAAAAGTAAAAAAAAAAAAAGTAAAAAAAAAAATAATAAAAGTAAAAAAAAAAGTAAAAAAAAAATAGTAAAAGTAAAAATAAAATAAAAAAAAAGTAAAAAAAATAATAATAAATGTAAAAAAAATAATAACAGTAAAAAAAAATAATAAAAGTAAAAAAAAAAATAAAAGTAAAAAAAAAAATAATAAAAGTAAAAAAAATAAATAATAAAAGTAAAAAAAAATAATAAAAGTAAAAAAAAAAAAAAAAAAAGTAAAAAAAAAAAAAAAGTAAAAAAAAAAAAGTAAAAAAAAAAAGTAAAAAAAAAAATAATAAAAGTAAAAAAAAAA
>JAWZYT010002409.1:1282500-1340000 GCA_034508575.1 Petrolisthes manimaculis | reverse complement strand
GGAGTGGAGTGGAGTGGAGTGGAGTGGAGTGGAGTGGAGTGGAGTGGAGTGGAGTGGAGTGAAAACAATAATAATAATAATAATAATAATAATAATAATAAAAAAAAAGATAGAAATAAAAAAAATGACCATTAAGTTGTAATATGTTATGTATATATATAATTATATTATTTAACTAAAAAAAGTAATAATATTCATGTGCATTGTAATGTTATAATTATTTCATATTTTCTGGTGTCTGTAATGTAATGTTATAATCAAGTTGTAATATGTTATACTTATATTATTTAACTAGATATGGTAATAATATTCATGTGTAATGTAATGTTATATTTAAGTTGTAATGTGTTATATTATTTAACTAAATATAGTAATAATATTCATGTGTAATGTTATAATTAAGTTGTAATGTGTTATTGTAGAGGAAAGGTTGCTCAGTCGTAGAGATGGAGTTTTGACAGAGTACTCCTCTGTATTGCACCAGATATCCCACTCAATAACATCACCCAGCAAGTCCCGAGGATAATGGAAGTCCAAGAGTAAAAACAATTCCCACCTTTAATCCACGTTATAAACAAGTCACAAGACACTCCACCCACAAATAACACTCGCCACTGGTACAGCAATAAGTCACACACAATTATCATTCGCCACTTGTAGCACAATAAGTCCAGGGGTGAACACGACTCTTCCAGGTGGTAGCAGCAGGGTAGGCTACACAATGTGGGAGCGACGCTCAGACCACACTTTGTACACTTGCAAGTACGTAGACGGTGTTGAGTAAGTAGAGTACGTAGAGTAAGTGGGTGTGACACGGAAAAGGCCCAGTGACCTTGACAACCCGAAGAGTAGTCTCTGGTGGAGGACAGAGAAGGTGGAGGTGTGAGAGCTCTGGAGTCTCAGTCTGCTCTGCCTGTTGTTGAAGGAAGCAGTCCATGACGTTGGCTTGGTTTGGAGTCGAGACTGACAAACAATACAGCATGAGCTAGAAAATATGAAACAGATATAGACTCCGAATCATATGAAAATGAACTGGATGGTATAATGAACCCATTAGATTAATACTTAAGCAAATAAGGTAGTTTTCCCTTACAGTTATATTATTTAATTAAATATTGTAATAATATTCATGTGTAATGTTATAATTAAGTTGTAATGTGTTATATTATTTAACTAAATATGGTAATAATATTCATGTGTAATGTAATGTTATAATTAAGTTGTAATGTGTTATATTATTTAACTAAATATGGTAAAAAATATTTATGTGTAATGTAATGTTATAATTAAGGTCGAGACCATGACCCAAGAACAGGGGGAGGACGAGAAACTCGTGTCCTCCCTTTTTCTCCTCGCCCTGGCTACAGGTTTCAGGGTCTCACAGTTAGCAGCCCTCACAAGGGACATTAACTTTACGTTCTTCGGGGAGGACAACGCCCACCTTACTCTGACCCCCTCTCCTACTTTCCTGGCCAAGAACGAAAGGTTAGACATTCTCATAGCCCCCCTCCGGGTCCCAGCCCTGAGGGAGGGACACAGGCACCTGCCCCTCTGTCCGGTACTGGCAACCAGGGCTTACATAGAAAATACAAATCATCTAGCCCCCGAACACCTGTTCTATAACTCGAGATCGCACAAACCCCTAAGAACGAGGACGATCTCCAAACTGCTGTGCCGGACAATCGAGAGGGCTGACCCCGGCAACAGCCTCAGGGCTCACTCGATCAGGGGCATGGCTGCCTCCCTAGCCTTCCTCAGGTCTTGCTCCCTGGCTAAAGTACAGGAGTTAGGGGGCTGGGCAATAGAGTCGTTCCTGAATAGGTACCTATTACACGATGTCCAACGACCAGGATGTGTGACCTTGGGAACCACACCCCCGTCCTAAGTGGCATCAAGGAGGGTCTTTTGTTGTTCACTTACTGTGCCCCACATTACCATTTTGTAACATCTATGTCCCACTCTCCCAATAAAGTTTCAGAGGAGGGACTCCTGTATCCATGTACAGTTGCCCAAGAAAAAATTGCAACCAAATGTGCTGTTGTGTGATAATATCTGGCAGCTGCTCCAAAGTAAACACTCGTATTTTATCAGTGAATCACTCAGAAGCTATAACCTTTGTATGGATGGATGCAATTAGCTGAAGCCAATAACATCCATCCATACAAAAGTTTTAGGTTCTGAGTGATCCATTGATAAAATACGAGTGTTTACTTTGGAGTTAATGCCAGATATTGCCACACAACAGCAAATTTGGTTGCAGTCTTTTCTTAGGCAACTGTACATACTGTGTATACCTATGCCACCATTAAAATATTATATTAAATGAAATGCCATACAGTATAATGTTATGAGGGGCAATAAACAGATGAGGGGCAATAAACAGATGAGGGGCAATAGACAGATGAGGGGCAATAGACAGATGAGGGGCAATAAACAGATGAGGGGCAATAGACAGATGATACTCTTAGAAGATACCCTTAGTCTTGTTCATCTGTTGGTCCTGTTTCCAAGCATAGCATACTTTGGAGGAATCAGGGGACTTTGGAGGAATCATGGGACTTTGGAGGAATCATGGGACTTTGGAGGAATCATGGGACTTTGGAGGAATCATGGGACTTTGGAGGAATCATGGGACTTTGGAGGAATCATGGGACTTTGGAGGAATCATGGGACTTTGGAGGAATCATGGGACTTTGGAGGAATCAGGGGACTTTGGAGGAATCATGGGACTTTGGAGGAATCATGGGACTTTGGAGGAATCATGGGACTTTGGAGGAATCATGGGACTTTGGAGGAATCATGGGACTTTGGAGGAATCATGGGACTTTGGAGGAATCATGGGACTTTGGAGGAATCATGGGACTTTGGAGGAATCATGGGACTTTGGAGGAATCATGGGACTTTGGAGGAATCATGGGACTTTGGAGGAATCATGGGACTTTGGAGGAATCATGGGACTTTGGAGGAATCATGGAACTTTGGAGGAATCATGGGACTTTGGAGGAATCATGGAACTTTGGAGGAATCATGGGACTTTGGAGGAATCATGGGACTTTGGAGGAATCATGGAACTTTGGAGGAATCATGGGACTTTGGAGGAATCATGGAACTTTGGAGGAATCATGGGACTTTGGAGGAATCATGGGACTTTGGAGGAATCATGGGACTTTGGAGGAATCATGGGACTTTGGAGGAATCATGGGACTTTGGAGGAATCATGGGACTTTGGAGGAATCATGGGACTTTGGAGGAATCATGGAACTTTGGAGGAATCATGGGACTTTGGAGGAATCATGGGACTTTGGAGGAATCATGGGACTTTGGAGGAATCATGGAACTTTGGAGGAATCATGGGACTTTGGAGGAATCATGGGACTTTGGAGGAATCATGGGACTTTGGAGGAATCATGGGACTTTGGAGGAATCATGGGACTTTGGAGGAATCATGGAACTTTGGAGGAATCATGGGACTTTGGAGGAATCATGGGACTTTGGAGGAATCATGGGACTTTGGAGGAATCATGGGACTTTGGAGGAATCATGGGACTTTGGAGGAATCATGGGACTTTGGAGGAATCATGGGACTTTGGAGGAATCATGGGACTTTGGAGGAATCATGGGACTTTGGAGGAATCATGGAACTTTGGAGGAATCATGGGACTTTGGAGGAATCATGGGACTTTGGAGGAATCATGGGACTTTGGAGGAATCATGGAACTTTGGAGGAATCATGGGACTTTGGAGGAATCATGGGACTTTGGAGGAATCATGGGACTTTGGAGGAATCATGGGACTTTGGAGGAATCATGGGACTTTGGAGGAATCATGGAACTTTGGAGGAATCATGGGACTTTGGAGGAATCATGGGACTTTGGAGGAATCATGGGACTTTGGAGGAATCATGGGACTTTGGAGGAATCATGGGACTTTGGAGGAATCATGGGACTTTGGAGGAATCATGGGACTTTGGAGGAATCATGGGACTTTGGAGGAATCATGGGACTTTGGAGGAATCATGGGACTTTGGAGGAATCATGGGACTTTGGAGGAATCATGGGACTTTGGAGGAATCATGGGACTTTGGAGGAATCATGGGACTTTGGAGGAATCATGGGACTTTGGAGGAATCATGGGACTTTGGAGGAATCATGGGACTTTGGAGGAATCATGGGACTTTGGAGGAATCATGGGACTTTGGAGGAATCATGGGACTTTGGAGGAATCATGGGACTTTGGAGGAATCATGGGACTTTGGAGGAATCATGGGACTTTGGAGGAATCATGGGACTTTGGAGGAATCATGGGACTTTGGAGGAATCATGGGACTTTGGAGGAATCATGGGACTTTGGAGGAATCATGGGACTTTGGAGGAATCATGGGACTTTGGAGGAATCATGGGACTTTGGAGGAATCATGGGACTTTGGAGGAATCATGGGACTTTGGAGGAATCATGGGACTTTGGAGGAATCATGGGACTTTGGAGGAATCATGGGACTTTGGAGGAATCATGGGACTTTGGAGGAATCATGGGACTTTGGAGGAATCATGGGACTTTGGAGGAATCATGGGACTTTGGAGGAATCATGGGACTTTGGAGGAATCATGGGACTTTGGAGGAATCATGGGACTTTGGAGGAATCATGGGACTTTGGAGGAATCATGGGACTTTGGAGGAATCATGGGACTTTGGAGGAATCATGGGACTTTGGAGGAATCATGGGACTTTGGAGGAATCATGGGACTTTGGAGGAATCAGGGGACTTTGGAGGAATCATGGGACTTTGGAGGAATCATGGGACTCTAAGGCAACAACTGTTTTTTTACTTCTCAACGATCCAGTTTATATTTAGTGGTGCCCCAGACAGCTTTCATTACCATTGAAGTCTTCGTATACAATAAGTGGTTCATTTGTTTATCTAGCCCAGACAGGAAGCCTGTTGGATTAAGAGGAGGGTAACATAGTTTTGACATTTTAGGAGATAATGATTCCTTCAAAATATTCTCAGCAACAGGCCACCATTATTTTTGTTAATCTGGTTCTGTTTCCTGGCATACTTTGGAGGAATCAAGATGCTCCAGTGTATGTAGTGTATCATATATTTAAGATCATTCCTATAAGCTATTATATATAGTTTCCTAAGAGTTTATTAATAGCAATTGTGGCGTGTATAGATATAAAACCCTGCAATACTCTGAAGTAAATTATTACGTTATAAGAGTCGTACTGTACTGGCTGTGATAAAGGTTATGTCCACACATTTGCCAAGTCGTGAAATAGATACAATCTGGAAATATAAACTTTTAGAGGTTCGTAAACTGAAGAATTAACCAGAGACGTTTATTAATTTACCACCTGGATATTGTGTTGGTGTGTTGGTGAATTATTGTGTTTATTCAATTATTATACTTTTGAGAGATGAGACGACCGTATACTAGGATTTCTAAGCAGTTCTTGATGCAATGAATAAACGCTTACCATTATAATATTATCGACTTAGGGAACTTTACTTTATATTAGTCTTAGAAAAGGCAAGTATTAAAGTGTACAAAAGTAGGAGAGTTGTTATGTATGGAAGGTGGAAAAACTACCCAAGTGATTTAAACCGTAGCACGAAGCATAATACACGTGAGGTGAGGTGGTGTGAGGGAATTTCCAAAGTTACACACACACACACACACAGATAGGTAGAGAAGCAGACAGAAACAAGAACACACACACACACACACACACACACACACACACTTCCTCACCTGTTTGACCCCACTATCACTACCACTACCACCACCACTACCACTTTTCCACACGCAGCCACTCACTCAGCCAGTCGTCACTTCATTCCCAGAGACAGATAAGAACCCACCAGCCTCGTCCATATCAACACCTATACATTATCAGTCCACCAACACCACCACCACTACCATGAAACTGTGTGTGTTGCTTTCCGTGATGATGTTGCTGTCCCTGTGTGCTCTAGCAAAGGTAAATACTGTATGTGTCATCTTACCTATTTTTCTTTTAAAAGTTATGTATGTTTTTAGTACACCCCCCTTCTTTTGGTAATTTGTTCCATTGATCTGTTACTCTTATTTGGAAAGCTATAGTTCAGTATATCTTTTTTGTCTACTCTTCTTTTAATTAATTTCTTACTGTGACCTCTCATTGTAGTTATTCCTTGTTGACACAAATTATCTATATCTATCTTTTCTGTTTCTGTGACACATTTGTAAACCATAATCATATCTCTTCCCTTTTGTCTTTCTTCCAGTTTAGGTAATTTTAGTTTCTCTATGTATAGTATTTCTTCATAGATTAGTTATGTTGTATTTACACAGGTTTAATACATCATTTGTTATTCTATGTTTAACTTTGTTTCTGTGAAGCATATTACTGTATGTGGATTTTATTGTATGACGCCTTTAACTAAATATATTTAAATTAAATATTATCTACATTTGAGTATAGGCTATAATTTTTTTTTCATCTCTGTATATCTTTCCTAGTTGATATCTCTTATTTTTTCACTATATTATGACCTGCATTCCAACTACTCTGTAGAAAAATAATGTCATTCCTTTTCTTCAGTTCTTTCATTGTTCTTCCTTTTTGCTTTTATTGAGTAAATCTCTATTTTCCTTGGTTGGGCATATATATATATATATATATATATATATATATATATATATATATATATATATATATATATATATATATATATATATATATATATATATATATATATATATATATATATATATATATATATATAGAGAGAGAGAGAGAGAGAGAGAGAGAGAGAGAGAGAGAGGATGGTGATGTGTTGAATAAGAGCGAGCACAGAAAAGAAGAGGTACCAGAAAGCAGGTTACCTATATATTGTTCCATTCTTCAGATTCCTTCAATTTCCTGGCATTTTTCAATACAGTTCCTACCATATAATTATTTAGTAACATTATCTATAGTGGTCGCATTTCACATTTTTCACATTTTTCACATTTCTGATGATTTTTTCTATGTTTTTTCTTCCTCTTTTTCCATTATGGTTTGCACTATGTCTGATTTTGTTCATTTCTTTATCCCTAGATTTTTCCCCTCATTTCATCCTCTTTTACTCCATACATTATTATTGATTTAATCACGTCAATTGTATCTGAAAATTTTTCCATTATTTTCTTATTGCTTCTTTTACATTTTTTTCTTAGTATCCATTATTATCCCTTTATCCTGTTTCATTTATTATTTTCATCTCTTCTTTTTCCTTTAGAATCTGTACATAGGTTTTAACCACTTCTTCCTTGCATACATTTACTACTTCATTTGCTTGTTCCATTTTCTCTTCAATTTCTTCATTTTTCTCTATGTACTGATCTTGAAAAAAAGAATCTGCTTTTTGTTTCAATTTGTTTATTTCTTTCTCCTGCTCCCCCTAACGGGAACCGCCTTGACGTGGTGGGGGGCTTGTGTGTCTCTGAGACCTGGCGAGCTAGACTAGAGGGGGCTCCGGCCCTAACTCTGCCCCGATTTCGGAGAGAGAGGGCTTCCTATGCTAGGAAGGTCGCTCGTGAGAGACCAGACTAAATGGTTCCCATCTTTCAGTTTTTCAACTGTCCCTCTTTTCTTTTTATTTCCTTCCTGCTTGCTGTCACACCTCTCTATCACCTTTTTTCTGATGCTATAGGACCTCGATGTTGCGGCGCCTAATATCCATCAATCAATCTATCTTGCTTCCCCTCTGTCCATCATCTATATATATAATACAGTAATCTGTAAACACGTCTCCTTCTGTTTTGTTTCAGAGTAATCCAAACAGGTGTAGTAGACGTTCCTGTTTTGAATCCATATCCTCCACTCAAGTAGGTGTAATCTATTATGGTTTATGAATCCTGGTTACATTATGCATTATATTTAAACATCACAGTTGGTCTACTAATCTCATCGCCGCACCATTTCACTCTCAAACATTATATAGTTTTCATGCAGCAACTTTCAAAATTTTGCAGATTTCCTAATGCATTGTTCATTTAGAACTATAAATTATGGAACTAAACTATGTTATATAATTATGTTCAAAACTAAAAGTCCAATTAGAGATGTGTGTTGATATGATTACTCTCTTACCAATATGAATTATTTTATTTTCACAACTGGTAAACTGGAAACAAACAAATCTTTGTGTAAGACGATCACTGATTTTCGCACACCACTGGCAACTCTGGACTCCTATATTGTATTATTTAGCTGAGTACTTCACCTCATGCACAATGTGAAGCCTCAGTGTTAGGGGGTTTCAATTGTGCTGGTTGATGTGTGTTTGCTAATATACTGTACAGGTGTGAGGCTAAAAACTCACAGGTGTGCAACAGAAATGTATTGTCAAAGTGCATGTGTTGGAAAAGGACTGTTAATCACACACACATATGTTACTGACCATAAAGGATTATTTATATAATGAGAGTCTATAAGTACTACTATTAAACTTCTTGGAGGAAATAATTCTTCGTCGCTCATTTCGTACTGGAAAATAATAGGAATTAAGTGACGAAAAGAATTTTTTCTCGAAGTAGTTGTTGTTAATGTTACCACCTTGTATTATGTATTAGTGTTTATTTTAACTTAAATTAATCTATATCTTGTAGTAACTACTTGACTCCTATATCATCTACTATATCCTATAATATAACCTATATACAAACTAACGAACGACCTGCCTGCTGTATTGTAGACCAAATATCTGCCTACTATGTCTTTTTCATATTGTTGTTGCAGTTCGTGTCCCGCTGATAATACATCAGCTTCTGTGTTCGTAGCGTGTGACAAACCCTGTAATTCCTCAAGTGACTGTCCTCGTGCTGAACCCAACTGTTGTAATGTTCAGTGTGGCAAGACATGCCTCGGTAACTACCAGGAAGAGGATTCGTAAGTACAGAAAATGTTAAGAGGAATCCACACATGAATCTGGTATGACTGATCGTTATTGATGAGGTGGCTACAAAATTAAAAGACAGTGAAAACAGATATAATTTGTTGACAGACAGACAGTAAAATATTATTATTATTATTATTATAACTTTTGCTCATTTTCCTTCCTGTTGTAGCTATATCACAAGTATAGGGAGGCGTACCAGCTTCATGTGAGGCCAACTGTATATACTTTTGCTACTAATGGCCACAGGAATTCGTACTCTACTCCCTCTTTATTTTCCGGGGCTTACAACATAGTAGGAGGAATGAATAGGATGTTTGGCTGTTCTGTAAGTCACTTAGAATGAATGTAAAGATGAAGTTGTACGAAAGGATAGCAATGCCTACTTTACTGTATGGAGCTGTAATATGGAATACAGACCACGTCCATATTCTCTCGTATTATATGGGAGAAAGTGAGAAGTGAAGGTTGAATGTAGTAGTGATGAGATGACTGGGAAGCATGTGTGGTGTGACGCCAATAAACAGTCAGGAATGAGAAGGACAGGTGTCATGAGTGAGTTAGCAGGCTGTGAAAAACAGTGTGTGTGTCATGTGGAGAGTATGGAGAAAAATAGAATGTTAAAAAGGATCGGGAGGTGAGAATTGGGAGGTGTAAGGAGGAGAGGAAGGCCACAGAGGTGATGGATGGACACTGTGAAAGCAGCTCTGAGTGGAGGAGTTATATCTGTGGTCCAAGGCAGTGATTACGTGTGACAGAAACAAGTGGAGGAAGGTTTGGTGGTGAGCTTGAAAAGTGGACGCGGCTTCACGGTCCTTGGATTGAGTGTGGTCCATAGCCGGCTGGATGTGGGAAGTGGAGTTTACCTTGTAGTGAAGTGGCAGGGGTAAAAAACTTTTGCTGTCCTGCCTTGCTATGGACACAAACATAGCTGTAGCCCTTGTAGTTCGACAAGGAGATGCGGTGGGGGAGGAGGGGGGAGTTATCCGTTTGGACATTTGTGTTTGGGAGGGTGTGCAACGTGACGGGGCGACCTCCAGCCTCGAGATGAAGGCCGGGCCTATGTTTACTCTTCTCTTGAACATTGATGGTCTATATTTTTGGTATTTCGTCTGTTTGAAATTTCTGTTTACTCTTGAACAATCTTTATATAATTTCCCTGTGTCGACTACAAAATTCCCTTGAACAGGTAAATATCCCTGCACCTGGCAACAAGTGCAGGGAAATTTATCTGTTTTGGGGAATTTTGAAGTCCACACAGGAAAATTATATAAAGATTGTTCAAGAATAACCAGGGATATTTCTACCAGATGAAGTACAGTACTAAGAAGACCATAATTGTTCAAGAATAAACAAGGAATTATTGAGCCCAAAAGGGAAATTTTAAAGGTGAAGTTAGGGAAATTTCGTCAAGCAGACCTGGCATCACTGCCTGGCAAGAGCTGGATCCTCCCACCACCCCCTTTCTACCTCATAAATTACGTGTGACAGAGAAATCTGTATTTAACAGTAATAAATGAATTTTATATGTATTTTGGGGGGTATTTTTCGATAACACAGAATTTTTGCTAATTCGGAGATCTCAAACCCCCCTGCCTTCTGGATTAAGGGACTTTTACTGTATATAAATAGCTGCCAGAGACTGTTTGATATGGTAACACCAGCAAAAGGAGAGAGAATTTCACTAGGTTGCCCGTTGTAGTGATCGTAAAGGCAAAATCTCAACAATGCACCACTGGGGTACCCTTCTGGCTCATTGGTAGAGTTTCTGTCTGACTTTGGTCTAGTACTGGGTTAAGTTCTCCTTGATTACACCCTGGGATTTTTAAGAGATCAATTTCTGGGCACCGTGTCTGCTGTCTTTGTGCCTCTTGTAGTGTGGATGGGGATTATCTCTTTCAATTGTAAACACACTCCTTCTCTCTCTCTATCATCCACTCCTCTCTCTATCATCCACTCCTCTCTCTCTCTATCATCCACTCCTCTCTCTATCATCCACTCCTCTCTCTCTATCATCCACTCCTCTCTCTATCATCCACTCCTCTCTCTCTCTATCATCCACTCCTCTCTCTCTCTATCATCCACTCCTCTCTCTCTATCATCCACTCCTCTCTCTCTCTATCATCCACTCCTCTCTCTCTCTATCATCTAATCCTTCTCTCTCTCTCTATCATCCACTCCTCTCTCTATCATCCACTCCTCTCTCTCTCTATCATCCACTCCTCTCTCTCTATCATCCACTCCTCTCTCTATCATCCACTCCTCTCTCTCTATCATCCACTCCTCTCTCTATCATCCACTCCTCTCTCTCTCTATCATCCACTCCTCTCTCTCTCTATCATCCACTCCTCTCTCTCTCTATCATCCACTCCTCTCTCTCTCTATCATCTAATCCTTCTCTCTCTCTCTATCATCCACTCCTCTCTCTATCATCCACTCCTCTCTCTATCATCCACTCCTCTCTCTCTCTATCATCCACTCCTCTCTCTCTCTATCATCTAATCCTTCTCTCTCTCTCTATCATGCTGGTCACCTGAAATTCTGTACTTTCCTTTAATTATGGTTAGAGTATATATACTTTTGGTATATAGGTATGTACATGATTCCTCCAAAGTCTGCCAGGAAACGGGACCAGATGAACAAAAATAAGGGTGATCTGTTCTGTTGCTTGGAGTAGGTTGAAGGAATCAGTGGCTCCAGGTTTACCAACAATGTACTCTCCTGGTTCTGTTTCCTGGCATACTTTGGAGGAATCAAGGCACTCTAATGTAACAAAAGTGAATTACCACCTTAAATGACAAGTGTTTAATAAAATCATGCTCTATCGAGGGTCATCCCTTTGGGAGATATAAGGTTTATCTTTCATCACGTGTAGTAATCTTTAGCTGTCTCCCCAGTCAATATCCATGATGGTTGATTGATTGATTGATTGATTGATTGACATTAGGTGCTGCATCAGCGAGGTCTCATGGCGACATGTCCACGAGGGAGTCTGATCCTGCTGGCCTCCCACCACCAAGTCCTGCTACACCTGGCTCTCCTGCCTCTTGCCCTCTTGATCATCCACCTCCATCTGTCTCTCCTACTTTAAACACACTGACTCATCCATCTTTCCTCAACTGCCTCCAACTCTCTTCCTCATCCAACTCTCTTCCTAATCAACTGTCATTTGTTTCACCTGCTTCACACCCACTCCTTTCTCCTACTTCCATTTCCACTACAATACCCTATCTCAGGAAGATGAAGGTAGCAGAAGAGGAGGAAAACCTGAAAAATCTGAAGAAAAATCAGAAGGAAATTCACGGAACATGCAGCTCGCATGAAAATGGAGGAGGCTCGCCTTGAAGTATACCACAGTATGGGTGCGTGTTACCAAACTATCCAGGCAGACCTGCAAGAGCTCTTTACAGAAGGCATTGCACCCTCCAAAGTACTTACGAAACCTTGAATCTATCTCTTCTGAACCCCAGTTATTTTAATAATGTACAGTTGGGGAACAAAGTATCTGGACACCGTTGACGGCTTCTGGTAATAATGTCAGTGATAAACACATTAGGAATAGGCAATATTTATTCATTACTACATAATGATAACTGATATTGGGTGACGTCGACCAACCACAGACAGTAAAATAAAAGATATCCTTCAATTCATAAATAGTTTCTCTCATTGATGTGTTTACTTTTGGGGATGTTGCCAGAAACCACCAACAGTGTTCAGATACATCATTCCCCAACTGTACATACTTTGAATATATCTATATATATGCATTCAATAAAGCATTGCTTCATAACTCCTTTTAAAACTATCCAAGCAATTATAATATTGTGTTCTGTACTAAACATTAATTGCGCATATTATAATAGAATTTGATATTTTTATATGTAGACGGAAATATCATCAATAGAGAAATAGTAGTCATCATGTTTAACCTTCCAGTGTTGGTCGAGACTGCAGTAATTCATGCGGTCACACCAAAGACATTAAAGCTGGTGCTGGCATGTAGTGAAAAAGCTAGAGCGGTAGACTGACTGTGTACACTTTGGGTTGTATGAGAACCACATTGACAGTGAGATTATTATTTCTGCAGCAGTACAGAGCAGTTATGGGAGTCCTAAGACCTCGTCAAAGACGTTCTCACCCTGTGGGGTATTCCTCTCCTTGCATTATCGTGTCTCGAGTGTCCGGATAGCACATGTGATGTTCGATGGTTGCACCCTCCCAATTTTGTGTAGTCCTACATAAGGGGTGGTTGAATTCCAGTTTTCAAATCCCAACCCACACTTATGTTCAGAAAGTACTTCTAATTCAACCATTTTGCACAATACTTAAAATGAGACTCCCATTTTCCCCTGTGTGCCTCCTTCATTCATGACTGGACTGGGTTTTTATCTTCCACAGACCATAATTATTACATCTGCTCAGGCCCCCACAGAGCTCTGTGCTGCAGTTATCTGTCTACAATTTTGATAGTAAAGATACTGCTATTCATCACACGACCAGTCATTCCCTACAGGAGCCTTTCATGAATCGAGGTAACATGGATTCACCTCCAGACATGGGAAAGGCAGTGGCAGAGTGGATACAGTGACTGACTGTGAAAGACATGGCACAAGAAACATCTGGAGTTTTTCTGAGGTGATCTGACGGGTCCAGCTGTTTGTCAAGTATTCAGGTTACGCCAACACATAAAAAAAATACTCCCTACATTGTCATCAATTCATAACATAGAAGATGCCCGACCATATTCCAAGATGATGAGAGTAATGGTGTAGCTGCCCTCTCCTTGTAGTGACGTGTATAAATAAGGTGTCGTCAACTAGTAGGGCAGAAGCTCCACTGTCTCCTCTAGTGCAACACCCAATAATCTCTGGGCCTCGCAAAAGTCACGGGCTACTGACGGCCTACAGTCCTGCTACCTCGACCCCCTGCTCCTCCCCGACCCTGTGTAACACAGTTTTCAGCCCCAAGCCTTAATCTGCTCCCCCATTCCTTTCTTCTTTACCCCTCATCATTCCTCCCTCTAGTGTGTTTCTGTATACAGTATTTTAATCATCTACTCCCACCACCACTCCTTCATCCTGTTTCCTATCCTCAGCCCCTTTCTCCCACTAGGACAGAGGTTCTTAAACTTCTTTGCCTCATTATTATATATAGATCCCACGCCCCCTTATTCCTTGAAATGTTTTCCAAATAGTATACTATTAATTTAAAATACTTATGATATGGTATCAGCTGGGGGGTTCGGGTGCCAAAATTTTGGAAATTTGTGCAATAATTAACATCACAGATTATTTACTAAAACTCTGCTCACACACTCCATCCCCCCCTAAAAGCTTTATCTGGCTACCCCAGGCTTCTGCCCCTCTACAAGAATATCAATTTCTTGCTCTGAAGTGTCACCACACTACTCACCCCTCTTTCCCCTAACATACTCTGCAACCCACTCCCCCAGCTATATCTCATATATAACTCGTATGAGACCATCTCTTAGATTGAAGCCAAAATTAACTCCATTTTCTCCACCCTCCCTCCTACCATCACTCTAGTTACACAGTGTTTCCCAAACTGGGGGCCATATAGAAAAATGTAGGGGGCCATAATCTGAGGCTATGCATAAATAAAACTAAAGGAGTTTAGCGGGTAGGTAGCCAGTGGAGGGAACTTACAGGTTCAGTACAGGTTTGTGCAATGCCTTGCTGCCAGACACATGAGTAATAAGGCCTACGTCCTTTTTTATATGATTTTGTGTTCTTGACATAAAACAAGACATGGGGATGTATTAGGGAAGCAAGATAATTTTAACTCAACATAATTCTAATCTAAGGCTTCCTAAGCTGTGTATTCTGTATGATAATCTGGTCTTGAATCTTACGTATCAGCAAGGATGTTCATATTATTCAGTTAACGGGTTATGGTTCAGTTAACGGGTTATGGGGGGGCATGGACAAGGATCATGTATGAAAAGTGGGTAACGACCAGAAAAAGTTTAGGAACCACTGCCTGAGTCTAGTAGACTCGGATTATGTCCTTGCCTCCTTATTCCCCTGCCCTTCCTAGTTCACTATACCCAGTTGTTCCATGCAATATCTTCCCTTCATAGACTTCCTCCATCTTGGCTAATTGTTGGATCTCCTCATAGCCCCAGATTATCAACCTACCTCGACCTCATCTTCCACCAATAACAAGACACTCTTTAGTCTTATCATTCTTCCAACCAGTTATTGACTCCTATTAATATACTGATCTATTTTTATCTTAAACAGTCTCATAGTAACAATATTACAAAGGAACGTTTGCTCAATATTTCTTTTCCGCTGGATTACGGTTGTCTCATTTTATCTGCCCCCTCCTTGCCCATCGACTTTACAAGTCTCATATTGGGCAAGTACTACAGCTAACGCTAAAGAAATCGTCGCACTCGAACAAATTACGACAGTTTCTAACGCCTTTATTCTGGATTATCAACCTTACAAGCTAATTAATGCAACAAAAAACACCTATTAGGTAACTTTTGGTTTCATTTTCTATGGTTTAGTTTTAATTTGTGTTATTAGTAAGAGTCAGTGAGGCCTACAGTGAGGGTTCTTTGGGATACACTACTCCCCCCTCCCTCTCCCGATATTAGTTGGCCAATTTTACTCCGCAGGCATTTTTTTTATTACGCTGCTAAATGTGTCCTATTAAGCTGACGATAGAGGAAAAGAACCAGGCAATGGCATTAGCCAGGCAAAATCCCCAATATCCAATGTTGACACTGTTGGGTAGTGAAGATAAGGAAGCTGTGGGCTGAGGTTGATGATTATTGTAAAAAATTGGCTGCCAGTATGACAAAACGTATCAAAGCTGTGTTAAAAGTTTATGGAAAAATAACTAAATACTAACAATCCTTCATGACATAAAAAAGATTTGTTTCATTCATCCTAAAAAAAATTATAAGGTTAGTAAATCATCCGTGGTTACGGATTTCGGCTGGTGCGACGATTTCTTTTGCGTTAGCTGTATTAACATCCCAAATGGGACAACTCTATTACCACCTCACAAGTCCACTGCAATTCCTGGGCCATGCCTGGTCTCCCAGCTGCATAACCCCTCCGAATTTTTAAGTTACTTGAATGTTAGTCTTCGTCTTATAGGTTTGTAGAGCTTTATTTTACACACCAGAATATGCAAACAGAAGTCTCCTATCTCCACTGGTTAGCATACAGCAGCGAGTCAAAGTCTGAAAATAATATGACAGCTACCTCCCCAAATAACATACGAGTAACGAGGGTGTACGCATGTGTTACGCATGTTTATAATGAGTAGATGCATGTGTATGTGTACCTGCGTATGTGCCTGTGTGTGTAAAACGATTATATAAATGTACTGAAATAGACAGAAAAAGACACATATAATTCATTTTTGCATAAGACTGTGCGTAGCTGTGATAACGCTAGCACACGTGCGTGAAAACTTGTGTCCAATGTTTACCAATGGCTGATAAGAGCTAGGGGAGGCAGGGAGAGGGAGAGGATGGCAGGGAGTCACTTCAAGGCCACGAGTGATGGTCTAGTATGGATGGATACAATAGTGTAATGTTAGGCTCCTCCCCCTAGAGGGTGAAGTTGAAGTAGTGTTATTTTTTCACCGACTGTTTGCCTCACAAACTTATCAGTGGTACCAATGAAGGGGCTAGATATGGCCCATGCAGTTTAAGATAGCACTAAGTCGATTGGTGTTCATCGTTATAATGGAGGAAAGATATGCTAAAACATCGATCGTTGTCCATTGGTTCTTAGGGGTTAAATTGCAAGTCACAAGTATGGAGCACCGCGGGTGACAAGAATTCTTGTCAAAGCAGTTTCTTTTTTATTTGTGCGGTCCCTAACAAGCTAGTTTGGGGCTGGCAACACTGAGGGTGAGAGCCATGGGACCACCCCCAGCCCAGCTAGCTATTAACAGTCTGTCTTACTCGAATAGTGAGGGTGGAAGGACATATTTTCATCACTCCTCTTTTCCTGTAATTACCATATATGTACAGTCGGCGGCAAAAGTCCTGTCGCCTAACCTGCTCCAACGAGACACACAGAATTCATGGACTCGAGAAATACACACGTTTTCTACACTTAATAATCTCGAGTCTATGAACATCGCGTGCCTCAGTGAGGCAAGTGAGGCGACAGGACTTTTGCCGCCGACTGTACTATCGTGGACATATATTTCGAGCCCCCTGACTGAGAGACTTGATTTGAGTTGGTAACATTGTTGATCTCACCTCCTACCCCCTCTCTCCCTCTCTCGCAAGTCCCGCCCCTTTACTCCCTCCTTCTCCCTCAATGTTTCCCGTCTTATGAAGTAAACAATGTGAAGCTTCGTGAACCCTTCGAGGATGATTGTTTAGTAACATATTATTTCATCATTTCAAAGTCAGATGATATTAATACATATCTGATTACGTAGTCTCAAAACTCAGTGCAGTTGTCATTAACTGAATATAGTAAGTAACGAGTATATTATACCTTCTTTCTCCTCCCAACTTTGTTGTTACCCTCTTCACTTCTCTGATCTCCCTCACCATCCCATTTACTGTATTCCCTAATCACCTTCCCGCCTGCCTCACTCACTTCTTCCTCTGACATACAGTAGGCCTATATCACCCTCCACCCTTCATTTTGACACACCTAAATAGGGCCCAAGATGGGTCGAAACTTTGTTTATCCCCTGTTGCTAATAATGTATACTCATAGAGAACAGAATTTGGTATTACTTTACATCATCATCATTCACAGGAATGTGAATTTCATACTTGAACTGAACAAATGTTAAAGATCACAGTTCCGTGATTATTAAATGCTGTCAGTAAACCTTCTATATTCTTTATATTTACATTATATCTGATTACGTCATATTCTCATAACTCAATGCAGTATCAGCCACTATTACTCCACCCACCTTCTTAATTACACCCGCCTTATCTGATCACATAAAATTGTAGGGCGGCAGTCTCCCCTTCTACAAGCTCAGTGTTTTCCAGTCTCATGGCTCAAACAGGATTTCTTAAGGGGAATTTTTTTTTTTGTTAAATTGGAGCTCTATGATATCCTCAAACTATGCCAGGAAACAGATGACCTCAGTGTTTCTTACAGGGGATGTGTTTCGTGGCATAGTTTGGAGGATTTGCAGAGCTCTAATTTACTAAAAAGATAGTCTTCCCTTAACCAATACGCCTCAACATTTTTACCCTACAGCTCGTGTCAAAATTCCTCTATTTGCCCTATATTCACAATGCTCACACTCTTAACCTATATAGTGTACTGACTTCAAAATTTTCTAACATACCTTCAACTCTTCCTTTTTCCAATGGTACCATCGGGAGGGCTGTACGATGAATAGTTGTGGAGATAGGGCGAGTTGAAGTAGACAATGTTTGCGCGCGAATCGCCACTGTGTTTGTGTGTACACGCGAGTGTTTGTGACAGCGGCCTGGGTGTTCAGTTTACCGTGCAAGTCCATTGTCAACTCACTCTTATTACTACTGTTATGTATTGTATGTCATGATTACAACACTAAAAATAGTATGAACACTTGTAGGAATATATCATCGTGTAACTGTCACTTAGAAAATGATAAACAAACTGATTTGTACCGTAGGAAACACGTATATTTACTATCACTCTCCCCTGCCTGGGCGTGTTTGTGGTGTTATTGTTAGCTCCGGCCTCAGCCGAGAGCTCAAGGTCTTATCGTAATTATTGTTGTTGTTGTTCTTTGGGCGACAACTTCTAAAATGTTTCAACTGACTCACTCACTGACTCACTCACTCACTCACTCTCTCTCTTCCTCCCATCCATTTTCTTTTACCGACATTGAATAATTTATGCGAGGGGTTCACCCTCAATATAAAGGGTTCATTTTCAAAATTTCAATATAACCATATGAATACGAAAATCAGGATAAAACTTAATTAATATTTTTGAGAGCTTTACATATGGATATTTTATTATTTCAATTGAATCATTAAGAGCCGGAGATTTTGAAGGGTTTTCCTTCATGTTCTTGTTCCTATTATTACCATTATGTATCGTGTGTCATGATCTATACACTAAATAATAATTTGTAACCTTGTAGGAATATCATGGTGTCACTCACGTACATATATTCACTACGGTATTGTCTTACGATCGTTAGAGCACAAATTTGGACAAGGGCAATTACTTAAAAATCGCCCAGCCATCGTGGGGTCCCAGAATCGACTGAGTGGGTAGCGGATCGATATTGTGAGTGTATTTTCTCGCCCAACGACAAGAAAAACTAGCCCTACATGGCGGGAAATAGCGCTAAATCGCTGTGACGGTGTATGTCGTGACCCGGCTCTTAAAGTATGACGGTATATGTCGTGGCCCGGTCTCTAGGGGTTAAATAGTCAAGGCATTCCTTTGCAAACACTCAATTTAAGTTTATTGTTAAATTGTTATACCATACTGACTGACCCAGTCAGCTTATTTCACAACTGCATAGTATGCACGAATCATGCCAATGAGGCAATATTCCATCTTTTTAGTTATCTGACTTCATCTTATGTCATTCTTCCAACACTGTCGGCTTATCATTTGTATGACTTAACAGCAAGATGCAAAGACGGCAGCACGACTCTGTACCTGTACGGGCTAGAATTGTAGGCAGGAGCGAAGCAGGGCAAAGTATAGGTGCTATTGATAGGGAGTTGGGTTTTCTGTTCTCGGCCGATCTTGTAAATTTCTAGATTCCTGCCACCGATTCAGCCAACGATACTTTGCCCGGCTTCGTTCCTGCCTACAATTCTAGCCTGTGCAGTTACAGCGTCGTGTTGCCGTCTTTGCATCATGCTGCTAGTCTTGCAAAATTAATGATAAGCCGACAGTGTTGGAAAAATGACATAAGTTTCGATGAAACTCACAAGGATTCTCTTGAAGCTTCATGTGTCTCAACGTTTATCTTATTCGAGTTCTTGTATTATATTAAACTTTTCATTTTCATTCCTCCTATATAAAAGCAGATGCTCATGATATCAGTAAAGTATTAACATTCTACACATGTAAAAAGTTGGATAAAGTTTGTATACAAAGAGCATTTACCATCTTTTTATATAAATATCCATTTACCATCTGGTACACCTCGCTACTTGTGTGATACCTACAACAGGAAGGAAAGTGAGCAAAAGTTATAGTTTGTTGACAAGCTGACAATAATATTATTTTACTGTCTGCCTGTCAACAAACTACATATTTTTTCCACTTTCCTTTTGTAATCACCTGACAAGTAACGAGCCATGTGTGGGCAACTGTACACCCGGAAGTACTAGTTTCTCCCTCCCCCTAATAGCCAAAGTCACGGCCAGTGACGACCGGGAGGCATTATTACGAACTGTATATTGAGTCGGCACCATACCCTCCGATCGAACACACCACATCCAACTCCTCTACCCCAACCCCAGTGGTTCATTTGCTCGAAGTATTAGAAAAAGTGAAGCAGTGTAGAGGAGTTGGATGTGGTGCATGTGTTTGATCGCCCGGTCGTCACTGCCAGTAACCTCTGTCTTGCGTGGTGAAGGTAGTGGTGTTGTTGGTTTGAGGCAGGCACTGGCCATGTAACCGATCTCCGACTTCCTAATCGTGGTCATGGCGATGGTGAGGGCGAGCTGGTCCTATCTGTATCAGAAAGGAGGGAAATTTGCCTCCACCTCCATCTGAGCTACCCGTGTACACTTCAGAACTCCTAAGCACACACATAAACATTTATTCTGAAACACATCCAATCTCCCTAGCGTTGTATCTAAAGCTGACTCATACACCATACCGTACAGCCATGGCTGATAGTGCTTTACCAGGATCCAAGGAAGGTAGGAGAGCAATTGAACAGAGTTCGAAAAAGTGAGTCTTCTAAAAATCTCTCAACGTTGTGAATGGTTTGGAAAATTCACTTGTTCGAACTCTGTTCAGTTGCTCACCAACACTCCTTGGACCCTGGTCAAGCACTATCAGCCATGGCTGTACATATTAGTGTCAGGTCCAGGACTGGTGTCATTACAGGATATTAGGGTAAGGAGAAGTTTATCTATCGTAAACTCCCGGTTGTCTGGGTAGTCTACTGCTTCTGTGGTGGCAAAGTTTATCTCTAGAGATTCAGCCATGCATTAATGTTGGAGTAATCATTGGCCGTAGTTGGAAGAACTACTTACGTTTGAGAAACTCCTGGTAAGTACAGTCACGAGCATAAGTTTTTTTTTACCCCCCTGGTTAGAGTGAAGTCGAAATCGTGGTTGGATATGGACTAGACGAACATAAAATGGGTCAGTTCATAATGCTCGGATAATGCTTCATGTCTATAGAGGTGTTCACTTACTTCAATCCAACAAATTTTACACCGTCATGAGATACTGACTCCCAGTGTTCGTTTGCCTGGCCCTTCTCCAAACCAGACTTAGACCTCATTCTTGCCAGGGGGATTAAATAAACTTATGCTTGAGACTGTACGACCTCGAGGAGTCCCTTTTAGCTCTTTTAATTATTTTCCTTGTCTCAGCCTTCGCCCGTTTGTAAGCTATAAAGTTGTTCTGAGTGGCCTGTTTGTGAAAAATCCTGTATCTCCTATTGCGCTTCCTTAACTCTTAAAGAACAAGTATTGATAACCGCTGTTGACAACATAAGTCCACTGCCCTGTGTTTTTAGCTCCTGCCTAAGCCGAGAGCTCTAGGTTTTATCGTAATTATTGTTCTTGTTCTTGTTCTTGGGGCGACCACTTCTTATAAGGGGTTCAACTGACTCACTCACTCACTCACTCTCTTCCTCCCATCCATTTTCTTTTACCGACATTGAATCATTTATTTCACTTGAATCATTAAGAGCCGGAGCTTTTGAAGGGTTTTCCTTCATGTTCTTGTTATTTGAGGGACATACTTGACTAGACTCACAACATAGGTGGTGGTGTATGGCTGCCTAGAACCTCCACTGAGTCACACCAGCTACTGCCAGCCATAGCAGGAATAACTGTGAGTATGTGAAAGTGTATTTTTAGCACTCCACTTTTGCGCTAATTACCATATATGTACAGTCTCCTCCACTGCCACGTTCATCACTCAGCGTTGTCAATGTTTGTACCCCACAAGGTGTGAACCTCCAGTTTCTCCTCGCATATCCGAAACACATGCCAGAGGTATATCAGGGGGGATGGTAATGGAGGGGTGTAGGCTTGGGAATGGTGTGGTGCAGGTTTTATGGAGGAAAGTTAGCTAGAGGGTTGTAAGCAGTAATGTTGTACTAAATTATATGTCAACTATATAAATCTGTTACATAACAAACATGACATTGGTAGACCACACTATTGTGATGGTTAGTAATGTCATTAGTTATTGTTTGTTATCAGTATATTATGTTCTCAAATGGTAAAAGAAATGGTGGGTTGGTGAGGCAGTAGCTAGTCTCAGCCAGATGTCTCAATGAATGTTTAGTATATGCCAGCTATCAGCACCGCATCTTGGTTTTAATTAATATTACATGTTTTACATCATAATGTTAATGATAGTTATTACACATAAGTAAATTATATTGAATGTGAAGTTTTAAACATCCCAATGTTCCTAGAACATAACATATTAAAATCAGGCCTTATAAATTTCCATAGGTTGGTCCCACCAATTTAATCATTGTGATGACGATGGCTTTATTTTCTGTCAATTATAACAAATATCTTCAATTTACGAGCATTGTGAACATTGGTAGAAGTGTCATGACTGTTGATATTTTACGATGAAATCTGACTGCTTCGACTGAGGTATTATTTTACTATAATTACATATTGAGCTTTCACACACTTCAATTTTGACATTACTAAGCAATTATAGACGGATTGAGTGAGGATGCCAACAAAATTCATACATTTTAAGTTAAAGTCGCGAATACCTTGAAAGACCTCTCTCTCTCTCTCTCTCTCTCTCTCTCTCTGACCACTTCTTGATGAAAATGGGGACTTTACCAAAGATGAGGAGCGAATGAGTAGTATCCTTAACACTTTCTTTGCATCAGTCTTTACTACAGAAAACCCTAACGATATACCAGCAGAAACAACAGTCCAAAACGAAAACACTGAGGTATTAAATAATATTAGCTTTGATCAGATTGTTTCTGTAACATGCTATGTTCATTTCTGCTTCTAATGGTACTTGAGCGATGGCCGTATTCCTAAAACTCGCGATTTGAGCATTAGGTCGAAAATCAAGGGGTCTGAATTTTCAGGTCAATTTCTCCACATGCGTTTTGGTCACTGTAGGACTCACTTCTGGTCCGATTTCGATTAAATTACAACCACAGATAGGGACCACAACGCCGATATCACCAATTGACTTTCAAGGTCAAAAGTAAAAAAATCAAGGTCAAAATCGTCAAAAAACTAAATATCTTCAAGCTGCTATAACTTCAGTTCTCCAGATTCGATTTTGATCAAACATTTTCAGTAACATGCTATGTTCATTTCTGCTTCTGGTGGTACTTAAGCTATGACCGTATTCCTAAAACCCGCGATTTGAGCATTAGGTCGAAAATCAAGGGGTCAGAATTTTGCCATACTTTCGCCAAGTCCTCGCTCTACGAGCGAATGTTTATTTGTTTGTCGGTGTGTGTTGACCGGCATCATAAAGCCTATATTCAGTGTTATTAGCATAATTGTAACACAAATTAGTTCAGTCGTATTAAATTCACCAGAGACACATTTGAATTTATTTTTAGCTCCGGCCTCAGCCGAGAGCTCAAGGTCTTATCGTAATTATTGTTCTTGTTCTTGTTCTTGTTCTTGGGGCGACAACTTATAAAATGCTTCAACTGACTCACTCACTCACTCATTCTTCTTGGGGCGACCATTTTTTAAAAGGGGTTCAACTCACTCACTCACTCACTCATTTCACTTGAATCATTAAGAGCCGGAGCTTTTGAAGGGTTTTCCTTCATGTTCTTGTTCTCTCCAAATCTTCTCCTTTTTATGCCTCCGATTCCTCCATTCTCTCTCTTCTATTCTCTCCTCTTCCAATTTCTTTAATCCTTCTTTTGCCTTTGATTTATTGTTGTATTGCATCGACGACACATTCCAGTCTTCAGGGAACCTTTTATATTGCTGTATTAATTATTGACATTGTCTGGTCACTATCCCATTTCCATTTTTCATTATTCCAATGGAGATCTTATTGTGTTTTTGTTTACTGTCTCTAGGTATTCGAAGCACACCTGTATACCAATTTGTGCTCGTGACTGTACAATAATCGTTCAGTAATTATTGCAGTACAATAATAAGAACCGTACTAAACCTTCATACAGTAAATATTGCAACACGTGATTCACAATATATCATCACGGTCAATGGGGAGGAAAGTGTATATCACAACCACCATGTTCGTGTTTTCAGTAAGGGAGTAATTCACCTTTATTACATTGGAGTGTCTTTATTCCTTCAAAGTATGCCAGGAAACAGGACCAGATGAACAAAAATAATGGAGTTCTGTCGCTTTGATTACTTTGGAAGATTCATTTACACCAGGCTTATCAACAACAAATTCCTCCCTTAATTAATTAGCCATATATATAGTGAGCACCCTGGTAGCAACCCGGCCACCTCTCCAGACCCTCCTCTTTTATAGCCATCCTTTGCCGGGAATTCCACCAGCTATCCACCCTCCCACATACAGTCGTTGTCAATAATAATCATCCACATATTGGTATCTCAAACAATTTGCTATCTAATGTTTTCACGTTCATATATGATGTTATTGTTTTAAGTCGTGCATAGCTCCTTGTATTAAATTAAAAGAAAATATTTAACCTATTTATTGGACAGTTTATCATCTAAGGAACAGAGAGAAGCTGTCAAACTCATACGTAAGTTACCCCTGTATGGATGATTATATTTGACCGTAACTGTATATATTACGACTTTAACCCAACTCTTTCCCTTCACTCATTTCCTTCAACTAAACCACTTGTTCTGGTGTAAGAAAGACTTACTTACTTCCAAACATATGAGTCGATATGGTAGGGTGGCTGGCGACTGGTTTGTCTTTGTTGTCTCTTCGGAGTTTGATTTTAATTATTAGGTTTTCTATAACTATTATGGTTGAGAAGATACAACAAGGTTAAAGTAGTTTACTCACTTTTTATTTATAACACGAGTTAGTATACAGAGTCACAATATGTAGCTTGCTCGGGTTTAAGCTAGGCTAGGAAGCTAACTTTAAAGAGATATAACACGCTAGAGTAACCTGTGATCGGGTCGGTTATCTGTAGCTAATTGAGAGCTATAGGAGCGCAACTAGGGCGCTTCCCTTGTGTATGATATGAACTGTGTCGTCACTTTATGCTAGCGTGTTAGTGGTTCCCAAGCGTAGGTCAGCAGTATTGGAGCATCATGTGACGGGTGTAAGTCTGAGAGTCTAAGTGACTCATACAAGTAAGTATTAAGTAAGTTATTATAAGTAGCCCTCTAATGAAGGTGAAACCGGAACACACTCACTCAGCCACGTGGTTCCAGGATTATACAAACACACATATTGTAAGTCTCCTCACCCCAGAACGCCAGCATGTCGAGAGAAAAAGCAAGTATACTTGTGATACATAATTTCTAACCAGAGTGTGAGGAGCAAAAACCTTCGAATCACCTGGTATTGCTCATTTACCCACTCAGTGCACATATCGAGGTTGAGTTCGAATGCAGGGTGTGTGGTGCCTGGCGTTCGTCTCTGGTCAGGGATTACGTATCACGAGTGTATAGTAAAGTCATGGTTTAATGTACAGTCGGCGGCAAAAGTCCTGTCGCCTCACTTGCATCACCGAGACATGCAGTGTTCATGGACTCGAGAAATATGCAAGTTTTCTACACCTAATAATCTCGAGTCTATGAACATCGCGTGTCCCGGTGAAGCAAGTGAGACGACAGGACTTTTGCCGCAGACTGTACTGCAACACCTTCCAATGAGATGGCTTCGAAAAATGATCCGAAACTATAGCTGTTGGTGTGTGCAATTTTGGTTCATAAAATTAACTCAAATAACTCGCTTTTATTCACCAGGTTGCAGTACATTAGACCATGACTTTACTATCGTCCACTAATATCCATACCGACATCTGATGAGCTTCAACCAGAATTTATCTGGTAACACTGAACCCCGACCCAATGTCCAGATGTATGATATCCTCTATTTCCTAACTCACTTTTCTTTCACATTCTCGTAGTTATTTACTGTATATACCTTGAAGTAATATTCTATGAATATTGTGGTTTATCCATCTAGTCATTCAAATTGTATTAACAGGAAAAATAGAATGATTTTATTGATGAATATTAAGGTTTCCATTTCCTATCTCCCTCTTCTTCTCCCTCTCGGTCTCCTGTTCTTTCCCTCCCTCCTCTCCTTCTCCCTTGCTACCTCCCTCCCTCTGTCTCCCCTGCTACCTTCCTCGCTCCCCATGCCTGTCTCTCCTGGCTCCCTACCTCCCTCCCTCCCTCGATTACTCTCTCTCTCCTTTTCCTTTCTCTCTCTCTAATTCCTTTCATTTTTCTCTCTCTAATTACTTCTCCATTCATCTTTTCTGCCTCTCCTTCCTTTCCCTTTTCTCTCTCTAATTACTTCTTCATCCTTTTTTTCTGCCTCTCCTTCCATTCCCTATTATATCTCTAATTACATCTCCATTCCATCCTTCTTCTCTGCCTCTCCTTCCTTACCTTTCTCTATAATTCCTTCTCCATCCTTCTTCTTTCCCTTGTATTCTATCCCTAAAAACTTTGCTTATCACGCAGGGTATTAACGGCAGCCAAGGACAGAAAACAGTATTACAATGAGTATGAATCCTTTGGCTTCAACCCTAGAGATTCGAAAGATTCATGCAGCCGAACGAAGTCGAAAACAAATGGAATTCAACCACCTCTGGTCAGTTCGTGCCTGTCCACCGTTTCTCCTCATAAAAAACAAGTGTAAAAACTCAAGACAAAAGTTGCTATAAAATTAGGAATAACAAGAAAAACCAAGAAGACTATCACGGCAGTGCCTAACACTGTATTCATAACGCATTTCACTACAACTGTAATAAACTAATACCAGGTCCCCTACAGTATACGAATAAAATAAATTTATAGTTTTAACATCGGTACACACAATCCAATATGAATAACTATATTTGTGAAGGAGCTTTTTTTCTCCATTAGCACTTTCTTGCTGAATCAGGAATCATTCTTCCAAGTTTATGTGCCACCTGATCATTATTGATGTGGCACCGCTCTATAAACAAAAGCAGATAGAGAAAAAACATGAGTTTTAATATATTTGTTAGAGAGTTAGAGGATAAGTTGAGGGAATGAGGGAGAAAGGAAGGAAGGGAACATGAGAGACGGATGAGGATGGAGGGCGTATGTTTGGTAGAGAAAGGATGGAAGGAGCAATGAATTGATTGATTGATGGGTATTAGGCGCCGCAACATTGAGGTCCTATAGCGCCAGAAAAAAGTGATAGAGTGGTGTGACATCAATCAGGAAGGAAATAAAATGAAAAAAGGGACAGTTGAAGAACTGAAAAATGGGAACTATTTAGTCTGGTCTCTCACTGGCGACCTTCCTAGCATGGGAAGCCCTCTCTCCCCGATATCGGGGCAGAGCAGGGGCCGGAGCCCCCTCAAGTCTAGCTCGCCAGGTCTCAGACACACACAAGCCCGCCCACCTCGGCAAGGCGGTTCCCGTTAGGGGGGGGGGGGAGGAACAATGAAGAGAAAGAGTGGGAGAGAGAGAACAGTGGCGAGAAAAAAAAAGAGTGAGGAGGGGGGATAGATGATGGAAGGGGAGCTATAGAATGGAAAGAATGATGGGGGGGGGGGGGGACTAGTTCTCTTAATCTTTAACACAGAAAAGTGACATCAAAGTTAATATAGTTTGAGAGAATGAAGGGATAAATCACACTAATCATAGAATAGCTACAGATATATATCTCCTTATTCATGTAAAGGGAAAGTGAAGAGGGGGAACAGAAGGATATCGTACAGTACATACATCTGGACATATGAGTCAATGTTACCAGATGAATCGTGATTATCCCATAATTATGAGGTGTGGGTGTGAATACTTGTGGCTGATAGTACTTACAGTACGATATCTCTCTGGCTCTATAGGCTTAACAATGACTCATACATAATTATACATTTCTATTTCAACTATGTATTACAACTGAATATTAAGATTAATATGAAATAAACATTGGAAAACTATATACAGAACGAAATAACCTTTATACCATTATATGAAATGTCTAAGTTCATTTGTTTACCCCGCTCTCTCCTCATTTATTCCTTCCTCCAAGTTTACGTGCCATCTGATCATATTGTAGCCAACTTGGAACATATTCTTACACATCCTAACAAACCTAATCTTTACGTACCAGTAATTCATTATCTTCCCTACATTCACATGCTACAAGTTACTATCTTTAGGGTTACTATCTCACAATTTTAACATAAAATAAGAACGCTGGTAATAAGCAGTACCGTGCTCTAAGTTTGGAACCTGAAGCTGAGCTTGCAGTTGGAACACTTGTCACACCGAGGTAATGGGAGACAGGTGTTGTAGGCTGTGTATGTAGGGTAGAGGACAGGGAGGGGCAGAGCTTGTGTACAACTGGTACTCCAGAGTGTTGTGGACAGTATAGGTGTAGTAGAGGACAGGGAGGGGCAGAGCTTGTGTACAACTGGTACTCCAGAGTGTCGTGGACAGTATAGGTGTAGTAGAGGACAGGGAGGGGCAGAGCTTGTGTACAACTGGTACTCCAGAGTGTCGTGGACAGTATAGGTGTAGTAGAGGACAGGGAGGGGCAGAGCTTGTGTACAACTGGTACTCCAGAGTGTCGTGGACAGTATAGGTGTAGTAGAGGACAGGGAGGGGCAGAGCTTGTGTACAACTGGTACTCCAGAGTGTCGTGGACAGTATAGGTGTAGTAGCTGACTCTTCTTACAGATTTTACTAGAGTTTAATATATGTTCTTTGAGTGATCTGACCTTGCCTAGTGACAACTTTCGTCCTTAATTGGTTGATAAAAAATTCAGTGCTTCAATTAACAATTGTCATTATGTAATCACCTGGCTTTTGTTAAAGCTCATCACTTAACACGTAATCTGCTCTTTATTGGTTAACATTTTGTTTAAAGACAGCCTGAGTGTTTTCACTGAAAAATATTAATTCTCTACTGTCGATTAGGGAAAAATAAGAAGTTGGTAGTTGCTGTTCATAAATCAATATTGCTATTTCACAAGTTAATTTATAAGCAAAATATAATGAGATTCATTTAATGCTTTATCCACACGATCCAGCAGTGTGCACCGGCAGCAAACATTGTTGTCAAAATCAGGTCCAATCAATACACGTTTAGTTAGTGGGGGAAGGGCATGATAGTGTGGAGCCTGCCTGGAACTGCTCCATCTTCTAACACTGCTAAAGAAGCGAGAGAAAGCTCAACGGGCATTACTCGACCGTGTGGACGGGGCCTAACTAGCACTAGGATACCAACGGGCTCAAGGCAAGATAAAATGTTCTGTGACTGTCAGTTAGCTAACGGAAACGGAATTATTCATACCGACTAATTTCTAAAGACCGTGTCACACACAGTACGTCTTCCGCACGACAGAGGATCACTCACACTTTTTCGCTGATTCGACGCGAATCATTCGACTACACGAGTCTCCCACCACACAATAGCCGCTCGACGGTTGTACGACTCTCTATGACGACCTTTCGACACCCATTCGACACACACGCTATACTAACACACACTTTACTAACACAATTATGAGTTAATAAATCGTTTATAGTGAGGATTGTCATACAACTCTGACAAGATAACAGCACGATAAATGTGTATTTGATTGTTTACAGTACCACTCGTGATACATTATTTCTGACCAGAGTGTAAGGAGCAGAAAGCTTCGAATCGTCTGGTATTGCTCATCTCCCCACCCAGTACACATATAAAGGCTGAATTCGAATGCAGGGTTTGTGTGGTGTCTGCCTTTCGTCTATGGTCAGGGATTACGCATCACGAGTGTAAGTACTGTACTACCTGAGGACGGATGATGAGTTCTTCAAACAGATACTAAAGAGGCTCACACCGAGGACCGCCAAGCAGGACACTTGTTGTTTATAAAGGTGCGAGCCAACCCCTGCCTGCCGTAGGCTTTATCGCACTGCTGTTGAGCGTGTCGTATGCTCAATGTGTGTTGTGTGAAAAACCAACTACTATGCGTTTCAGCGCCGGTCAGACGCTGTTTTTCGCAAATATCTCCTAAACGAATCGTTGTATCAGTATAATATTTCAACACGCTCTCTTTAACACCCTGGCGTAATTTATGGCTGACATACCATATTACTATATGTGTTATGTTAGGAGTTTACTGAGTGATATTAATCCTAATCCAGTCATCATATTTAAGGCTTTATAGAGAATCGGACGAGTGTGGGGTACTCATAATAACCCCTCCACCAACACCCAGAACAACCCCCACACCACTCCTTCCTTCACTACCCCACACTTTCCTTCGAATGTGTCAATATGACTGGCCAGCTTTGTGATATTTTTCACAAGTAAACTCCTCGCATAACACATATAGTAATATGGTATGTCAGCCATAAATTAGACCCGGATGTTAAATGTAGTGTGCTGAAATATTGTACTTATACAACGATTCATATAGGAGATATTTGCGAAAAACAGCGTCTGTCCGGCGCTGAAATGAATAGTAAGCTCATGATGCACTTATCTTGTAAACTATGTTCAAATCTAATGTTTGCTTTGTATCTCAAATGAGGCCATACACGACTATGGTGGTATATCGTGTGGCAGTGTTGTTGTGTTTATGCAGTTATCGCGTATAGATGAAGTTAGTGTCAACTGTCGATTACTTGTGTGAAGATTGTGTTGTCATCAGACACTGATCGCTTTGAAGACTCTAACAATTGTTGAGTTGGGATCTATCTGTTGTCGTACAGTGGTTGTGAATGTTGATTTTGGAAAGATATTAATCTTGTTGTTGTCGTGTTGTGATTGTATACAAATCGTGTTGCTACTGTATCTTTTTATTCAATAGAACACAGATCTGGGTCGATAAAGTTAACCAATCACAGCATGAGAGCGACGATTCACACGCGATCACAGTTCAATAGCAACACCTTATTGATACTACAGAAATTAACGTCATTTTTCGTCCCGCTGTCGGGCCAAAATAGTAAAAGAATTCATATTTTAGCCGACCATTTCCGACCCGTACAACACTTCCTCATAAAAGACGAATCGAGGCGATGTTTTTACGCGATAACAGACAATGCTAGCCGATTCGGAAACTTTCACATTTGTTTAAAAGATCGGCTGTGGTCAGAGGCTATCAAACCCGTGTGTGACATGACTTTTAAAAGGTCTCCAATGAAACTAAGAAAGTACTAACGAACACATTTGGAAGGCTATTCTCCTCTATTCTTTCAGTATGCCATCGCTACGGAAAGAGGTAAAGAGGGCCGGGTGGCTGCTGACCTACTGGCGTCTGCGGATGAACACAACACAAGAGGCGCTGCTGGTGGTGGCTCTGGTAATACTGGTGGTAAAGATTGGCCTGGTTCTCTTAGCGTGGCCCCATTATGGCTCCATCACAACAACCAGTTTCACACAACACATCTCTAAGTTTCGCTGGAGACCGGTAAGAAATAGTAAAGTCGTGGCCACATTTTATTGTGAACTCTTCTTAGCCTCCATCACCACACAGTTATTTACGGATACCACAGCCATTTCCCCTTGCTTCCGCCACCATCTCTACACAGCCACTAAGATTTGTTCGGCGGTGAGTAAATGTACACTCGTGATACATTATTTCTGACCAGAGTGTGAGGAGCAGAAAGCTTCGAATCTCCTGGTATTGTTCATTTCCCCACCCAGTACTCTTATAGAGGCTGAGTTCGAATACAGGGTAGCCTATGTGTGGTGCCAGCCGTTCGACTCTGATCAGGGATTACGTATCACGAATGTACACTCTCTGACCCACCTCAATAGCAGGGAGTTGATGAATGGGACTTTCTACTCCACTTATTCCCATATTATGATCTGCATTCTCTGACGAAAGACAATCTCTCTCCAACTTCTCTCCTCACAGCTCTCCTCCTTCCACATTGTGTGTCAAACAGAATCATGACAGCTTCAGTCAACGGGAAATGAAAATTAGCCCCTGGCTAGTACAGTGGTAACGGTACAGTCGTAACTTTAACTTTAACTTTAAAATGGATAAAAAATACTTTACAGCACGGCTGTATTGGCCTAATCAAAGTAGGGGATTATACTGCATTATAATTGTTAACATAAAAATACGTAACATAATGACAAAAAAAAAAGTAATAATTATAACACAATTAATAATGTAACAAAATACCAAGGACATTCTCTGTCAGAAAATTCTTGTTTAGTGAAGCACCTCGTAGTATGGTAGACAAAAGCTACATAATAAATTGCACATCTGGCAGTGAGGTTTTCTCACAGTTACCAGATCTGCACCCATACCCTACACCTGTCCAGTGTCCACGAATATATTTAGCAGGCTGTACCTTTGCATCTTCAGCAAACATATTAATATAAGTGCCATCTGTAATACTTATTTCTATATAATTTATATAAATTAAAACATTATTGGTGCCAATTTTGAGACCTAAGGAACTCCACTTGTGACCTTCAGCCACAAAGAATAGTTCCTTATTAGTACTGTTCTCAATTTTCTTCCTACTAGGAAATCTTCCATCCTTTTCAGTAGCTTTCCCCTTCTCACTCCTTTATGTTGTAATTTCCACATAAGTTTTGGTATGTAACAATGTCGAAAGCTTTTTTAAATTAATTTAATTAATTTAATTAATCCATCTCTTTCTTAGATATTTTTCTGATATTCTCGTATAGTAACTCAGTAAGTTGGTTTTACTGTACATGATCTTTACCTTCTTAAACCTAAATTGTCTTTCGGTTATCATATAATTTTTCTTCAAGTGCTCAATCCAAATTATTCTTATGATCTTTTCCAGAATTTTACACACTACACTTGTTAGTGAATACAGGTTTGTAGTTAAGAGGGTCTTGTCTATTACTTTTTAAATTAAGTAATGGGACTATGTTTACTTGCTTCTAAACTTTCTGGTAATTTTCCTTGTTGTAATGAGTTTTGAAATATTATAAATAATGGCTTACTTAGTTCTTTAGCACATTCTTTTAATACCCAACATGAAGTTTCATCTTGTCAACTTGCTTTAGTTTTACTCACAGCTTCCAACTCTTTTTCTAATCTGCTCACCTCAAACTCTTTTAGTTCATACGTGTTTGTATTTGTATTTTCTTCTGGTGAATTATTCAGACTGGAATTTTGTGTTAAAGATTTCGAAAATATCTTTTTCTTTTGTATATGTTTTTCCTCCATTCAAGATGCTTTGAATTTTGTCCTTCACTTTGCTTTTGCTTTTAATGTAATTGTAAAATAGTTTGGCTTGTTCCTTACTTTTATTAATAATGTCTTTCTGATATTTCACTTGTGCTTCTCTTATTTTGATATATAAATTTCTTGCACTTTTATATTTGTTATGCTCTTTTTCAGCTTCATGTCTTGTGAATCTGTTCTGTAATGTGTCCCTCTTTTATATTTTTTTATTTATTTTTATTTTATTGTTTTATTTTGTTAGAGTGTATATATTCACTCCATTATATATTTTGTAAAAAAATTAATAACTGATCATTTACGTGTATACGTGTTTATGTGTGTGTGTGTTAAATTGTAGAAAAGAGTGACAACAAAAATATGCCTACGTTTGAGAAATGAAGTTGGTACAGTGAATGCCAGTCAGCACCTCCAACACCTGAGTCTCTCTCTCTCTCTCTCTCTCTCTCTCTCTCTCTCTCTCTCGTAGTAGTAGTATATTTCCTGTAGTAATGTTGGCAATACTGTAAGGGGGTGCGGGAGTAGGGGAAATGCTTGGGGTGGGGTGGGGTAGCGGGAATAGGAGGACAGGCTTGGGGTGGGTAGAAAGCCTGTAACCTATTCCCGCATCCCCCCTAACCCCCCCAGCCCAGCCTGTCCCCCCTGCTCTTGCACCCCCGACCCCCCCAAAAGTCCCCGCACCCCTCTATTCACACACACCCTTAAAGGTTTTGGCACCCCTTCAGCCCCAACCACTAACTTTCAGTTCTTCAATTGTCCCTCTCTTCTTTTTTTATTTCCTATTTTCTTGCTGTCACACTTATCTAACACCTTTATCCTCATATTTTATAACTGAACATGAACCATAGTTACTTACACAGTCATTAGTGTACAGTTGCCCAAGAAAAGACTGCAACCAAATTTGGTGGTGTGTGGCAATATCTGGCAGCTGCTCTAAAGTAAACACTCATATTCTTTCAATGGATCACTCTTTTCTTGGGCAACTGTACTTATCATATTTGATTTGATGTTATTTACTTTGGTATATTGAAACCTATCTAATAAATAGCTATACATCCAAGAAACAATTCTGCTATTTGCATTCATATGTAGTAATTTATGATGAGTACATTTGGCTGTATTGTGTTAAATGCACTGCTGAAGTCGACATATAGTATTCCAACTTGAGAATTTGCTTTGTCCAAGTGTTGACTGACATACTGTACTGGTGTTACCACGGCATCCTGTACACTTTTACCATCACAGTAGACAAATTGTAACGGATCTTGTAAGTGATTAAGCTGAGTACAACGATGGTGCTTAACTAAGTATTCTAGACATTTCATAATAAAGGAGGTCAAAGCAATAGGTCGGAGGTCATTCTTTGTTTTAGGAAACCTGATTTTAGGAATCCTAAAACAAAGAATGATCTCCCTCCGACCTGTTGCTCTAACCTTCCTTATTATGAAATGTCTAGAATACTTTGTTAAACACCATCTACATCGGTTGTAGTACACCTCACGTGAAGTTTTAATCAAATTCACTAGAAAGTGACCAGATCATACATTATTTATTGATGGATATTAGGCGCTGCAACATCGAGGTCCTATAGCGCCAGAAAAAAGTGATAGAGAGGTGTGACAGCATGCAGGAAGGAAATAAAATGAAAAGAGGGACAGTTGAAGAACTGAAAGATGGGAACTATTTAGTCTGGTCTCTCACTGGTGACCTTCCTAGCATGGGAAGCCCTCTCTCCCCGAAATCGGGGCAGAGCAGGGGCCGGAGCCCCCTCTAGTCTAGCTCGCCAGGTCTCAGAGACACACAAGCCCCCCACCTCGGCAAAGCGGTTCCCGTTAGGGGTTTTTTGTTACTGTCGTTGAGAATGTTGTATTAAGGGTCATGAAGTTCTGTGTTGGTAATTCTGGAGTAACTGAATCTCCAAACTATTCTAAGCAACAGAACACTATTATTTTTGCACTTCTGGTCCTGTTTCCTGGCATACTTTGAAGGAATCAAGGCACTCCAATGTACCAAAAAAAAGACTTACCACCTTAATGTTATATTTACTCTGTGAATTCCTATCCTTGCATTAACAGTACGAGCAGACCATCACTAAACCTGGCAGCGAGGATCACAACTCTCACCACAATGCCATGTTCACCTTACCTACCAAAGGCTACACCTTCCCGAACTGTGCCTGCATCAGGTGAGGTCAGGTTAGGTCAGGCTCAGTCAACCAAGTGAATAGTGATTACTCTTCATACTGGTTGGTCAGGTCAGGTCAGGCTCAGTCAACCAAGTGAATAGTGATTACTCTTCATACTGGTTGGTCAGGTCAGGTTAGGTCAGGCTCAGTCAACCAAGTGAATAGTGATTACTCTTCATACTGGCAGGTCAGGTCAGGTCAGGTCAGGCTCAGTCAACCAAGTGAATAGTGATTACTCTTCATACTGGTTGGTCAGGTCAGGTCAGGTCAGGCTCAGTCAACCAAGTGAATAGTGTTTACTCTTCATACTGATTGGTAATATAAACTCCCTTTTTATCTCAAACGAGTATGGTAGGGGAATAATGTATAAAATAATTATGTGTCTACACACTTATATGAAAGCCAAGCTTGCTACCAACAAATCTTTTACTATAAATAACAGTATCATTATATTAACACACGACAATTATTTGGTAGTTACAGTCACCGAGATGCAAGTCCAGTGCACATACAACTTGTTGCACTACTAATAATACAAATGTCCCTCCACCCATTATTAGTTATAAATTGGTGCCAATATTTTATATTATTAAGGGGGAAATTCGGTGTTAGTAAATCTGTAGCAACTGATTCCTCCAAACTATTCCAAGCAACAGAACACCATTATTTTTGTTGGTCTGGTCCTGTTTCCTGGCATACATTGGAGGATTCAAGGCACCCCAATTTACCATAAAAAGAATGACCACCTTAAAGGGCTTGAACTTCCTTTGCTTCCTGAATAGGCTCGGTTACCCTACACATTTTTCTCTACCATGTGCGCGGAATATATCTCGACAAAACATCATCATAATAAACAATAATGATAATACAAAAAGTAGTAGTAGTAGTAGTTGTTGTTGTTGTAGAAACAGTAGGCTACACATAGTAGTAACAGCAATACTGTAGTAGCAGCATCTATAGCAGTATTATTATTGATATTATTATGGGAACAATAAGGTCATGAAGGTCTATGTGTATTTAAGACTACCAATTCAGTCACATTATGCGAAGAAACACTGAATCTATTACATGAAGGTAGAATGTTTCTTGGAATGATTTAGGGGGTCAGTTGTAGTGTTGGGAAATGGCATCCCAATCATCCACCATTCCTGCAAGTCAGCCTAAGATCTTATCTCCTACTATACCTGTGGAGAGTGAGGGTTGAGGACCTCGTTCTCTTACAATAACGCCAACATAGGTTCAAAAAGTCTCGGATCTTGGCCCCTTGCCTGTCAGGTGTCCTATACTGGTACTCGAGCCTCCTCACCCCTTGAGAAAATGGAAATAGGGTATTGATGATGATAATGATGATCAGTTGCTATAATGTTGACAACTCTGTATTATATTCCTCTCAATATTCCATTTACTTTTCCTATAATTAATATTGCTAACAAGTTGACCCTTAATTAACTATTGGTGCCTGATATCATTCGATCGAGTTAATTAAATCAATGACGTATAAAGTCGTAGGCCTAGATGACCGAATGAATAATAACAATGTAAAATATGTTACATAAACTAACATTTTTTTCTTACCACCACACCCCAAAAGATTCGGCTTCGACATTCAAGGCCTGGAGGAAGCACGTGCGAAGGCGAGCATGAGACCATGGCGCTATCCTCAATGGTTCGTGTCCAAATTCAACTTCACTGGTGAATCTACTTGCTCTGACTACTCGACACAGCGAGGGGGCGGTCAGAAGGTAGTGGCATACTCCTACTACAGTCCAGACATTCTTACAGATACAGGTTTGTTTGTATATACTCAACAATTTTTTTAGCTCCGGCCTAAGCCGAGAGCTCTAGGTTTTATCGTAATTGTTCTTGTTCTTCTTGGGGCGACCACTTCTTAAAAGTGGTTCAACTCACTCACTCACTGACTCACTCACTCTCTTCCTCCCATCCATTTTCTTTTACCGACATTGAATCATTTATTATTATTATTATCATTTTTTTTTCTTCTTGGGGTGACCACTTCTTAAAAGGGGTTCAACCAATATTTAAGAGGTTCAACCGAGAGGGGGTTCAACCGAGAGGGGGTTCAACCGAGGGGTTCACCCTCAATAAAAAGGGTTCATTTACAAAATTTCAATATAACCATATGAATACGAAAATCCAGATAAAACATAATTAATATTTTTGAGACCTTTACATATGGATATTTTATTATTTCACTTGAATCATTAAGAGCCGGAGCTTTTGAAGGGTTTTCCTTCATGTTCTTGTTTTTACTCCATCTCTTCTTCCGAATTCAAAGTATAACTGAAACTATTTCCAGACTGCGCAATAAGTAGTATGAAGTACAAGTGAGAGAATGACATCAATTTCACTTACCAAAGAGTCGATCGAGAGGATACCAAATAGATATCTAGAAAATATTCTTATAAAGTATACTAGGAAACAGAGGACCAGAAGAACAAACAAAAGGAATGGTGTGCTGTTGCTTGGAATAGTTTGGTGGAATCAGTTGCTCCAGGTTTACCAACACAAAATAAAATCCCCTTTAAATGTTTCCATCTCGGCTGAAGGATTTCTTGCAAAAAAACAACAACAACCCTAATTTCAATCTGTGATGGGTGAGATCGGGTTTTGCTATGGTCACGACACCTTCGGTAACCAATGTCATCAACTCATCATGTAGGGGTCGATTGATTGATGGATATTAGGCGCCGCAACATCGAGGTCCTATAGCGCCAGAAAAAGGTGATAGAGAGGTATGACAGCATGCAGGAAGGAAATAAAAAGAAAAGAGGGACAGTTGAAGAACTGAAAGATGGAAACCATTTAGTCTGGTCTCTCACTGGCGACCCTCCTAGCATGGGAAGCCCTCTCTCCCCGAAATCGGGGCAGAGCAGGGGCCGGAGCCCCCTCTAGTCTAGCTCGCCAGGTCTCAGAGACACACAAGCCCCCCACCACGTCAAGGCAGTTTCCGTTAGGGGGGATGTAGGGGTCGATGACCTCCTCTTTCTAACTAACACATATCCCAGCTACAGAAGTTCTTGTCCTTTTATTTATTCTCATCAAGATTTGCCTGTATAGTTATATATCTATTTTCAAGATCTCTAGGTTTGCCTTTAAGGAGGAAATTCGGTGTTGGTAAATTTGGAACAACTAAATTCTTCAAATTATTCCAAGCACCATTATTTTTGTTCTCCTGGTCCTATTTCCGGTCATACTTTTGAGGAATCAAGGCACTCCAATGTAACAAAAGCGAATTACCACCTTTTAATACAACACTTTGGGGGACATTGCCGCTGAAGGTCATGGAGTTTATTTACTTAGCTGAATACTGATAGTAGATAAATGAAACCTTAATAAAACACACAAAAAAAACATACATTTATGTTAAGAAAAAACTGGGATAATATACTTAGCGACAATAATAATTATATCAATGACTAGCAGCGATACCCGACGTTGTCCGGGTGAAGATCCAACATGTGGTTTTGTCACTAAATTTCCTCTAATTATTTATATGTGAACTTATTAGGAGGGTGGGAGGAGTCCATTATCCGGTGTGGTTGCTGGTCCCCCAGAGAAACCATGCCAGCTTTACAACCACAAAAGTTATCCATGACATAACTACAGCAGAAGGTAGCATTGTAACAGCCACGATTAAATAGCAAGGCCTGAGTGGCGAATTGGTAACAGCCTTCGGCTTGGGCTGCAGGGGTACTGGGATCGACCCCCCCCCCCCATTGGTCTTTTTTTTTTTTCACTGTTCCTAGATTTAGTATTAAATTTAGGTATTCAATATTTTGTGGTTTGAATTCATTCCTAAAATGCAAGCCAGGCCTGCCTGCATCCTTGATGCTTGAGACCATAGAGTCTATGTTAAGAAAGCCATAAATCTTTGGTTGTTTTAAGCTGATAATTCAAGAAACACATATCCACCAAAAATTAAATTTGACCGAGGACATTCCCAGGACTACACTGGTCAGAATGGTGTATCATTTGTCAACACATTTTTTAAATTGTACCGGGGATTCGAAGCTGGGATCTTTCGGTCAAGGCCAAAAAACAGCCTTCGGTTTGGGCTGCAGGGGTACTGGGATCGAACCCCCCCAAACCCCCCATTGGTCATTTTAAAACTTTTTTTTGTAGGCCAAGGATGCTTCCTAGGCTTCATTGATCAAAATGGTGTATAACATTTTACTCTAGGTCAAACGAAGTCGCCATGCATAGTGGCTAAACACACAGACAGAGATAATAATAAAAGCAAAATAAACAATACACAGGTAATCAATTAATGGCAATTATGCAGATAAATGTGAAGATATCAAGGTGAAATTGCTAGAGGCTAACTAACTCTGGAAATAGATCTACGGTATAGATTTTTCTAGGATATCAGTCTGGTAATAAAATAATCCCACATAAAACAATAAAGTAAGTCAGGAGGCCTGAAGTGGTGAATTGAGGGTCAATCCATGATAAAATGTATGACTGTGCGAGTGTTGGGAGTTTGACAGAGCGAGCACATAGGCTGGTATACAGAAGGCCACCTCGCCACCTCCCACCTGAAGCGATATCCCATTCTGATGTGAACAATGGCCACATCACAGCAGTGAGTGAGGCTGGCACACTTTTCATAAGAGTGATCCAATGCACATTTCCAATAATAATGAGAAATTGAAAAACTGGCCGGTCTTTCAGCAACAGTGCAGCGTCGCAGGTCTACCCGTGTTTCATTGCTCAAAATTCTTATAACTAAGACTTTTGGAAAAGGATTGATTGATTCATTGACATTTGGCGCCGCAACAACGAACAACCCTCAGCGAGATACTCTACGTGTGAGACTCCTCGTCTGGATAGTAACTTGCAGTCAAGTAAGGGTGATGCGGGGTTCATACTCTCAACCTTGGGTGGCCCACGAACTCCAGACCGCAGCTGTACATGTGTGAAGCCTGCCATTCGTCTCTGGTCAAGGAATACGTATCACGAGTGTACATGAACAGGGATCCAGATGAAATTGAAACATAGGGCAAGGGTTTGGGCACGATGGAGATGATGGTATAGGGAGGAGATGAGAGAGTAAAGGTGAGGCCTATGAATAAGGACAATGGCTGCCTGGGAGTCACTGATAATGAGAACAGATATTTACTCGGTGATGTGGTATAGACAAGAGCTGAGGTAATGACAGACACTTTGCACTGGGTACTGCTACTCCAGTCACATAAAAACACTCTCCAACCGGGTACATACTTACTGCTGGGCCAAAATTTAGTGGTTGGAAGGAGAATCAACTGAGTGGATAGCGGATCGATATTGTGAGTGTGTTTTCTAGCCCGCTGACAAGAAAATCCAGCCCTACATAGCCGTAAATGGCACTAAATAGCTATGACGGTCTATCGAGTCAGCCGGTCACTACCATATGACGGTCTATCACGGCAGCCGGTCTCTAAGGGTTAATGACTCTCAGTGGAAGAAAGTGCAAATCAGGGTTAGTGAGATGGCAGACGAACGAACAACGTGGAACATGACCCATCTGCTTCTGATCCTCGTCAAACCATTTGTCCTTCATATGTAAATTGTACATATTACTTGTAACTATAATATTCCTTGAAGTTCCTACAACTGTCATATAATGTTATAGTGAATTTAGTGTTGATTAAATGTTATGTAGATGGTTTAAATATTATAACCAATGTGAACGAAAAAATCAAATTGTGATGGGCAGGGGAGATAATTCACAAATCATTTATCAGTACTACTGTCGGTTTCAGAGGCCACGTCTCCCCGTTTCTCGGTAACTAACAATTGGATTTGCATGGTATTTTGCCACAGGTTGTTTCACAATCTGCCCTAAATTTTAACATTTTAGGATAATACTGGATTATCACATGTGAATAATTAGGGCACGAGTCCCAGAGAAGGATATGAACGATTTGTTCTTTTAATTATTATTAGGGCAGCCCACCTACGATTACTACACGTTCTATGCGATACTATATCCATGGAATTTCCTTTCTCTCTTCATCACTCAATCTGTTTATGTGCTTTTATGTATATATATATATATATATATATATATTATATATATATATATATATATTATATATATATATATATATTATATATATATATATATATATATATATATATATATATTATATATATATATATATATATTATATATATATATATATATATATATATATATATATATATATATATATATATATATATATATATATATATATATATATATATATATATATATATATATAAGGGCTTGGCGCCCCTTCGGCCCCATCTACTCCCTTTCAGTTCTTCAACTGTCCCCTTATTATATTTCCTTCCTATTTGCTGCTTCACTTCTCTATTACTTTACTCTGGCGCTATATGACCTCGCTGTTGCGGTGCCTAATATCAATCCATCATTAATCTTTCTCTACTCCCTACCACAGAGAGCGTGCACTTCAAGAAATATTTGGCTCAACTACACGGACGGGCAAGGGTGATCGGAAAGGCTTATCCAGACTGGATAATCAGAATCTACCACAATGTAACCACAGATGACGTCGATGGTACCAAGTTCCTTTGTAACATCGTCTGCACTTACCAACACGTTGACCTTTGTGACGTCACCAATCTCCCAACTCTAGGTCTGGTCAGATTAAAGTATATCATTAGGTCAAGTTATATCATTAGGTCAGGTTATATCATTAGTATATCATTAGGTCAGGTTATATTATTAGTATATCATTAGTATATCATTAGGTCAGGTTTTATCATTAGTATATCATTAGGTCAGGTTATATCATTAGTATATCATTAGGTCAGGTTATATCATTAGTATATCATTAGTATATCATTAGATCAGGTTTTATCATTAGTATATCATTAGGTCAGGTTTTATCATTAGTATATCATTAGGTCAGGTTTTATCATTAGTATATCATTAGGTCAGGTTATATCATTAGTATATCATTAGTATATCATTAGATCAGGTTTTATCATTAGTATATCATTAGGTCAGGTTTTATCATTAGACATGATGAAGCAAAAGTGGGTCGACAGTCGCAATTATTATTTGCCATTTATTACTGCCGTGAGAATATTCCAACACAAAAGACACACTGCTAGTCTACTAAGTTAAGTGTCTGTCCCTGTCAGTCAGGTTGCCCACCATTATGCATCATTATCCTGGAAAAAATATATAGTAGAAAATAAAACTGTCAGCCTAACATTTGCACTATATCCTCTGGCTGGCCCAGTGGTAGAGTGCCCGGCTGCAGTTTCTGTGGTCCTTATTCGGGACGAAGAAGATTTTAGGGCTTTATGCCTATGGACTCGTGTTGGTCATTAAGGCAGTCAGTCTTGTTACATCAACTCATCTTCCCCCAGCCTACAAGGTTTTTAAGTATGTATGTACAAGCCACTGGTAGCCAGCCAGTGTAGGAAGAGCAGTGAGCATGTGTGAATATATATTCCGTGCTTCACTTTTACAATGATTACCATATATGTACTGTACGTTATAACAATGGTGATGTCATATTTCATATTGTTGTGTTGAAAAATGTGACTCTAACTGTTGCTATATGATAAAATCAGAGTGTTAAAATATACTTCGAATTGTCATTTGTCAGGAGAGTGAAAAAGTTAATTTCGAGATGCGGTCATTCTGAACTGGCTACCCGTCCTACAGATGTCCATTTAGTCTTGATAAATTCATCAAGTGACAGCTAAAAGTTTGCACCTCAATATCATATATCATTTATTCATGTAGCATAAGTAGTTTACACACTATTAGCAGTTTAAAGTGTTGTTCACAGGCTCAAATATGCCGGCGGTTATGGGGTTAACAGTTTTTCTGTCTCCTTTTCTACAGGTAATCTGGTGGAGAGAGGTGTGGTGGGGAGACTCTGGAGATTCTCTGTCATGGGCGATCACACTGTAGCAACCTTCCTCAGCAGAGACTCGGACAGGTGAGGTTGATCTACAAATTTTCTTCCTGAACGCGATAGTAGGAGTTTCCTTTGATTTATTGACCCAGTAAGGATCGAGTGATCAGGTATTTCTTGCCCTCATCCGCAATAGATGGCCAATTTTTGAAGTACAGCGTACATGAATTTTGCTACTTCAGATTTATAGAGCTTGAATACACACACCTGAATCTGAAAACCACACCCTCCTAAATCCAGTGGTTTGCGTATGGCAGCGAATCTCATTCCGACAAAACTTAAATTTTTACCCCTAAATACGTCACAAAAAATGAGTGTGTATGCAATTTAGTGGTTTGTAGAGCACTATCTATGTATTTCAGTGTATTTGTATATTGTATGTCTGAACTCACCTACAGTGATCAAAACATCAATAATATATATTATATAAAAATCACAGAATTACATTACAAAACACATTCTCATGCATACACGAGGGTACAGAGCAATGGGGGGGGGGGGGGGGGGTGCAAAGCCACAGCTGATACTGGGCAGAGAATTGGAACAAGACAAATTACCACACTCCAGAGTCCACCTCAACGAATTGTTAGTAATGTTATTTTGACACATTTTTTGTTCTTATAATTACAAGAGATAGTTTTATACCCTGCTCATTGATTTTAGCCATGTCTGTACATGAGTGTATGTGCAGTTGGACACAGGAATTGTGTTACAGCCCAGGTGAAATATACTTGTCCCATTTGAGTAACCAGTGTCTATTATCAGGTAGTTGCTTTTTATTACCATCCTCTATACTAACTTCTGCCCCTGGTGTCTCCTATTTGGCCCTAAGGAACATGATATTGGGAGAAATTGACCATCTTTCACTTGGGCTATACCTCGAATTCCTGTGTCCATCTGTACGTGCATGCGCCCAAGTTGATAAATGTAAGTTCTCATGCACTCCAAATACTCTGCACTTGGTTTGGGCAAAGGGAGGGGAAGATTGGATGGTTGGTGAGTCATACTGGGCCCTGAGAGAGGGGTCTTGGCCTTGGGTGGCTGGAGGGAGAGGGAGTTTAGGCTCCACCCACTAGCCAAAACAGGCCAAAGACAGTGTTACCACCCAGAATCTGATAGATCTTGCCCAGGCCTTTCCAGTGGTACCAATGCCATGGTTGTATATACCACATACTGTTTTTTATAGTCCGCGCCCGATCGTGGCTCATCGGCTCAAACACAGTTTTTTCGGCGCCAAAAGCCCATCAGCCTTCAACCTTAATTTGCGGGTGTAGAAAAATGTGGACACTAGCAACAACTGTGGAGCACTGCGGGTATAGTATTAATTCACCAGCACAGTTTTTACATGTTTGCGGTCTCTAACAAGCTAGATTCGGTCTGTCAACAGTGAGAGTGAGAACCAAGGGGCAAGGGACAACCCACAGCCCACCCAGCTACCAGCAGCTATTCTACTCTAACTGTGAGGGGGGAAGGATGTATTTTCATTTCACCTCTTTTCCTATAATTACCATATAATAATTATGTACGTAAAAACGACAGTGACATCATATTTCATATTCTGACATGTTTTATAATGAAATTCGAGTGTTAAAATGTACTTATATATGTAAACAAAGTGTAAAAGTGAATTTTGAGTTGATGTCAGTCTGAGCTGACTAACCATCTTACATATGTCACTTTAGTCTTCACAAGTACAGCTATGGCTGAAAATCCATGAGCTGGGAGTACAAGTATCTCTTCTAATTTTAAGAACAAAAAATGTGTCAAAACAACATTACTCAAAACTAGTTGAGCTGCGAGTTACCATGGTCAGATGGATGTGGAAGCTTATTTTGTTCGGGCTCTCTGCCCAGTATCGGCTGTGGCTTTGAACCAACACTTGCTCATGGACTTTCAGCCATGGCTGTACATCAGGAGACAGCTAAAGCTTTGTACTTCAACATCCAGTATAAATTATTTATGGAGCGTGAGTGGTTTACAAGCTATCAACCATCATTTGTGTTGTTTACATAGTGACCGCAAGTGCACAGAAAGTCCCAGGAGGTAGAGATACTGTGGTAGATACTGCCTGCGATCTAGTTTGAAATCTACTTGGAGGTTAGATACAACCTTTGCTTTTTCTGACCATAATCATAAAGTAAGATAGAATGCTTTCGGTATAATTGTAGATTTTTTGTCAGACAATGTACAGTTGCCTCCAGGTATATATTTCTTTACCCTCTGCGGTGGCTGTGAAGTGCATGTGGCATCGCTGGACATGTACGGATCACATTCAGAAACAGTGAAGCATTGTGTTACCAGTAAATATGATTCAACAGGGAGATTGGTCTCATTCATCTACTCCAGACACAAAAGAGTGGGTAAAGGAATACCTTGAGGCAACTGTACGTCAGTAAACGTATCAGTACTCCGAATACAGTCTATTTCTTGTCTCAGTTTGGATGTATCGGTACTGTAGTCTCATTTTAAAGCATTAATCCCACAGGTGATAACATGGTAGAAAGTCTGATGTATTATCTCTATCTACACCCAAGAGGGATGATTTTCTGCTAAGATTTGGACAATAGCTTATGGGTATTGGTGCCCCTTTAGGCCCGAGCCATTCGTTTCCTTTTTCACTGTCTCCTCCCTTCTGACTACAAAGTCTTTCTGGCTTAGCACAGTCTTCTTGACATCATCATCACACTACATTGCACCTCATTTTCCCTCTCAGCTGGGTGTTGAGCCGTGAAGTAATGGTGGTGAAGGAGTGGCTGCAATCTGGCCATGAGTTCCACGTCATCAGGGATCATCCAAACCACAAGGCTGTGATGCTTGCCGGTGAGGAATGGCAGGGCAGTGTGGGGCAAGGCAGAAAATATAATACTCGTATTCTTCATACTTTATTGTTTTATGCCTACCGACCACAATGGTCACTAAGGCAGTTAATAATTATACAGTTTGGTTTTGAGTTGTTGTCTGCAGCGTATGCAGAACCTCGGGAATATCTCTCATTTAGGCTCGTTCTCACAGGAAGGGGCAAAAATAAACAAACAACTAGAATTCAACAAGAGATGTAAAAGCACGGTAGCTGAGCAAGGAGTTAATTAAAAAGATACCAGTATACAGTACAATTACAATTCTTATTCGTGTTGTTGTATCGTTCTTTTACATATTTTCCCATTTCTATGTAAGGTCAATAAGGCTGAGTTTTGGCAGATGGATTTGCCATGACCGTATATATAAGAGATGTATTCGCATCCGCAGAACATTTGTGATGAATGATACATCTGCATCCACACGACAGACAAAGAGGTGACAGATATTGCATTAACTCCCTTTTTTTCGGTTTTACATGATTTAAGGTGTGAGTCTTTTTTTGGTACATTGGAATGCCATGATTCCTCCAAAGTATGCCAGAAAACACGACCAGAAGAGCTAAAATAATGGTGTTCTGTTGTTGCTTGGAATAGTTTAGAGGATTCGGTTGCTCCTGATTTACCAACACAGAACTTCCCCCTTACTAAACTGTCCAGAGTTATACGGATCACAGACAAAGGGGTGGATTAGGAAAGAGAAACATTAAATTCATAATTATGCAACTTACTATAACTTTACCTAAAGTTTAGCTTTATTAGCTAAACTATTCATTGCACTGCGTTCTTGTATACAGCGACATTTTTCCTATTTATACTATTTGGATGGATACAAAGTGAAGAAAAGGAAAGAGAGAGAAAAGAAAGGTGTAGGGCCGTAGATGTACGGTAAAAGAGAGAGAGAGAGAGAGAGAGAGAGAGAGACCGTAAATTCGCGATCACGTACAGCCACAATCAAATATCCACCGACACTTTCCTTCCATCGTGTAAATAAATCATTATCATATCAAAATATAATCATACAACACCTTACGTCAACTCAACTCCCTCAATTACTATCACGTGGTGTTGCAAAATCATATACGTGTTGTTCTTTATTACCAAGATATTTACTACGATGGAAGGAAAGTGTCGGTAGAGATTATTTTGAGTGTGGCTGTACTTATATATACATGTAGCTGTTTGTGCCATTTGAGCTGGTAACATTAATTTTATTAGAGGAGGAATCAGAGTAAGTTGAACAGAGTAGAGCAACGTGATACAATCTTTGACCTACATTAATGATACCTTCCCCACACAGTGTTACCAGCTCAGATGACATAAACAGTTGTACATTAATGACACCTTCCCCACACAGTGTTACCAGCTCAGATGACATAAACAGTTGTACATTAATGACACCTTCCCCACACAGTGTTACCAGCTCAGATGACATAAACAGTTGTACATTAATGACACCTTCCCCACACAGTGTTACCAGCTCAGATGACATAAACAGTTGTGGACGTGGTCGCACATTTACCAACTCGGTTGTACCGGATTCATACAAATACACATAATGCATAATGCACCATATACACATGTATAGGTTTTAAGTGTACAGTTGGACACATGAATGGGTGGTACAGCCCAAGTGAAAGATGGTCAATTTCTCCCAATATCAAGTTCCTTAGTGCTAAATAGGAGACATCAGGGGCAGAAGTCAGTATTGAGGATGGTGTGTGTGTGTGTTCCTTAGTGCCAAATAGGATAGGCCTACATCAGGGGCAGAAGTCAGTATTGAGGATGGTGTGTGTGTGTGTTCCTTAGTGCCAAATAGGAGACATCAGGGGCAGAAGTCAGTATTGAGGATGGTGTGTGTATGTGTGTGTGTGTTCCTTAGTGCCAAATAGGAGACATCAGGGGCAGAAGTCAGTATTGGGGATGGTGTGTGTATGTGTGTGTGTGTTCCTTAGTGCCAAATAGGAGACATCAGGGGCAGAAGTCAGTATTGAGGATGGTAATAAAAAGCAAGTACCTGATAATACACACTTGTTACTCAAATGGGACAAGTATCTTTCACCTGGGCTGTACCACCCATTCATGTGTCCAACTGTACATGGTTACAATGGGAAGCAAACTGATTGATACTAAGGAGGAGAGAGGGTGAGAATGTGTAACTTGCAGGAAGTATGTTTGGATAGGGAGGATGTATTTTTGTTTCAATATAAATGGTATATGTGTAACTATGTATGTCTGTATGTTTGTGTGTTGGTAGTATGTACGAATGTGTGTAACTGTGTATGCAAGTAAGTATGACAATATGCCTTTGTTCACTTCATACCAGAAGTTATGCTGCTCTGTAATTATGTAATGCATCAATAAGACTGAACAATTCTGATATAATGATAATATAGTCATGCATCCATACCTTTAATACACAATTCTAGGGCTGAAACTCGTCTTATAGTTTAAGGGGGAAGTTTTATCTTGGTAATTCCGGAGCAAATGAATCCTCCAAACTATTCCAAGCAACAGAACACCATTATTTGTGCTCTTCTGGTCCTGTTTCCTAGCATACTTAAAAGGAATCATGGCACACCAATGTACAGTACCAAACAAGAATAATCACCTTAACGAATACAATAGGAAGCACTGTATCGTATCATATGATATGCAATGTTCCAAGTAATATCTTGAAAACATTCGTATCCGAGAGGATGTCATGATCTCTCATCCGCATCCGCATTTTTAAGAAACTTTTCTGAATCCACAAATTTATGTAAGTTTGACCTTCCTCTCCACATGTACATCCGTGGATTGTTTCAAGTCACCCCTGGAGAATCTTTGCTTCATGGTCAGCCGATCTCTGAACATTACAAAGGCGGCTTCACACGGGGCAATACACGGCTGGTTTTGCTACCTGCTAGTTTCCAGCCAGCCCTGTCTAGCGGCAATATTCGACAAAAGCCTACACACGAGCGGGAGTAATCAGCACCCGAGGAGCTGGCAGACTATTATAGCCGCTATAAGGCTGGGTAATTAAACAAGGTGGTAGTGGTGAGCGATACCACCAGATTTTAGTATGTAGTCACGATTACTGATTAATTATAGAAAATAATCGATTAGTAAACATTTATCGTTACGATTACTAGATTCTGAGATAATAATTTTTTAATTCAAAATATCAATGTCCCTCAAAAAGTCTAAGACTTCCTTAAAAAGTAGGCCTATGGTGGATAGGAATACATGTTACACAAACTAAATATATACATGAGGATGGAAGGAAACGAAGGAACGAAAATATACAGAAAAGAAGAAGAAAGTTATGACGAAAAGAAGGAAGGAAAATGAATAAAAAGAGACGGACGAGAAAGAGGTTTGCCAAAGAACTGTGATAAAGGAAGCACCCAACTCAGTTATTGCTGCGACTCAGCTGAAAAACACCGATAGCTTAGTCTTTCTAACCCGGCTGGCAATTTCAGCCGCCATCGTCAAATTTTGCTAGCGGCTGGAAAAATATTACAAGCGGGTAGCAAAACGAGCCGCGTATTGCCCGGTGTGAAGCCGCCTTAAAGGTGGTGTCTCATTATGATTTGGGTGCTGATAGGACAATTATTCTCCGGTTATACAGCTTTTTTATTCTCAGCAAAATAGACTATGCTTGTCAAAGTTGTCAGATTTACGGGTGTGCTGCTAACTCTACCTTGGCCAAGCTTGATGTACTACATAACTGATCCATCCGTATATTTGTACGAGCAGGTCCGTGCAAGAGATGCTGGGAGAGGGAGCTAAATTTAATCTATTAGCAAAGTTTTTAGTGGCTATAGAATTTATAACTACTTGTAAGTGACAATTTTATATTATTTATTGTTTATATTTATATTATTTATTTATGAGTGGCCGAGGAGTTCTTAATTTTGACATGCGGTACCTGGACAAGTCACAGTTCACAATTATCAGTGATGGGCAAACGTAAGTCAAGTAACAGAGGTGGAATATATCCCACAATATCCCTATTCTTGTACCACTCCCTGAACCCCTTCCCCGTCTCTTCCCTACAGGTCTCTGGGGAGGTCACAATAAGAGAAGGAAGACACTGGAAAAGGTGAGGGACGTCATGTTTTCTCAGCCCACCAACTATACCATCAAGTTCGACCAGTATCTCTTGAGTACCAAACTATGGCCCATCATAAAGGTGAGACATAGATATTCGCTATCCAGAAAACATAGTGATATAAAGGCGTCATATTCAGTAAATTAAAATATCGCTGATTTGTACAGTGATTTTAGGATTTTAAAATTCAATGACAAATTTAAACGCGCAGAGAACTTAGAAAACGAAAAGTATGAATGGAAACAACTGAAAATTGTACAGTGGCCAGCATTGACGCGTTGTACAGGGGCTCGCGTGTTTAAGAGATTTACAACAAAGTTTACTTCATGTGCTAGTCACTAGTGTATCGAGGCTACTCCATCTCACACACATGTATTGTTTCCAGCTAAATAATCACAGTGATGCTAGATCTCTAAATATGTGTGAGCCTCTGTCCACGCGGCACGCGGCAGTGATGGCGAGTGTACCATGTAAAAAAAGGGGTCAGGCTTTATTTAATATATGAGTGTAATTGTCTGTGACACAAAGACATATATGAGCCGAGTAGATCGTACTAGGTTGGGAAGGAAAGCTTTATTGTGCATTATTTTCAAGTTATTACCTCTGCAACACTTTCTCCATAATTATGTGGGCTGGTTTTATTCTTCCAAAAATAATTTTTAGATACAAATTCAAAACTGTGTCATTGGGACACAACTGATCCTGCGGTTTGTATATAAACACACATGTATTCTTACACACCTTATGATTGGCTAAAAGGCTTCCATGACGTCATTATTGGGTTTAGCCAATTATTGGTTTAGTAGCTTGTGATGTGTTGACGATGTGGAGCCTAAGGTTTCTTGGATCAGGACGAAGTTAACGTCACCTGTGTGTATGTTATTTACTATGTCGGCGTTACCGAAACATCGCTAAACCATCTCTTTGGATACTATCCCAGGCTTTCTGTCTCTGTAAGTGCATCATAGGTCTAGTGAGTTTTTCCCATGTCTTACAATCGCTGGGCTCGATTTCCGAGTGGGGTACAGTTGGACACATGAATGGGTGGTACAGCCCAGGTGAAAGATACTTGTACCATTTGAGTAACCAGTGTCTATTATCAGGTAGGCCTGCTTCTTTTTATTACCATACTCAATACTGACTTCTTCCCCTGATGTCTCCTATTTGGCACCAAGGAACTTGATATTGGGAGAAATTGATCATCTTTCACTTGGACTGTACCACCCATTCATGTGTCCAACTGTACTTGCTCAAAAACAAGTCAGCTTCTGCACCTGCTGCTCCTCATGCCTTATCACCAACAGAAACACACGCTACAACACGACAGTTACAACTGCCTCATGAGGACACACAAGGACTCGAAGCCTTTCCCAACGAAGCGTGTAGATGGTCTCTACTGTGGGTAAGTAGGTGGGATGCAAGAGCGTCAGCAATGTGGGGGTCCGGAAATTTTTACCCGAAATGGGGGACAGGCTTTCTACCTCCCCCAAGCCTGTCCCCATATTCCCGCACCCCCCCAAGCCTGTCCCCTACTCTCACCCCCCCTTAATTAAATGTCTCAATTACCGCTAAACTAAGAAAAAAAAAGATCACATCAATAGAGTATTTTCTTTTCAGAACTAATAAAGCATACATATGCCAAATTTTCGGGTAAAAATTTCCGGACACCATATATATATATATATATATATATATATATATATATATATATATATATATATATATATATATATATATATGACTTGAAAAATGGGTGCGTGTGTCGGTGTCTGGAGAAACTCTCAAGAATACAAGAGAGAGAGAGAGAGAGAGAGAGAGAGAGAGAGAGAGAGAGAGAGAGAGAGAGAGAGAGAGAGAATGTCATTACATAAAATAACAAATAACAGTTCTAATCTCTCTCTCTCTCTCTCTCTCTCTCTCTCTCTCTCTCTCTCTCTCTCTCTCTCTCTCTCTCTCTCTCTCTCTTCTTTTAAGGTGGGGACCCTTCAAGTTTAACGAGCGACGTAAAATCTTCATCACCCGGTGTCCTAAGGAGTGTCGACCACCTGCCAACCAATCCTGGGTACTCTGCTGACTACCTACCTGTGTAAGGACTTGAAGGACCCTGTGATCGTGTATGAGAATTGGTGGCTTCTGATTCCTTCTGACTAGGCCACGAAACAAGCTTCTTCCATGTAGTTGGTGTTTCGTGGCAATATTTGAAAAACTCACTAACCTCCAATTTTCCGACTACATCACAGGGTCCTTGAGGGTGTTGGTAGTACGGTGTTGGCTTGCTGGTAAATCTGGAGCAACTGATTCCCTTCCAAATTATTCCATGCAACAACGGGCCACCATTATTTTTGTTCATCTGGTCCTGTTTCCTGGCATACTTTGGAGGAGGAATTACGACACTCCAATGTACCAAAAGTATAGCCTACTCTCCCCTTAGAAAATTTGCAAGGCCTTCAGAGATTGCCGTTTGGTATAGGATTGGTGGAGTGCATGTGAGTTGGGAAATATATTATTCTTGACTGGCTGAGTATAACGAAGTTGGAAACGATGCAGATTTGTTTAGGAAATCTAATGAAGAAGGGTAGAATGCTCTCGGGGAACAGTTAATAAGAGTCGGTGGGATATGCTTTGGAAAATAAGTGGGCATTTATTCCAGAAATAGTTTGACAGGTAGATATAGAAAACAGGGAAAATGCACAATATACAGAGATGGGCATTAACATTATACAATGTAAGGGAAGTTCTGATTATGCTTGGTGCAGATGGTATAATTTCCTAGATTCCTACGCCATACCAGATATCATCACCAAACTTTCAGGGAAGTTTTCTACAGTACTGATCGAGATTTTTAACCTACTAGTTAGAACTAGCCTGATGGTTAAATTGGTATTGACAGTTTTAGAGATAATGATTCCTTCAAACTATTCCCAGCATCAAGAAACTATTATTTTGGTTAATCTGGTCCTGTTTCCTGGCATACTTTGGAGGAATCAAGGCACTCCAATGTACCAAAGTAGGCAGACCGAGAGTGAGGTGGAAGGATGGAGTTAAGAGATATGTGAGGGAGGAGGGATGTCAGTTAATGGGAAACAGGGGTTCATGGAAGGGATTCATTTGTGGCCACCTCTTCGACGAGGAGGAAGGCGTCTGGCAATAGATAGATAGATAGATAATGTAAATATTTGTCTGTATTCTCGTGTTTCATTCTGTTATGTTTTCGTGATGTATGTGTGTGTGTGTGTGTGTGTGTGTGTGTGTGTGTGTGTGTGTGTGTGTGTGTGTATGTGTGTGTATGTGTGTGTGTGTGTGTGTGTGTGTGTGTGTGTGTGTGTGTGTGTGTGTGTGTGTGTGTGTGTGTGTGTGTGTGTGTGTGTGTGTGTGTGTGTGTGTGTGTGTGTGTGTGTGTGTGTGTGTAATCATTGGATTTTCATGGGTCCGCCTCCCCTTATGTTGTGTTGCCTGTCTTTTGATCAATGCCACGACGCAATTTATAATAATAAACAAATCCTGCTGAACCACTATGTTTTGGAGGAACTTCTGGTGCGCCACCTTCGATTTGGTGGATATAAGTAGTTTATAAGGCCAGTCTTTGCCTGTATACTCGTGTTTGTTTTGTAATGTTACCGTGAGTGGGTTTGTGCCCCGTGGTCAGTAGATTTTTCAAGGATGTTTTGTTGCCTAGCTGTTGTTTGACGCCATTGCGCAATATTAATAATAATAATAATAATAATAATAATAATAATAATAATAATAATAATAATAATAATAATAATAAAACTACTCTCTGTTGTTCTATCCTTCGAACCACACTTGATTCAGTTACATTATTGCTTGCTGAAGAAGAAGAAGATTTAGGGCTTTATGCCTATCGACTCGTGTTGATCATTAAGGCAATCAGTCTTGTTACATCAACATACAATATGAGTCTCGCCCCAACCTTCCTGGAGTGAAGACCTGTGTTATTGGCGTTCTCCCTGTGTTGTGGTTTGTATTGTTTTTTGTGTTGTTTCTGTGTTATTGTTTGTGTGTTGTTGTTTCTGTTGTGTTCTAGGTGTTGTTGGTCTATTTTATCTCGTCTTTTTTGTGGTTTTGCTGTTTGTGATATTGTTGTTTGTGGTTTATTTGTTTTGTTGTGATTCTGTGTGTGTATGTATGTACAGCTGTGGTCTGGAGTTCATGGGCCACCCAGGGTTGAGAGTATAAACCCAGCATCACCCTTACTGGACTGCGAGTTACTATCCAGACGAGGTGTCTCACATATAATAACGCACTGTTGTAATAACACACTGTTGTAATAACACACTGTTGTACCCTGCACAAAAGCATCTACAAGGAACAACAGATCAGATAGCAAAGTCGTTAATAGCCAGACAGATATAAGACACTGTAGGACAGCTGTCTGTCTTTTCACTCTCTCCATCACACACACAACACTCCCTATACACACACGACCACGTGCAGTGTGGACCTGACTGGTAGGTCCAATTCCACATACATCCATACACACAGACTAATTAACTACTTGATCTGACTGAGATTCAAATATCACTTTCTCTCTCTCCAACAAACATACATACGCACGTACACAGAGTGACCCTAGCTGACCGTCTCCAATGACGCAGTCGTGTTTACAGTTATGGTAAGAGGAGAGCAGAAACTATTAAACCTTTCCTCTCTCTCTCTAGCATCACAGAGAGAGATAGAAAGGGAGAATAAATGATTAAGGAAGTAGAGAGAGGAGAATAAATGTAAGAGAAGGAAAAGGGGTGTGGCCATAAACTAGACCGCCCTCTTTTCAAACGGGAAATAAGACAACAAATATTATAGCCATATATGTCAACTCTTGAGTTTTGAAATAGATATAAGCAAGGGAAAGACACATGTTTTTAGGATAACTTAAACTGTCTCCAAGGGCTATAGGCTTGTCTCCACCGAGAGAGACTATATACATATAAGACCAGGCACATCAGTATCATTCCCTGTGTAGATATAAGTGTATATAATAAACTAATTAAGCCTTGAATAAGAAACTTGTGAAGTCAATTACCTAAGAACACCACTCCGCCGAACTCGCTACCAACAACCAACAACTCACTACAACAACAAAGTACTGTACCAGATTCTTTGAAGAGACTAGAATCAGGACTGGTACATTTTGGTGGCAGCGGTGTAATAACACACTGTTGTAATAACACACTGTTGTAATAACACACTGTTGTAATAACACACTGTTGTAATAACACACTGTTGTAATAACACACACTGTTGTAATATAATGAGTGCGTGTGTGTGAGAGAGAATTTTTTTAAAGATAATAATAATAATAATAATAATAATAATAATAATAATGTGTAAGAGAGTGAGTGTGAGAGTGAGAGATAGAGAGTCGAATTTAAGTTTGAGAGAGAGAGAGAGAGAGAGAGAGAGGGGGTGTGTGCGTTTGAGAAACTGTGTGAGAGAGAGAAAGAGTATACGTGTGTGTGTTTGAGAGAGAGAGAGAGAGAGAGAGAGAGAGAGAGAGAGAGAGAGAAGGATGATAATAATAACAATAATATTATATTTAATAATAATAATATTACAGTGTTACCAGATGCTTGTCTCCTGAAAAAAATAATATAAAACAGTGTTGCCAAGTTACAAATAATAATAATAATAAAATTATAATAATAATAATAATAATAAAATAATGAAAATAATAATAAAAATAAAATAATAAAAATAATAATAATAATAATAATAATAAAAATAAAAATAATAATAATAATAATAAAAATAAAAATAATAATAATAATAATAAAAATAAAAATAATAATAATAATAATAATAAAAATGATAATAATAATATTAATAATAATAATAATATTAATAATATTAATAATATTAATAATATTAATAATATTAATAATAATAATAATAATAATAATAATAATAATAATAATAGTAATAATAATGCATTCCAGAAATTTATACATATACATACATATATATTTATATTTACAATTTATATATATATAAGTAATTTACATAATAATTTTTATAGAAGAAAATTTACATTGAAAAATTTACATTATTATTCAAAAGAATTTACATTAAAGATTTTCATTATTTACAAAAAATTATATAAGAAATTTACATTAGCATTAAAAAAAAAAAACATGAATTTATATGAATAATTTACATAGGTTGTGTTTATATGAATAATTTTCATATATATAATTTACATGAAAAATTTACATTAAGAATTTACATAAGAGGTTGTATTTATATTAAGAGAATTTACATAGATATAATTTACATACATACAAACATTTACATTAAGAATTTACATAATTTGTATGAATTTAAATTAAAAATTTACTTAGGTTGTGATTTTATGAATATTTTACAAAGGATTTATATGAATAATTTCCATAAATTTTAATAAGTTTACATAGAATATTATACATTAATTTATAAGAAATTTACATAGATAATTTGCATATACTGTACAGGGTATCCGGAATTTTTTGCCCGAAAATTGGGCAAATTCATGCTTTATTAATTCTGAAAAGAAAATATTCTATTGATGTGATCTTCCCCATATTCCCGCACCCCCCCAAGCCTGTCCCCTACTCCCACACCCCCTTAATTAAATGTCTCAATTACCGCTAAACTAAAAAAAAAAAAAGAGATCACATCAATAGAGAATTTTCTTTTCAGAATTAATAATGCAGGCATTTGCCCAATTTTCGGGCAAACAAATCCGGACGCGCTGTATACATTCCTGATATTTACATTAAGAATTTATATGAATTTATATTAATAATAAATAATTTTAAATAAATAATAACGTTTTTTTTTGTTTTTTTGTGTGTATGTATGTATTTAAATTAATAACAAAAGTATTAATTATGATTATTATTATTATTTATTTATTAAATGACTAAATTTTAATAATAAAATATAATAATTTAACAATAATATACTACGACTACTACTACTACTACTACTACTACTAATAATAATAATAATAATTATTATTA